>CM050170.1:103765167-104247667 GCA_027410445.1 Discoglossus pictus | reverse complement strand
AGACCAAAGGTCTCTTTAGATGTGGAAAGTGCAAGGCATGTGAATAAATTAAACCTGAAAAATCTTTCTTCCATCCTTGGACTAATAAATTCTTCCCACTGAAATCCTTCTATCTACCCACGTTGTCTATATAATAGTTTGCAAATGCAAAAAATTGTACGTAGGAAAAACTATAAGACAAATAAGAAGGAGAATACTAGAACACGTGTCCTCTATCACCAACAATTTGGATACACCAATTTCAAGACACATTCGCCTTTACCATCAAGGTGATGTAAAAAGCCTGGAATTCCATATCATTGATGACGTTAAAACATCGATAAGAGGAGGAAATATGGATCAAAAATTGATTCAGGAGGAGTGCAAGTGGATCTATCTAATGGGAGCCCAGGGTTCATGGGGTCTAAATGAAGGGTTCACTTTAGTCCATTTATCTGATCTAAAAGTTCTGATATATATATATATATAATATATAGATATATATATATATATATATATATAATATATATAATATATAGATATATATATAGATATATATATAGATATATATATAGATATATATATAGATATATATATAGATATATATATAGATATATATGTGTGTGTGTGTGTGTGTGTGTGTGTGTGTGTGTGTGTGTGTGTGTGTGTGTGTGTGTGTGTGTGTGTGTGTGTGTGTGTGTGTGTGTGTGTGTGTGTGTGTAAAAACGTCAAAGCAATGGCTAGAATGAAAAGCAGCTTGGGTTTAGGGCCTTTTATGTGATCAAACCGGAAGTGATGTCATAAATTCCCTCCCATCAGGTGATCAAAGTTCAAGAATAAAATGCTTTTATATATGTTATTTATTCATTACAGAGCACTTGGATCAATATATGTAACTTGGTATATCGAGTTTACAACCATAGAGATAAAACAAATCAATCTCTAATAATTTCCTGGTTTACTACTGCGTTCAGGTTTCCAGGAAACACCTGCATGGTTGCTAAGCAAAAAAATTGAAAATGCATATTTGAAGTTCACTTTACTTTTTTATAGCAGTAAATCTTAATATGGCGAGTACTAAAAACTGTCTTTATTGTTTAAGTGGTTTTTCATATCAGCTGTTGTATCAAAATAGTCAAGTAGTAAATATTTCAGATTCAGACTGAACACTAAGGGCCTCATTCTATTAACGGCCTTAGGAGATGCGGGGCCGCAAGCTATTTGCCTATTCTATTCCCCTCCGGCCGGGGATTCCAGCAGGCTTGCGGCCGGCGCCTTGCTATCCCTTGCGGCCGCACGCGCTGGAGGAAAGCCTTTGATCTAAAACGGCCGCAAGAAAATCCTGGTTGCTATTCTATTGCTCCGGGAACCCTGTCTGCAAGGCTAAAACCGAGCCGCAGCTTACTTGCAGCAAAAAGGTCCCGCAGGCACACAAATAAGCACATTATAAAGCCATAATAAAGCCATCCTGCACTCTGAGGAGACTATAAAGTGATTGTAGGTGTTAGCATTAATAGCACAACATTCCCCTACACTCAAATCCGTAAATACATTTTTTTTTTTATTTATGTCACATATCCATGTAAAAAGTCCAGAGGTCTTGGAGCACCTCAGACCCGCCCATGCTGCGGCCGGAAAATAAACAGTTAATGTAATCTCAGATTTGGGCTGATGTGCAAGCTTGAGAGGGGGTTGCTATTAATCCTCATGTCCCCCATTATGATCCCTTGCATTTACAGAGCTTTACAGTGCCGTCTTGAATTTATTTTTGCATTTAAAGATTTCTGAGCTTACGGTCGGTTGCAAGATATACGGCCGGCCGTAAGGGGATAGCCTTGCGGCGCCATATAATTGAATTGCAAGGTAACGGAACCCCCGCAAGGAATCTCAGCCTTGCAGCCGTTTTACGGCAGATAATAGAATGAGGCCCACAGTGATTTTATTTACGGATCCATGTATATAATTCTCATGGTAATCACTCACCTGCACATATATCTGAATGGATCGTCACCTGCACATTATCCTGATTATTGCTCTCATCTTCCTCTTCCTTTATAATTGATAGTGTGTCCAGATTTTCATCATGGAGACCTGATACATATAATAAAGTTGTTTGTAGAAAAATATCAAATACATCCGCTAAGTGTACTATTCTTTCATTAACTGCCCCATAAATCAGATACAGGTCTCATTGATATATATAGGCATATATAGTTTGTGACTTACAGGAAGACATCATCTAAATAACTGTATTTATGTGTATAATCATAACTATCGTCATAATGGTGTAGATTTATCTGGCAGCGACTACAGCTTCTTCTTTAATGATCTGAGCTCTTTGGCGGTTCTGCCCATTTTCTATAAAACACAAGTCCTTTCAAGCAGAATGATCTATGATATGCAAAGAGAGTAGAGGTGCTCATCTAAGAATGAAAAGCACCTCAGTGGGATTTTCTATAGGTCTGGCTACCTACTCAAGAGAGCAGCCTCTTTTAAGTAGGTAACCAGACTTATAGAAAAAGCCCACTGAGGTATTCTTTGTTCTCAGATGAGCACCTCTACTCTTTTTGTGTAAGAAATGTTACCAAACCCTGCATTTTACTTAAATACTTGATGAGACACAGCCATAGGAACCAATAGAAAACACAAGACAAAATTATTATGAACACCAGCTTATATGCCAAATCACCACTGTGTGCAGCATGGACAGAAGCTAGATGGAGTCATAGTGAGTCAATAAGATGCTAGAAGGTTGGCATGGGTATCTGGAGCTATACGGACGGCAGTGTATTCGATAGCTGCTGAAGGGTACGTAGTGAAGTATCTATACAGCAAACATGGCGATCGAGGTGGTCTTACAGGTGGCCATATGACATGTTACATTGTCCTGCTGGAAAATCCCATCCACTCTAAGGAAGACAGTCAACTTGTGTGGGCTTACTTGATATGCAAAGATGGATAGATAACCCAAATCAGTTGAGAGTGCTTTCCAGAGGTATGAATGGACTCAGACAATGCCAAGAAAGCATTCCCTGGACCATAACACCTCCACGAGCTTATGTTCTTATGTCCAACAATGGTTGTAGAGTGTTTGTTCTCAGAGGTTTCGCGCCTGTCACGCTAATGTCTATCCAGCAGAAAACAGAGAAGGCAACACTGCCAATCAGAAGAGGTCCAATTTCAGTATCGTCATGCAAATTGAAGTCGTTTCTGACGATGAACCCTCATCAGCAAAGGTGCACTGACCAGCTGTCTGCTTCAGAGCCACATGAGCGACACGTCATTTTAGACACACTTCTGGTAGCCCCATGGTTTGTTTGGAAAGTGAGTTTCTTATCTGTAGCGTATCCGTTAGCCCTCACACACCTTTGCAGCCAACGTACACCTCTGACATCAATGGCATGTGGCCCTCCGCAGTCTTCTGTTTATTCGCAATGGTGCGGTTTGTCCAATCACAGCAAACGTTAACCAAAGCAGCATGCGGACAGTTCGCAAACTGCGCCGTTTTAAAAATACTACCACCCTTGGTCCAAAAGCCAATGACCATCCCCTTTTCAAAGTCTGATAAATCAATTTTTTTTACCCATGTAGAATGCCTACATGTTACCTTATATGCTCACCAAGCCAGCTCACGACATATGCCAAATTTCAATGCCTACTCACTGCTGTCGTCAAAAGTAGGCTTTGGTCATAATAATGTGACTTGGCCCTGTAATTTGACTTGATTATTGATGCTCTGCTAAGAGAATAATATCCCTGAATGTACCACCTGCATAAAGCATTACTAGGAGGCCATTAACCTCTAACAGTTGCTTCTTTCTCTTTATTGTTTTTTTCTAAGTAGTATTTTTTGCAATTGGGTTGATTTCCTCCCAGATATTCTTCTCCATCTATAGGAATTTCAAACATCAAGATCCTACCATAGATGGAGTTTCAAATTGTAAATTGATGTGCTATTAGGAAATACGTCAGAATGGTTTCCAATGTTTCCTAAGCTTAAAAGTATACTAAACACTGGCACATTTTACTGAAAACATATATATTACCAAATTAATTATGTACTGATCGGTCTAATATATGACATTTCAAACATATCTGCAATCTGGTTAGCTCTGAAGACAAGTAGGTCTAATTAGATTACAGTTTACAGAATTAAATGGCAGCTCCTATTCTCCTCAAAGACAGAGAATTAAAATGGAAACTAGACAGACAGCAATATGGGCACTAAGTTCCATATCATTTTTTTTTTTAAATCACAGGTAATGCTCATTAGATTTCTTTAATTAAATGAAGTGAGTTCTTATGTTAGAACTATGTTACAGTCAATTCCTTTGCAATTTTTTAGATTCTAGTGTTTTTAATACTTCTATTATGAGGACAGACAAGATCCTCCATTAGATGGGAGGACACAGGAGGCCGTCACTTACAGGTGATGTATTTACAAATATAGGCAATGAGGTAAGGGGGGTGAATGTATGTGTAGAGTCCATAGAATGGGTCATTGGATGATGGCAGCATACAGGAGGCCGTCAATTACAGTTGGTGTATTTACCAATGTAGGGAGTGATGTAAGTGTAGAGACCACAGAAATAAATAAGAAGAAGAAATAAATCCTTGCATTTGGGCCTTATGGTGATTGTTTATAAAGTTCTCCATTACACATTTCTTATAAATATTCCTAAATCCCTAATTCAGACCACAAATACAAATTAATTATTTATTATCACTCGCCTGTACAGGGATCTGAATGTATTTCCATCTGGTGAATATATATCTCATCTCTCTCATATTCTCCCTTCTTATTAATTAAGTCAGGATATAGATTTCCATCTTGGAGCCCTGTTAATCACAAGAGAGAGAAGCCTCTGGAATTGTACAGATTTGCACATGAAATAAATGCAAAAACAGATTGTGGGTGTAAATATACAGACTGAGGTTTCATAGTTTTGCTAATTATCAGTTTAGGACAAATATAAGTATCTATACTCTAGTGTTATTAATATTTCTATCATGAGGACAGACAAGATGCTCCATTAGATGATGGGAGTACACAAGAGGAAGTCACTTACAGGTGATGTATTTACCAATACAGGGAGTGATGTAAGGGGAGTGAATGTATGTAGAGAGTCTATAAAAACATAACATTTGTCTCCCCTGGACTTTTAAATTGCAACTGCTATCAAGGAATCTACAGCCACCTGTATGATTCAACACTACATTACCTCTATTACTGTTACTTCAATTATTATTATTCATATATCTTATATCATTTTTGGGCACATAGAAACTTTATTGAAACTGTGTTAATTAGCTTCGAATTGTACTATACTGTGTTTGCGACACACCCCTCCCACTCACACCTTTTTTAGTTGTTCTTAAATTTATTCTGCTTATATTTACTGGTTCTGACCTCATCTGTTTCTCTCATTCCAACATTAGCCACCATTTTAAAACTTAACATTTCTCTTCCCTGGACTTTCAAATTGCCACTCTGCCCTCCTGCCCTTGCATTCTCTTAATTTTTAGAAACTCATGACTTGTACCTGATAAACCTTATCACACTATTTTCCCCTGCTTCTGAATCTATATTACTACTACTATTATCATATCTTCGGATAATAATTCTTCCCCCCACAATCTTCTAACCTTTTTCCTGATCTTACACACTGTCATAATGCTCTCATTATTTCCTCTTGCTTATAACCTACTGCCTCGCTCTCAGACTTTCCTTTGCAACCTCTCCATATCACATCCCCAACAATATTACTAACTCACCTTCCTTGCTCTCCTCTCCTCAAGTCACAATCTCATCCCCCCTAACACTCACAAGCAGAAACAGTACTCCTCCTTCTCCTGGCTGTAGGAGACATATCCCCTAACCCAGGCCCCTCACTCATCTCCACTTGCTCCACGCTCTGGTTCAAGGCCAGAAAACACCTGTAACACCCAGAACCTGAAATCCATCACTTGTCACATACCTTCTACTCTACCTTTCTCCTATGCCCTCTGGAACGCACAGTCTATCTGCAATAAACTCACTTTCACTCATGACCTATTCACTACCAACTCCCTAAATCTACTGGCTCTCACTGAAACATGGTGCTCTTCCTCAGACACTGTCTCCACTGCAGCACTCTCTCATGCTGGTTTTCACCTCAGCAATACACCTAGACCTGGGAACAAACAAGGTGGTGGTGTGGGTGTATTGCTTTCCACTCGCTGTACATTTCACCTCATACCCCCTGTCACACCCCTCCATTTCCCATCCTTTGAAGTTCATACTATCCGCCTCTTTGCGCCTATCTCTCTACGTGTCGCTGTGATCTATCACCCCCCAGGTACTCCCTCTCAATTTCTTGATCACTTTTCTGCCTGGCTCCCTCACTTTCTCTCCTCTAATGTTCATTCACTGGTACTTGGAGATTTTAACATTGCCGTTGACATTCGCACCTCCCCAGCAGCAGCCAACCTACTTGCACTCACCTCGTCCCTTGGCCTCTCACAACAGATTCTTCAACTCATCATGATGGACATTCCCTTGACCTTATCTTCACCAATCTCAGCACAACCTCCTTACCCAGTCATCCATCCACTCCCTCCATCTGACCATCACTTCCTTCCCTTTATCCTCACCACATCTTTCTCTCACCACCCTTCTTCAACCCCTGCCACCATCAAAAACAGAAATCTGCTAGCACTTGACCCTGCACAGCTCTCCACTATTATCCAACCCTTTCTCAGTCCCATCACCAACCTCAACTGCAGTAACAATGCCATCTCACACTACAACTCTACTCTCACTTCTACCCTTCAAATTCTGGCCCCCATAACAGGCAAGACGCTGTCGCTCTCATACACAACCATGGCATACTACACAAACACAATGCATCCAGAGGTGCTCCCGCACTGCTGAACAACTATGGAGGATCACACACTTCAGCAGATTACCTCTACTACAAATTTATGTTACGGTCCTAATCCTCCACCCTCAACCTTGCCAAACAACACCACATCACCAATATCAACTCTGTCCTCTCAAACCAAGTGTCTGTTCACTACTTTCAATACTCTCCTCTGCCCACCACCTCTTCCCATCCCTTCCTCTCTCACAGATGAAGACTTTACTAACCATTTTATGCATAAAATTTAAAACATTTGCAATTAACTCTCCTCTCATAGTGGTTTACACACTCAACCCTCTCAATTAATCAACAACACCCAGTCTTCTCCCTTCCCCAATCCCATAGCCACCATGAACTGCTTTGACCCAAGTACAGAGGACGAAGGCTCCAGCCTGCTATAATTAACTCGCCTCACTACCTGTCCTGTAGATCCTATTCCTTCTCAGCTTATCCCTCCCCTCTCAACCACACTAATCCCAGCTCTCACACACCTCTTCAACCTTTCCCTAAATGCTGGCACATTTCCATCTTCTCTAAAACATGACATATTTACACCCATCCTTTAAAAATCCCTCATCTGACTCTGACGTTGCATCCAAACTGCTGGAGCGGCTCTTCTATAACCGCCTTACCTTTATTTCCTCTAACGCCCATCTTGACACATTCCAATCCGGCTTTCGGACCAACATTCCACTGAGACAGCTCTCAGTCAAGTCAAAAGGTCACTTTTGCATTGTACTTCTTCTAGATCTCTCTGCTGCCTTTGACACAGTCGACCATTCACTTCTACTCCATATCTTCTCCTCCCCCGGTTCTTATCATGCCTACAAAATCGATCATTCAGTGCCTCCTTCTCTGACACCTCTTCTTCTACTTACCCCCTGTCTGTTGGTGCACCCCAAGGTTCAGTCCCAAGCCCCCTCCTCTTCTACATCTACACATCCTCACTTGGTACCCTAATAAACTCTTTTGGGCTTCATTATCAGCTCTATGCAGATGACACTCAAATCTACCTCTCATCACCAGATCTATTCCCCTCTCTTCTAACACACGTCTCCAACTGCCGTTCTAATATATTCCCTTGGATGTCCACCTACCATCTCAAACTTAACATGTCTAAGACTGAACTCCTAATCTTACCTCCCTCTACCACAGCGTCAATTCCTCACAACTCTCTTGCTGTCAACAACATCATCATCACTCCCACCTCCCAAGCCCGTTTCCTTGGGGATTCTACTGGACCCTGTCTTTCATCTCTCACATACGGTCACTAACAAAATCTTGCCTTCTCCATCTAAAAAAAACAATCGCCAGAATTCGCCACTATCTTATACAAGACACAACTAAATTCCTAATACACTCTCTTATCATCACTCGACTTGACTACTGCAACTCGCTTCTTGCTATCCTACCAACCACCCATTTATCCTCACTTCAAAATCATAATGATGCCTCTGCTACGCTCATCTTCCATATACAACGTTCAGTGTCGGCATCAACTCTCTCTCAATCACTCCACTGGCTTCCCTTGGCCTCCAGAATAAAATTTTAAATCATGACCCTAACTTCCAATGCCCTCAACAATAGTGCACTCCCGTACATCTCTGCTCTCATCTCCAAATATTCCCCCAACTGCCCTCTTCGTTCTTCTAATGACCTTGTTCTTTCTACAACTCGTCACCTCCTCTCACTCTCGTCTTGAGGACTTTTCTTGTGCTGCCCCTAATCTCTGGAACTCCTTGCCTCGCTCCACCAGATTATACTCCTGCCTCAAATCATCCAAAATCTCACTGAAAACGCATCTCTTTAAAGAAGCGTATCACCTTCCACCCTAACCCACTCAGCATCTCTCTCTCTCCCTTCTTTACCACACACACACACAATACCTTTAGGTTGTAAGTCTGCGAGTTTCAATCCTGCAGGGTGCTTTGGGGAAAGCACCATGGACACTGGATTTGAGGCTTAAAGGCAAGGCCAACCCTACTTTGCTATGTGTTTATTTGTATTTACCTTTACCTGGAAATTATCTTATGTAAAGCGCTACGGAATATGTTGGTGCGTTATAAATAAACGATAATAATTAAGTGTATCATTGGATGATAGGGGCACACAGGAGGCCATCACTTACAGGTGATGAATTTACACATACATTCACCCCACTTAACTCACTCCCTACATTGGATGATGGGAGCACAAAGGATGAAGTCACTTACAGTTGGTGTATTTACCAAAGTAGGGAGGGGGTTAAGTGTAGAGTCCACGGAAATAAAAAAAGAAGAAATAAATATTGCATTTTGGCCTTATGGTGATTGTTTATACAGTTTTCTATTACACATTACTTAGAAATATTCCTAAATCACTAATTAAGACCACAAATAGAAAATAATTATTTTAGGATGAATATAAGTATTTATATGAAAAATAGCAAAATTATTTAATCTAATTCAACAATATGATTAACACTTCTCCTGAACTTTTGCTATGTGGATGTGTTAGAGAGAGCCTGTTAGAGACTGATATTAGTAATGACTAGCAAGGATTATATTATAGAGCTCCCCACCTCCCCTTCCTTATCAAGCTCTCTAAGACATACATTACTATACTGAGCTGCCATCACCATAGAATGCTATAATTTTGCCAAACAATGTTGAATATCTTAGGAAATATGTATTATAGAGACAAACAGTGCAATGTATAGCCAGTTATTAATGCTATTTAGGATAAAATAAACGTTAGGGTGACAGTGTGACTTTATATAATTTATTATAAATGTCCTTATTTTGTATTCATTACTCACCTTCTCTGATATTTACATGACTCTCCTCCTCCTTCCCCTGCTGCTGATCTCTTACATTCAGATCGTCTTGTTCATCCTTAGCGACAACTGGAGGCTTCACACCTGAAGGTCCAACACAGATACAGATAAAATGCGTATGGACTTTCACCATTGTATTATTCAATATAAACCTAGTGTTTGTTTCGTAAAAATGATTTAAATCCTTTAGCACAAAAAAAGAAAAAAAAAAATGCTGTTACTTTGTATGGACGGAAAACGATATAGTGTGCCCTTGTGTATAAAATTACCTTTATCATGAGCGGAGTTGCTTGAAAAATAAATACAACGGGTTTATGGATCTGTTTATAAGGAAATCAACTGATAACTTTACAGACTTCCTGGTTGAGCGACGAAGGATTTAAACACCTCAAGAAAGACTGAAGAAATGGATAAATGCTTGTAATGTGTTTATTGAGAGAATATTGTCATCTACAGTTTTCATACACCCAAATATTCAGTGTCCGTTATGGCTCCCACTTATTAATTGTGTCCCACATATAATATCTATCACAGTGTTGTATAAATAATGTATCACTCACCTTCACTGATATTTACAGGAATTTCCTCCTCTTTAATCTCCCGGGGACTCCTCATATTTGTCTCTTCTTCGTGATCAGACTCGGAGAGAACTGATGATGTCACTCTGTCACTGCCTGTACAAATAAATATGAGATGGTCACACACACCGGGATTTGTTACATGTCTTTATGGTCAGTACAGAACAAGGGTCAGATATAGTGGGAGCTTCAGAACTGACAAATCTCACATTATCATACAAACAACAGAGACTGCAAAATAACCAAATACATATTATATATTTATACCAAACTAGTATAGGTCACCCATATACATTAAATGATAACAATCCACACTAGATCAGACATTAAATACTTCCTGTTCCAAGCAGCAGCTTCCACCTTATTTGCAAGAATCCACAATGCATAACTCACAGGAGAATGAAACATCTTAGACCTTTCAAAACCTATAGCAAGAACTATCATATCTATTGCACTCAGTGTCTGCTTCTCCTGCATCTCTCATTTGCCTCGCCCTGTCTGTTGGCGTAACCCAAGGTTCAATCTTTTGCCCCTTCTCTTTTACATCTATACATCCTCCCTTTGTACCCTAATAAAATCTTTTGGATTGCAGTAACATCTAAATGCAGATGACACTAAAGACTACCTCTCAGCACAAGATCTATCCCCATCTCTTCTTGCACAAGTTGCCAACTGCATCTCAAATATATCCTCCTATAGAAGACAGAGCTCCTAATATTCCCACCATCTATTACAGTTTTCACTATTTAAATATCTCTTACTGTTGACACTGACATATTCACTCCCACCTCCCAGGTCCATTGTCTTGGGGTTCTATTAGTCCCTGCCATCGCTTTCCTTCCATACATACAATCAATAACAAAATCTTGTTAGTTTAAGCTAAAAAAAACATCTCCAAAATACAATACTATCATACACAAGACACAACTACAATTCTAATCCCATCTCTGTCATCATCTTATCTACTAAACTAATGCAACTCACTCCTTGCTGTCCTCTCCATCACTCTGCTAGACTCATCTATCATACTCAGTGCTTAGTATCTGCAGCTCCTCTCGGTCAATCTCTCCACTGGCTTCTCATAGCATCCAGAATAACATCTAACATCATAAGCCTAGTGTATAAAGCCCTCAATAACAGTGCACCCCCTATTTATCTGTTCCTGTCTCAAAATACTCCCCCAACCACCCTCTTCACTCTGCTAATGACCGTCTTCTTTTCTCCTCGTCACCTCCGCTCACTACATCCTTCAGGACTTCTCTTGTGCAGACCCAACTCTGTGAAACTCCTTGCCTCGCTCCACTAGACTAAATTCCTGCCTCAGAACCTTAAAAAAATACAAAAAATGCATCTGTAAAAGAAGCTCATCACCTTCAGCCTTAATGAGCACAACTGCAGACTCTACATCATTATATCACTCACACCCAATATCTACAGTACAATACACAGATACCTCCACTGGCTTGTGCCTATTACCTTCACGCTGCCATCTTGTATCTATCACCCTCCCGTATCACACCCAAACCCTTGAGATTAAAAACTCACAGACTTACAATCTTGTAAGGTGCTGTCATACACAATAACCCTCACAAACCCACCAAACAGCCCCCACACACACACACAATATCCTGACAACACTACAGCATCACGCCAAAATTATTATTAGCAATAGGAACATCCATTTCGTGCCGCATTTTGCTCCTAACTCCACTTATTTTACCCCTACCTCATAGAAACTTGGTATAATTTAGACAAGAATCCTTCAAATCATGTCAGTTCTATTTTCAACCTTTACACTTTACCTGAGAGTATATATATAAATAAAACGCAGTCAGTGTGTCTGTGAGGACAGTGATTCAGTGTAACTCTGCTTCTCAGAATGGCTTTAACTCACTGACACAAAGAGGATGTCACAGTAGAACAGAAAAATGGGAACTATAACACGAAAAGTTTAAAAATAAATACAAATATATTATGAAATGGTAGGAAAGGCTGTTCCAGAATATATATTTGCTTTTTCATTGGGGTACACCAAAGGATAGATAGATAGATAGATAGATAGATAGATGCATCTATTTTAAACAATGTATGTAGTTCTTTGCTCATTTAAAACATTGAAATGTTTTAAGGTAATAATATCCTGTTATATATTTTATAAACACAAACATGATATGTCAATGCTGTTAGATAAGTTATTAGAGCCCTCCTTGATAGTAAAGGTTTTTATTCTGTGCCTTTATAATCTGTTGTCCTGGGTACTGAATGGGATAAGAATAAAAGAGGTCTGAGAGGATAAGGGGGATGCCCTGTTTGTGTTAGTAATATACCGTATACACTAGAGTATAGGCCGACCCGAGTATAAGCAGAGGCACCTATTTTACCAAAAAATACTGGGTAAAATGAGTGACGCGAGTATAAGCCGAGGGTGAGAAATGTGCTACCCCCTGTGTCCCCCCTCCCTTTCCTGTGTCTCTTCCCCACTCCTCATCCTCAACCCCACTCCTCATCCTCAACCCCACTCCTCATCCTCAACCCCACTCCTCATCCTCAACCCCACTCCTCATCCTCAACCTCCAGGGTCAAGACGGAGCAGAGGCCGGAGAAGAAGCAGGTAAGTGAGGGGGAGGTATTTAGAGGGGTTGATGAGGAGGAGGAGGGTTGAGGATGAGGAGTTGCGAGGGAAAGAGACACAGGGGGGTATAGAGAGACACGGGGGGGGGGGGGGGGGGGTTAGAGAGACACAGGGGAGCGTGACTCGAGTATAAGCCGAGGGGGCCCTTTTTAGCCTTAAAAAAAAGGGCTGAAAAACTCTGCTTATACTTGATTATATACGGTAAGTGAAAGCTTTATTGGTTATTAAAATTATATCCATCATCTAAATGCATCATTGGATCTACGGCATACTTATTGGTAATTGGTTTGGGAATTAACTAAGGCCATTATATCTGCATTAACCACTGTATTTTATTTTACATATCTGGACTTTTATATTTATGGCACCACAATCTGGACTATTTCTTGGTAACATGTAACAGCATCTCTAGATGTTTTCATACACCCCATTGGACTCTTTCCTTGTTATATGGATTTTGTCAAACGGGTGCTCACTTCTTCTCCTGGATTTATTGTAAAGCTTTCATTTCAGCAAATTTGTGCTCTGGGTTAAATTTTTGAGAGACCTTTTCCATTATGCCGTGGATCATATATGACTATTATAATTGTGGTTTTAAATATGTATTTTTTTTATTATTGTTTCTATGAATAATCCCGATTTTCTTTTGCAATGTTCTTGTTAGGGAGGTCTTAAGGTAAGAGGTGCAAAGGACTCCGTGAGATGTAATTACTTATCTCCATGTTGTAGGAAGCTCATCTGACTGAACTTTTTAGGGACCTTGAGTCTCTCAATGCCAGTCTGAAGATCTTCCCTCTACTTCCTAATTTTATCTTTTCTATGTTGTTTAGCTATATATGTGAAATTTATATTAAGATTGCACCCTGTCATATTTGTATTCTTCTCTTGATGACAATTTTCCTTGTCATAGGGGGGAGTGTTGTGGAAATAATACAACTATATTTAGTGTGTGTGTGTGTGTGTGTGTGTGGGTGTGTGGGTGTGTGGGTGTGTGTGTGTGTGTGTGGGTGTGTGGGTAGCCACTGAAGTACAGAAGTTTTCTGATTTCGTAGCACTTAGCGACTTGCCCGTCAAAAATGACGGCAATAAAATGTTAAAACTGGGAAAGCTGTTTGTGACACAATGTGTGACACAATCTCTTAACCTTTTAGTTATCTACAAAGAAGTACAAAAAAATATAATAAATGTTTTTTGTTTTTTTTAACATGCAACTTGTAGTTCAACAACTGTTAAAACATTAGTTTTTAACAATATTAACCTTTGTAATTGTGTGCTATGCAGTAATAATATAACCATGGATCAGTTTTGTATAAATCAGTATTATAAACCATTACATATTGCTTTTTAACATGTACCTTGTATTCCAATGAGTGGTAAACTTTTGTAACAATATTAACATTTGTAAATAGTCAGTTATGCCTGAGTAATATAACAACTTTTAAACTATATATAGCTTTCATCACTTTTGTAACACTTGTAAACTTTAGCCATGAAACAGTAATTTTCCATTGTATGATCTAAGGTATGAAACTGTTAAATCTGCATGTCCCATAATTTAGCAGTTTCAGTAGAAGCCATAAACAACTATTTTCGTCTAAACAATATGTATGTTGGTAAATACACAATGGCATAGCTCAAGGATGTGTGAGGATGTCATATCGGACGTATGCGAAGACTTTGCGATTTGAATGTGTTGTGCGCATCTCGTGTGACATATCAGGCACGACTAACGTGCACATTGCATATTTTCATTGGATATCACAATATAAATAATAATGTACTGGCTGTTCGTGGGAATGTCTCATTTTTCTGGAAAGGGGTGCTGGATTATGCCATGTTCATTATGTAATTCACTATAAAAGCTATACTATAAATATATTATATTTCTGTCCAGTCAGCCAGCCAGTAGCGCCCTTTTTGGAAGTTTTTGCTAGTAAAATGTGGTGTGTGGGTATGGATTTTTTCCACACATCCGTAACTGCATACGCTGCAGTGGGCACACCCATACATGGACTGAATGACGTATGACTGATTCATCTATCCCCATTGTTAATGCCATAGAGCTGACATGTCAGTGTCCTTGTTGGTCATCATGTACATGTGTAGATTGTGTGATGTACATGTGGTGGCATGTTGGTGTATGTGATATTCACCTGACATGAAAGCTGGATCCTGCTGGTCCACCAGGCCTGAAGCTCCAGCGGTGGGCATCTGGCTCATAAGATCCTTGGCCACCCTCTCCCACTCATTGTATTTGATAGTAACTTGGGAGCCATCATTGGATGCTGCGGCTTGACTGGCCTCAATGGCCATCTTCCTCCTCACCTTGGCCCGGGCGTCATCAAACCGATGCTTCACAGACCTCACATCCCTTTCCGCTGCGCCCACTGCTGTTACTGCGGCCGCAACCTCCTTCCAGGCCTGGGCCTTAGGCCCGGGCTTAACTTCCCTCCTACCCACAAGGATAGCGGGGTGGTCACGGATTGCATAGAGGAGGACCACATTCTCCCTGTGTGAGTAGTTTGGGGCCCTTGGCCTGCCCCCAGAATCTTGTCCTTCACCCACCTCCTCTCCTCCACTCTCCTCTCCTTCGCTCTCTTCTTCTCCACTCTCTTCTTCTCCACTCTCTTCTTCTCCACTCCTCCACTCAATAGAATTGAGTGTTGAGGCATGACTGAAACATTTCCCACATTCAGAAGAAGGAAATGGTCTGTCTCCTGTGTGACTTCTCTTATGTGCTTTGAGACTTGATGCTCTACTGAAACATTTCCCACATTCAGAACAGACATATTTTTGATCTTCCGTATAAGGTTGCTCTTGGGTATTGAGATCTGCGGGTGTACTGAAACACTTCTCATAGTCTGAACATTCATATAGATTATATCCTGTAAAAAGCAAAATCTGGTGTTCCTCGCACATATTATTGATAATGGGGATATCTGTTGGAAACAAAAACATCCAGAGTAAAGAAATTTACCAATATGATAAAAAGAGTAAATAACACGATTCTCAATGAAAATGTTCAGTCCTTATTTATAAATGAAGCCAACTAAAACCAATATGCAGTGAATACATTGCCTGTTTTTAGAGATAGTTAAAGAACTCTTAATGAATATTCTTTATAAGGAAAATGCTACAGTGTTTCAAATGCCAATGTGAGCAGGGGAAGGACGACCGCTATATATATATATCCTAACATTTTGTTTTAGCTAGCTACAAGTCTGCAGTAGAAAATATTTCTTTTAAATATAAAAATCAGCAGCTGGTAAGCAAAATCAAACAAAAACGTAATTCCACGGATTAATGATACGACAAATTTGACATGTAATCACTGCAGAAATGGTGCAGATAGTGTCCTTTTATTATATTTAAATTGGCTTTTAGTCATGAACATAAATTACCAGCGCGCTCACTTAGAAAGACTAGGCTGCCCTTCCACTCTAATGGCTTTCTCCTTATTTACTTGCCAAAAGAAGCCAGCATATTGCTTGACAGAAGTGCATACATTTACATGTATTTATAACAAAAAAATTGTGCATCAGACCTGGGCTCTAACATTATAGTGTGAAATAATATTTAGCAGAGATCAAATGTTAAAAACTGTTCTATTTTCAGAATGCTTCTATTATAATTAAGACTAAGACATGTGGAGTTAATTTATGTTGTCTTTGCTACAGTATTTTTAAGACTAATACGTCGGGAGGAAACACATTTGCACCAAGCAATGTGGTCTCAAATCTAAAATTCGGTCATAAACTAACTTAGTTGAACTGTAATCTCTATTACAAATATACGTCATAAACTGATTTTATGTAGTAAGTAATATTTTGTTATTTAAATCTACAGGGGCAACACGTATTTGAATTATTTACTGTGCAATATTCTGAATCCTTCCCGTTAAGTATATATCAGTAGCTCTCTTTGTATTAGTCCATCTTGGCCATATGTGTCCATACTGATTATGATGTATGCTTGGAATTTCAGGCTAACAATTAGTTATCAGAGCTCCTAATGGAAAATATTGTGCTCATTGTCATAAGCACTAATGGATAGAGTGACCTAACATACACAGAGTGCGACTGTATATAATATACAGAGTCGAACAGAGAAGTGGCAACTATTCTATCTGGGAAAAATCCTTAAAATGCAAAGTGAAGGACTAGAAGGACCAGACCGTGATGAGAGTTACAGTGTAATTACTTTCAATAGTGGAAAATAAAGAGAGATGTTCGGTTCAAAAAATCCTAATCACCCATAACCTAAATGTATTAAAATATCACACTCTACTTTATAGATGACAAACATTTTTTTTTATTTAATACCTTCTAAAATTAAATCAGGGTAGTAATAATAAAGAGTTTTCTTCACAGTAAGAAACCACATTCAAACCAAACAAGGAAAAACATTATATTTGGGTCACACACACACACACCACTGTTAATTTTGTTTTAACAAATGCTATCACTTTTATGCCAAAGCCCAGGTGGTTTCATCCTCAAATTTGTTATTATTTGGATCTCTCTGATTTATTCTTAACAAAAATATTAATTGTTAAAAAAAAAGCATAAATTAGTATGTGGGTTAAACGGAACAGCCATGAATACTGTTTTCTATATAAAAAAGGTTTTGCTTGGTTGTCTTGAGATTGGGTAATATATTCAGTAAGCACTGATAAACTTCCCATTATCCAAAGAATTGGATATATATATTTAGATCACATATATAGTTGTCAGCAATACGGGTTGTTGCCGACGCTTGCGGGCTCCTGCCGCAACTGCAGCCCTCGCAAAGCAAGGGCCACAGTTGCTGGCAAAGAGCGGCAAAGACGCTCCTTGCGCTGGTGGAGATGAGCGCCATAGGTGCTCATCCCTACGACCCCGTACAACTTTGGCAGGGAGCGCCGAAGGTGCTCACTGCGCTGGTGGAGATGATAGCCGTAGACAATCATTTCTATGACTCTAGCATCATACGTACGACCTGCAGGACTACACATCAATGGAAAAGTCAAACACAATTCACAGTGCAAGACCTGTAGCACTTTGAAAAAAAAAAAAGTAATGAAAAACAAATATGGCCCGAAACACTTACAAAAAGGAAACCGCCACAAAAAAAAAAAAAAAAATTGTCTGATCAGGGAGTCAATATAGTCCTCATGCAAACTGAGGACTATAAATCAATGTGTGAGGATTCTAAAGGATGAGACAACTTATGAGACACTGAAACATAACCCCACAGTGGTATACAGAAAGATACTGAAGGGTATTCTAGATAAAGCTTTGCAAGATGGCATACTTGATGAAAACACTCATGGATATTTACTACCACTAAAACCTACGGTACCAACCTTTTATGCATTACCTAAGGTGCATAAAAAAAGGGACACCTATCCCAGGGAGACCGATAGTCTCCGGGAATGACAATATGTCACAAAATTGCAGCTTCTAAGACCATCACTTAAATAATCTTGTGACAGCATTACCGTCCTATATAAAAGATATATGTGAGGTACTTGGAGCTCTAGAAAATCTAACCATCCCAGAAAATGCCTGGTTAATTGGAATTGATGTATATGCCTTATATAGTAGCATACCCCACAAAGAAGGAATAATAGCAGTTCAGTACTTTCTACAGACCAAAAATGGGGAGAAGGAACAATTCAACTTGTTCCCAATACAACTTTTAGAATTTGTATTAACCAAAAACTTTCAACTTTGGAGGCAAATGGATACATCAAAAGAAAGGAACAGCGATGGGGACCCCATGCGCCCCAAACTATGCAAACCTTTTTCTGGGGTGGCGGGAAGAAAAGCTGATCTTTAATGAGACATTAAAGTTCTATACGGATAACATCCTCCTATGGAGACGCTTTATAGAGGACGCGCTAAGTGGTACGAGAAGGAACCAGGGACATCTTTGCCTCATTTATGAAGATTTAAAATACCAAACCCCTAGGATTAAGGTTCACTTTTGAAATGAATGAAAAAGAAATAGCCTTCCTAGATCTGGTTATAAAGAAAAATTTACAAGGAGAAATTAGTACAACAACTCATAGGAAAAGTACTGCTACAGTCTCCTATATTGGTCCAGCCAGCATTATGAGACTCAAAAAAGAGGAATCCATAAGGGCCGGTATTGAAGAAACTGCTGTACAGATGAGGAATTTAAATAAGAAGCAAAAAAACTCCAAGTAAGATTTAAGAGCAGAGCCTATCCCAATACAGTGCCTTGGCATGGTTTGTGTTTTGTTGCCTTACAATCTGGAATTAACATGGATTGTTTGAGGATCTGCATCATTTAATATACAGAACATGCCCAAAACTTTGCTTCACAATAAAAATAAAAAAAAACATCTTCAAACAGCAAAAAAGGACAAAATAACAGAAAAAGTGTCAATGTGCATAACTATTCACCCCCCTAAAGTCAATACTTTGTAGAGCCACCTTTTGCAGCAATCACAGCTCCAAGTCACTTTGGATAAGTCAGTATGAGCTTGCCACATCTTACCATTGGGATTTTTGCCCATTCCTCCTTGCAAAACTGCTCCAGCTCCTTCAAGTTGGATGGTTTGCGCTTGTGAACAACAATCTTTAAGTCTGACCTCAGATTTTCTATTGGATTGAGGTCTGGGCTTTGACTAGGCCATTCCAACACATTTACAAGATTCCCCTTAAAAAACTCAAGAGTTGCTTTAGCAGTGTGTTTGGGATCATTGTCCTGCTGGAAGGTGAACCTCCGTCCTGTCCTCAAATCACGCATAGAGTGGTACAGGTTTTGCTCAAGAATAGGCCTGTATTTATCACCATCCATCTTTCCCTCAACTCTGACTAGTTTCCCAGTCCTGGCTGATGAAAAACATCCCCACAGCATGATGCTGCCACCACCACCATGTTTCACTGTGGGGATGGTGTTCTTTGGGTGATGTGATGTGTTGGGTTTGTGCCAGACATAGCGTTTTCTTTAATGGCGGAAAAGTTACATTTTAGTCTCATCAGACCAGAGTACCTTCCACCGTACATTTTGGGAGTCTCCCACATGCCTTTTTGCAAACTGAAAATGTGCCATTTTGTTTTTTACTGAAAGTAATGGCTTTCTTCTGGCCACTCTGCCATAAAGCCCAACTCTATGGAGTGTACGGCTTATTGTCGTCCTATGCACAGATACTCCAGTCTCTGCAGCTCCTCCAGGGTTACCTTAGGTCTCTGTTCTGCTTTCCTGATTAATGCCCTCCTTGCCCGGTCCGTGAGTTTTGGTGGGTGGCTGTCTCTTGGCAGGTTTGCGGTTGTGCCATGTTCTTTCCATTTGGTTATGATAGATTCGATGGTGCTCCTGGGCATCATAAAAGATTTGGATATTTTTTATAACCTAACCCTGACTTGTACTTCTCAACAACATTGTCCCTTACTTGTTTGGAGAGTTCCTTGATCTTCATGGCAGTGTTTGGTTAGTGGTGCCTCTTGCTTAGGTGTTGCAGCCTCTGGAGCCTTTCAAAAAAGGAGTGTATATGTAATGACAGACCATGTGATGCTTATTGCACACAGGTGGACATCATTTCACTAATTATGTGACTTCTGAAGGTAATTGGCTGCACCAGAGCTTTTATGGGCTTCATAACAAAGGGGGTGAATACATACGCACATGCCAATTTTCTGTTTTCCATTTCTAAAAATATACATTTTTCTCATTTTATTTGTAACAAAATAGGTAAAAAGTCAAGGGACTGTAAATAATTTATACACTATTTTATCTCTGAAATTAGATCAGTTTAAATACCTCTGTATAAATGGTTGTTATGGTAACATTAGATTTTATAACTCAATGTCACAACATAAATACTCTCTTAGAAGTGGCTGTCATGTTTAAATTTCACTAATATATTAATCTGCGGATCAATTTAAGCAAATTCATCCTGTTTTTAAACAATTCAATTACAAGTTAAATACAAAAGGAACTCTGAGTATCCAAGTTACTATGGCAACGTCACCTTTAAAAGAGGCAGCGATAGCCACCTTTGCCTTCCTTCCCTTAAAGAAAGGCGCATCAGCATAGAAATGTGCGTTAGGGTCAAAGGGTGCACGGCAGGATGTCACACACCAGCGTCGCAAGAGACAGAAGGTAATTGGTTGCACTGGAGGGTGGGATCTGACTTAACTACGGGTAAGCAAAGACCTAACTCCTACTATGAGGCTAAATCATATATCAACCCGAAAATATAAAGGATATTACATATAGGACTTTCCTGAATTACAAATAGATAGGTGGTAAATTGGGCAGTAGTGAAGGAGGTAGTCCCACAGAGGGTGGGAATTGTTGGCTCAATATATCCCCTAGAGGAAGGGATTTATAATATTGGGAGTTGAGAGAGAGCACTACCTATACATGTATAGGAATAGCCTTTACAATCAGGCTATAAACTTAGTTTAGTAGATAAACACTTAAATAGAAGGGCATAAAAAGGATAATATACCCTAAAAACAAAAGGAGTCCCTGAAAGTACATGGGAGGAAGAACTCCAACCCTTCGTATATATAAAAGCCCATAAGGAATTACCTTTCCAACACCAGAACTTTAAGCTGATATAAAAACATATCGTTAATCCCCCTCCATTGAATTAACCCCCGAATATAAGGATACTATCCTCCCCTTTCCATCTATTTTTATAAGCAGATCTCTAAGAGCTCATTTCTAAGTCTCCCCAAAATCAATTTATACAAGTAGTAGGAAGACCTTTAGAGTACCAATGTTCAAAGACTCATAGAGTCTTGAAATTATCTAAAGGAGTATATTCTGAGAATTACCTTCAAAAATTGCAAAGGGTGTTTTCATACCTTTATTTTAAATATTTAAGTGTTTTTGTGTGCGTGCCGCTGTCCTAAGATAAATGTAAATAAAGGGTAAATAAGATATTATTCACATTTCCCAACTTGTCCCTCTTATATGTTTATGATTTAGTGCTAAGCACTTCTAGTGGGGGTAAAAACTCCTATCAGTTCTACGTTATTTCTCACCTTCACGGATATCTACAGGAATTTTCTCTTCCTTAACCTGTTGGTGACTCCTCGCGTCAGGTTCTGCTTCTTGATCAAACGTTGAGACAATTAAAGACCTCACGTGTCCTGTATAAATATACACAAAAAAAAAAATTACTTTTCCAAACTTGTAACTCACAAAGTTACTGTTTCAACCGTGGAGCTTTTTTCAGTAATGTTACAAATGTATTCAATTGCCTTGACTCGTAAAATTAAATAACTCACTCAAAATCTATAAATGGTTTAATAACAAACAAAATAATTAAAATTATGTGTATATTATATATATATATATATATTTTTTTTTTTATTGTACATCTGTGCCTATGGGACTATTAAATTATGAAGTGCTTACATGTTATTTAAAAAAAAAAAAAACTTTTAGCACTTTACTATCTGATGCAGGTCTCAGAAATCCATTTGCAGCTGCTCTTCAGTACACATAAATATTTTCTTTTTATGCAAAAGTTTCTCAAATAGGGATAGCAAGAAATAGCAGGCATGTGACCTTGGTGGGTCCTCTTTCCTGGAAGGCTCTTTAAGAAATACCCCAAATCTAGTTTGATCCTACAATAGATAGTGAGAAACAGAGAATGCTGATCCTTGGAATGCAAAAGTAAGCCACTCAAAAGGATAAAAAAAAAAAAACATTCATACTGGGTGATGTACACTCAAAAGGTCAACCCCCCCTACATAATATATTATTCACCCCCCTCAACTTTTTACCAATTTTGTTACATTACAGCCTTAAGTTTAATTTGTTAATCTTAATTTTATGTGATGGATCAGAATACAATAGTCTAAGTTGGTGAAGTTAAATAAAAAAATAAAATAAAAATAAAAAACATACATAAAACTATTTTTTAGAAATAGAAAAACAGAAAATTGTCATGGGAGTATGTATTCACCCCCTTTGTTATTAGGCCCATAAAAGGCTCTGGGGCAACCAATTACCTTCAGAAGTCACATAATTAGTGAAATCATGTCCACTTGTGTGCAATAAGCGTCACATGATCTGTCATTACATAGACACACCTTTTTTGAAAGGCCCCATAGGCTGCAACACCTAAGAGGCACCACTAACCAAACACTGCCATGAAGACCAAGGAACTCTCCAAACAAGTCAGGGACAATGTTGTTGAGAAGTACAAGTCAGGGTTGGGTTATAAAAAAAAATATCCAAATCTTTGATGATCCCCAGGAGCACCATCAAATCTATTATAACCAAATGGAAAGAACATAGCACAACAGCAAACCTGCCAAGAGATGGCCGCCAACCAAAACTCACAGACTGGGCAAGGAGGGCATCAATTAGAGGGGCAGCACAGAGACCTAAGGTAACCCTGGAGGAGCTGCAGAGTTTTTTTACAGCAGAGACTGGAGTATCTGTACATAGGACAACAATAAGCCGTACGCTCCATAGGAGTTGGGCTTATGGCAGAGTGGCCAGAAGAAAACCATTACTTTCAGCAAAAACAAAATGGCACGTTTTGAGTTTGCAAAAAGGCATGTAGGAGACTCCCAAAATGTATGGAGGAAGGTGCTCTGGCCTGATGAGATTAAAATTTAACTTTTCGGCCATCAAAGATGAAACGCTATGTCTGGCGCAAACCCAAAACATCACCCAAAGAACACCATCCCCACAGTGAAACATGGTGGTGGCAGCATCAGGCTGTGGTGATGTTTTTCAGCAGTCCCGACTGGGAAACAGGTCAGGGTTGAGGGAATGATGGATGGTGCTAAATACAGGGATATTCTTGAGCAAAACCTGTACCACTCTGTGGCAAGACAATGACCCCAAACACACTACTAAAGCAACACTTGATTGGTTTAAGGGGAAACATGTAAATGTGTTGGAATGGCCTAGTCAAAGCCCAGAACTCCATCCAATAGAAAAGCTGTGGTCAGACTTAAAGATTGTTGTTCACAAGCGCAAACCATTCAACTTGAAGGAGCTGGAGCAGTTTTGCAAGGAGGAATGGGCAAAAATCCCAGTGGTAAGATGTGGCAAGCTCATAGAGACTTATCCAAAGCGAATTGGAGCTGTGATTGCCACAAAAAGGTGGCTCTACCAAGTATTGACTTTAGGGGGGTAAATAGTTATGCACATTGACTTTTCTGTTATTTTGCCCTATTTGTTGTTTGCTTCACAATAAAAAAAAAAAAAAAAAAAAAAACATGACAAATTCCAAGGGGGTGAATACTTTTGCAAGGCACTGTGTGAGTGTGTGTGTGTGTGTGAGAGAGAGAGTGTGTGTGTGTGTGAGAGTGAGTGAGTGAGTGAGTGTGTGAGTGTGAAAAAACAGCCTTACTGCTATTTCGCCACTGATGTGGCTGTGTTAAAGCAATGGCTATAATGAAAAGCAGCTATGATTTAGGGCCTTTTCTGTGATCAAAGTTCAAGAATAAAATGCTTTTATACATGTTAAGAACATTTATTCATTACAGAGCAATTGGATCAATATATATAACTTGGTATATTGAGTTTATAAACAAAGATACAACAAATCAATCTCAAATAATTTCCTGGTTTACTACTGCGTTCAGGTTTCCAGGAAACACCTGCATGGTTGCTAACCAAAAAAGTTGAAAATGCAAATTTTAAGTTCACTCTCCTTTATTATAGCGGCAAAATCTTAATATGGCATACAATAAAGACAGTTTTTAGTACTCAAGTGGTTTTTCATATCAGCTGTTGTATCAAAATAGTCAAGTAGGAAATATTTCAGATTCAGACTGAACACTAAGTGATTTTATTTACTGAGCCATGAATATAATTCTCATGGTAATCACTCACCTTCACATATATCTGAATGGATCGTCACCTGCATATTATCCTGATTATTGCTCTCATCTTCCTCTTCCTTTAGAATTGATAGTGTTTCCAGATTCTCATCATGGAGACCTGATACGTATAATAAAAACTTGTTTGTAGAAATCTATCAAATACATCCGCTAAGTGTACTATTCTTTCATTAACTATCGTCATAATTGTGTAGATTTATCTGGCAGTGTCTGCAGCTTCTTCTTTAATGATCTGATCTCTTTGGTGGTTCTGCCAAATTTCTATAATACACAAGTCCTCTACTGTTTTTGCAGACTGATATACTACAGGATATTTCTTCCTGTGACGGGCACACGTGAGCTAAAAGAGGCCGCTCTCGGAGTATGTAACCAGACCTATAGAAAAAGCCCCCTGAGGTATTCTTTGTTCTCAGATGAGCACCTCTACTCTTTTTGTGTAATATATTTTACCAAACCCTGCATTTTACTTAGATAGTTGATGACTTTGGCCATAGGAACCAATAGAAAACACATGTCAAAATTATTATGAACACCAGCTAATATCCCAAATCACCACTGTGTGCAGCATGGACAGCAGCTAGATGGAGTCATAGTGAGTCAATACGATTCTGGAAGGTTGGCAAGGGTATCTGGAGCTATACGGACGGCAGTGCATTTGATAGCTGCTGAAGGGCCCGCAGTGGAGGATCTATACAGCAAACATGGCGATCAAGATGGTCTTACAGGTGGTCGTGGGCTTCAAGTACAGGGAATTTGGAGGCCAGTAAAGTACTTGGAAGTCTTAATTGTGCTCATCCAACCACTCCCGGACAATTCTGGCCGTATGACATGTTGCATTGTCCTGCTGGAAAATCCCATCCACTCTTGGGAAGACAGTCAACTTGTGTGGGCTTACTTGATATGCAAAGATGGATAGATAACCCAAATCAGTTGAGAGTGGAATGGACTCAGAAAATGCAAAGAAAACATTCCCTGGACCATAACACCTCCACTAGCTTATGTTCTTCCAACAATGGTTGCACAGTGTTTGTTCTCAGAGGTTTCGCGCCTGACACGCTAATGTCTATCCAGCAGAAAACAGAGAAGGCAACACTGACAATCAGAAGAGGTCCAATTTCAGTATTGTCATGCAAATTGAAGTCGTTTCTGATGATGAACCTTCATCAGCAAAGGTGCACTGACCAGCAAAGTAGTATTTTTGCAACTGGGTTAGTTCCCTCCAGATATTCTTCTCCATCTATAGGAATTTCAGACATCAAGATCCTACCATAGATGGAGTTTCAAGTTGTATAAATTGATGTTCTAGCAGGAGATACGTCAGAATGGTTTCTAATTTTTCCTAAGCTTGAAAGTATACTAAACACTGGCACGTTTTACTGAAAACATATATATTACCGAATTAATTATGTACTGATAGTTCTAATATATGACATTTCAAACATATCTGCAATCTGGTTAGCTCTGAAGACTAGTAGGTCTAATTAGATTACAGTTTACAGAATTAAATGGCAGCTCCTATTCTCCTCAAAGACAGAGAATTAAAATGGAAACTAGACAGACAGCAATATTTGCACTAAGTTCCAATATTTTAAAAAAATCACAGGTAATGTTCATTAGATGTCTTTAATTAAATAAAGTTGGTTCTTATGTTAGGACTATGTTACAGCCAATTCCTTTGCAATTTATTAGATTCTAGTGTTTTTAATACTTCTATTATGAGGACAGACAAGATCCTCCATTAGATGGGAGGACACAGGAGGCCGTCACTTACAGGTGATGTATTTACCAATTTAGGGAGTGATGTAAGTGTAGAGTCCATAGGAATAAATAATACGAAGTAATAAATCCTTGCATTTGGGCATTATGGTGATCATTTATACAGTTTTATTTTACACATTACTTATAAATATTCCTAAATCACTAATTCAGACCACAAATACAAATTAATTATTTTAGGATGAATAGAAGTATCTATATGAAAAATGGCAAAATTATTTCATTTAATGCAACAATATTTTTAACATTTATCTTATACTTTTGCTGTGTGGATGTGTTTGAAGGTCACAAGGCTGTTCTAGACTGATATCTCTAAGACATACATTACTATACTGAGCTGCCATTACCATACAATGCTATAATTTGCCAAACAATGTTGCATATCTCAGGAAATATATATTATAGAGACAAACAGCTATTGCAATGTATAGACAGTTGTTAATGATATTTAAGATAAAAAAAGGGGGAAATAATTTAATAGGGAAAAAAAGTAGGATAATTTAGTGTTCTCCAGGATAAAGCAAGATAAGTGATTACAAAATTAAAAAGCGTCTATCCTGACATAGTGGCTGCCAGTCAAGAAAAATGGGTGTCACTGTCCCATAATACTGTGGGATTAGAAATAAGTGACCACCTTTATTATGACAGATGGAGTGGTATAATATTTTAACTCTAGAGCTTGGAAATAAGCATCATAATGGTATAATAATAATAATAATAAAGTGATGCTGGTATGCAAGCCTCATATGCAAAAGGTATTTGCTAATCATAGGGATGCAGCAACATATATTATAGATGAAAAAGTTTGAGGATAGGCGCTGTTTATTTGTAAAAAAGTGCACTAAACTAAGAAAAGTTTAAAAACAACAACAAAAAGGCAGGGGGTAGAGAATGGTACCTAGTATAAATATAAATATGAACGCAGTATACTATAATTTAATTTCAAGTATAGAGGGGAGGCAGATATCACCATCAATCCTTGAATAGACATATGTATCACTTATAGCATTATCAAACCACTGCATAAAGTTAGGCTTTTACTGCTTAAGTGTTAGAAAAAAAGGATAGGAGTATCTTAAGTCTCCCCTTTAGGACATAAAGCAATACATGTATACTTTCGTTTTTTGAAATACCAAACAGGGGTATAGTTGTTCTGCTGTAGCTCACAAAGAGCATAGAATGAAGTGTACCATCTCCCCCCTGCTCCCGACGGTCTCCGTTTCACCACTTAATGGGGCTTACCCCCTGCCTTTTTGTTGTTCTTTTTAAACTTTTCTTAGTTTAGTGCACTTTTTTTACAAATAAACAGCGCCTATCCTCAAACTTTTCATCTATAATATATGTTGCTGCATCCCTATGATTAGCAAATACCTTTTGCATATGAGGCTTGCATACCAGCATCACTTTATTATTATTATACCATTATGATGCTTATTTCCAAGCTCTAGAGTTAAAATATTATACCACTCCATCTGTCATAATAAAGGTGGTCACTTATTTCTAATCCCACAGTATTATGGGACAGTGACACCCATTTTTCTTGACTGGCAGCCACTATTTCAGGATAGACGCTTTTTAATTTTGTAGTCACTTATCTTGCTTTATCCTGGAGAACACTAAATTATCCTACTTTTTTTCCCTATTAAATTATTTCCCCCTTTTTTTGAATTTAGTGTTAAGCACTAGGAAATTGCATAGGTCATATATTCATATTGATATTTAAGATAAAATAAATGTTAGGGTGACAGTGTGACTTTATAGAATTTATTATAAAATGTCCTTATTTTGTATTCATTACTCACCTTCTCTGATGTTTACAGCACTCTCCTCCTCCTTCACCTGCTGCTGATTTCTTATAGTCAGATCTTCTTGTTCATCCTTAGCGACAACTGGAGGCTTCACATCTGAAGGTCCCACACAGATATAGATAAACTGATTATGGACTTTCACCATTGTATTATTCAATATAAAACTAGTGTTTGTTTCTTAAAAACTATTTAAATCCTTTAGCACAAAAACAGAAAAAACAAATGCTGTTACTTTGTATGGACGGAAAACGATATAGTGTGCCCTTGTGTATAAAATTATAATTTGTCATGAGCAGAGTTGCTTGTAAAATACAACGGGTTTATGGATCTGTTTACAAGGAAATCAACGGATAACTTTACAGACTTCCTGGTTGAGAGACGAAGGATTTAAACACCTCAATAAAAAGACTGAAGAAAGGGATAAATGCTTATAATGTGTTGTGTGTGTGTGTATATATATATATATATATATATATATATATATATATATATATATATATATATATATATATATTATATAATATAATATGTGTGTGTAGTAAATGTTTAAAACAGACATAAAAGAGAATTGAGAGAATATTGTCATCTACAGTTTTCATATACCCAAATATTCAGTGTTCGCTATGGCTCCCACTTATTAATTGTGTCCCACATATAATATCTATCGCACTCCTGTATAAATAATGTATCTCTCACCTTCACTGATATTTACAGGAGTTTCCTCCTCTTTAATCTCCCAGGGACTCCTCATATTTGTCTTTTCTTCTCTATCAGACTCTGAGAGAACTGATGGTGTCACTTTGTCACGGTCTGTACAAATAAACATGAGACGGTCACACACTAGGATTTGTTACATGTCTATATGGTCAGTACAGAACAAGGGTCAGATATAGTGGGAGCTTCAGACCTGACAAATCTTAGATTATCATACAAACAGATATTCTTCTCCATCTATACAGGGAGTGCAGAATTATTAGGCAAATGAGTATTTTGACCACATCATCCTCTTTATGCATGTTGTCTTACTCCAAGCTGTATAGGCTCGAAAGCCTACTACCAATTAAGCATATTAGGTGATGTGCATCTCTGTAATGAGAAGGGGTGTGGTCTAATGACATCAACACCCTATATAGGTGTGCATAATCATTAGGCAACTTCCTTTCCTTTGGCAAAATGGGTCAAAAGAAGGACTTGACAGGCTCAGAAAAGTCATAAATAGTGAGATATCTTGCAGAGGGATGCAGCACTCTTAAAATTGCAAAGCTTCTGAAGCGTGATCATCGAACAATCAAGCGTTTCATTCAAAATAGTCAACAGGGTCGCAAGAAGCGTGTGGAAAAACCAAGGCGCAAAATAACTGCCCATGAACTGAGAAAAGTCAAGCGTGCAGCTGCCACGATGCCACTTGCCACCAGTTTGGCCATATTTCAGAGCTGCAACATCACTGGAGTGCCCAAAAGCACAAGGTGTGCAATACTCAGAGACATGGCCAAGGTAAGAAAGGCTGAGAGACGACCACCACTGAACAAGACACACAAGCTGAAACGTCAAGACTGGGCCAAGAAATATCTCAAGACTGATTTTTCTAAGGTTTTATGGACTGATGAAATGAGAGTGAGTCTTGATGGGCCAGATGGATGGGCCCGTGGCTGGATTGGTAAAGGGCAGAGAGCTCCAGTCCGACTCAGACGCCAGCAAGGTGGAGGTGGAGTACTGGTTTGGGCTGGTATCATCAAAGATGAGCTTGTGGGGCCTTTTCGGGTTGAGGATGGAGTCAAGCTCAACTCCCAGTCCTACTGCCAGTTCCTGGAAGACACCTTCTTCAAGCAGTGGTACAGGAAGAAGTCTGCATCCTTCAAGAAAAACATGATTTTCATGCAGGACAATGCTCCATCACACGCGTCCAAGTACTCCACAGCGTGGCTGGCAAGAAAGGGTATAAAAGAAGAAAATCTAATGACATGGCCTCCTTGTTCACCTGATCTGAACCCCATTGAGAACCTGTGGTCCATCATCAAATGTGAGATTTACAAGGAGGGAAAACAGTCCACCTCTCTGAACAGTGTCTGGGAGGCTGTGGTTGCTGCTGCACGCAATGTTGATGGTGAACAGATCAAAACACTGACAGAATCCATGGATGGCAGGCTTTTGAGTGTCCTTGCAAAGAAAGGTGGCTATATTGGTCACTGATTTGTTTTTGTTTTGTTTTTGAATGTCAGAAATGTATATTTGTGAATGTTGAGATGTTATATTTGTTTCACTGGTAAAAATAAATAATTGAAATGGGTATATATTTGTTTTTTTGTTAAGTTGCCTAATAATTATGCACAGTAATAGTCACCTGCACACACAGATATCCCCCTAAAATAGCTAAAACTAAAAACAAACTAAAAACTACTTCCAAAAATATTCAGCTTTGATATTAATGAGTTTTTTGGGTTCATTGAGAACATGGTTGTTGTTCAATAATAAAATTTATCCTCAAAAATACACCTTGCCTAATAATTCTGCACTCCCTGTAGGAATTTCAGATACCAAGATCCTACCATAGATGGAGTTTCAAGTTGTATAAATTGATGTGCTATTAGGAGATACGTCAGAATGGTTTCCAATTTTTCCTAAGCTTGAAAGTGTCCCAAACATTGGCACGTTTTACTGAAAACATATATATTACCTAATTAATGATATTTTAATTGGTCTTATATATGATAACATTTCAAACATATCTGCAATCTGGTTAGCTCTGAAGATTAGTAGGTCTAATTAGATTACAGAATTACATGGCAGCTCCTATTCTCCTCAAAGACAGAGAATCAAAATGGAAACTAGACAGACAGCAATATCTGCACAAAGTTCAATATCATTTAAAAAAAAATATATATTTAAAAAAAAAAAAAAAAAAAAAATCAGGTAATGCTCATTAGATTTATTTAATTAAATGAAGTGGGTTCTTATGTTAGGACTATGTTACAGCCAATTCCTTTGCAATTTTTTAGATTCTAGTGTTTTTAATACTTCTATTATGAGGACAGACAAGATCCTCCATTAGATGGGAGGGCACAGGAGGACGTCACTTACAGGTGATGTATTTACCAATATAAGGAGTGAGGTAAGTGTAGAGTCCATAGAAATAAATAATGAGAAGAAATAAATCCTTGCATTTGGACCTTATGGGGATCGTTTATAAAGTTTTCTATTACACATTTCTTATAAATATTCCTAAATCCCTAGTTCAGACCACAGATACAAATGAATCATTTATTATCACTCACTTTTACAGGGATCTGAATGTATTTCCATCTGGTGAATATATATCTCATCTCTCTCATATTCTCCCTTCTTATTAATTAAGTCAGGATATAGATTTCCATCTTGGAGCCCTGTTAATCACAAGAGAGAGAAGCCTCTGGAATTGTACAGATTTGCACATGAAATAAATGCAAAAACAGATTGTGGGTGTAAATATACAGACTGAGGTTTCATAGTTTTGCTAATTATCAGTTTAGGATGAATATAAGTATCTATATGAAAAATGGCAATTTTTTTTTATTTAATTCAATAATAGTATTACCATTTATCCTGACCTTTTGCTGTGTGGATGTGTTAGAAAGAGCCTGTTATAGACTGATATTAGTAATGACTAGCAAGGATTACATTATAGAGTCCCCCCACCCCCTTCCTTATCAAGCTCTCTAAGACATACATTACTATACTGAGCTGCCATTACCATACAATGCTATAATTTTGCCAAACAATGTTGTATAGCTCAGGAAATATGTATTATAGAGACAAGCAGCTATTGCAATGTATAGACAGTTGTTAATGCTATTTAGGATAAAATAAACGTCAGGGTGACAGTGTGACTTTATACAATTTATTATAAACTAGAGAATTGCCCGTCAAAAAATGACGGCAATGAAATCGTAAGTGAGCTAATGCTGTTTGGTGTATAATAATGAAATAAATAATACATTAATTAATGAATATACTTTACCTATTTTGAAGTAATATATGCAGGAAGCATTCTGTTGAAGAGCTGACAATCTGTTTTGATTTTGCTGAAGCATTAGTGGTGTGGAGCTGCTGTGTAAGCGTGCTGAATGTGTGCAGTGTAATAGTGTGCGTGCGCGAGACCAAACCGTTAGCGTAGTTGTGTATTTCCGCATTGTTCTAAAATGGCGGGTAATGTGTGGTATGCGTCTTAGCGGAATATGCGTAGGTCTTTTGTGGTGTTTTGCGAGTTTCTTGTGGTGTTTTGCGTGTTTAGAGTGCTGTAGCCTCGTTTTCGTTTTGTTCGGCGGCCATTTTTTCTCTCGCTTAGAGAATTTTTTAGTGTCTAAACTCTTTTATTTTGAGTTAAATGAAGGTGTAACTTACTTGTTTGCTGGATGCTCCCTCTTGCTGTAGGTAAGCTTTTTATGTAGGTGTTGTGTGTATTTATTGTGTTTTTAATTTTTTCCTGTTCGCGGGTTGCGGACGATTTTTGCGAGGTCGTAATGTGTGGTAACGTGTCTTGTATGTTTTTTGCGTTACGACGTGAAGTTTGCGAGTGTCGCAGTTGCTGGCAAGGAGCGCCTTTGGCGCTCCATGCCAGCAACTGCGGCCCTCGCTACGCGAGCCCACAAGCATGAGCAACGGCTCTAGCTGGTTCGCCTGCTCACAACTATATATGTGATGTCCTTTTTTTGTATTCATTACTCACCTTCTCTGATATTTACAGGACTCTCCTCCTCCTTCCCCTGCTGCTGATCTCTTATAGTCAGATCTTCTTGTTCATCCGTAGCGACAACTGGAGGCTTCACACCTGAAGGTCCAACACAGATATAGATAAACTGCTTATGGACTTTCACCATTGTATTATTCAATACAAACCTAGTGTTTGTTTCCTAAAAACTATAAAAAAGTGTGTGTGTGTTGAGTGAATCTACAGTTTTCCTATACCCAAATATTCAGTGTCCCTTATGGCTCCCACTTATTAATTGTGTCCCACATATAATATTTATCACAGTCCTGTATAAATAATGTATCACTCACCACTGATATTTACAGGAATTTCCTCCTCTTTAATCTCCCGGGGACTCCTCATATTTGTCCCTTCCTCATGATCAGACTCGGAGAGAACTGATGATGTCAATCGGTCACTGTCTGTACAAATAAACATGAGATGGTCACACACTGGGATTTGTTACATGTCTTTATCGTCTGCACAAGTAAACATGAGACGGTCACACACTGGTCAGTACAGAACAAGGGTCAGATATTGTGGAAGCTTCGGGAACTGACAAATCTCTGATTATCATACAAACAACAGAGACTGCAAAAAAAAAAAAAAAAAAAAAAAAAAAAAAAAAGATAAATATTCTATATTTATACCAAACTAGTATAGGTCACCCATATACATTAAATGATAACAATCCACACTAGATCAGACACCAAATACTTCCTGATCCAAGCAGCAGCTTCAACCTTTTTTTCAAGATTCCACAATGCATGACTCACATGAGATTGAAACATCTTCGACCTTTCACAACCTATAGCAAGAACCATCTTAACTATTGCACTCAGTGTCTGCTTCTCCTGCATCTCTCCTTTGCCTCGCCCTCTGTCTGTACATCCTCCCTTTGTACCCAAATAAAATCTTTTGGCTTTTAGTATCATCTAAATGAACTATTCAAAATTCTACAGGATGATGCTGTGAAAGTGTTACTTGCCTTATGCCAACACATTTGGAAAACTGAACAATGGCCAATAGACTGGAAAAGGTCAGCCTACATCCCAATCCCAAAAAAGGCAGTGCCAAAGAGTGCTCCAATTATCGAACAATTGCACTAATTTCACATGCCAGCAAGGTAATGCTTAAGATCCTACAAGCTCGACTCCAACAATATATGGACCAGTAACTACCAGATGTGCCTCTTCCTCTGCGGAACCCGGCTTGCACAAGAGATCAAATTGCCAATGTCCACTGGATAATAGAGAAAGCAAGCGAGTTCCAAAAAAACATTTACTTCTACTTCACAGACTACTCTAAAGCCTTTGACTTTGTGGATCACAACAAAATGTGGCATGTTCTTAAAGAGATGGGAGTACCAGATCATCTCATCCTGCTCCTAAAGAATCTGTATGCCGACAAAAAAGACACGGTCAGAACCAAACATGGGACAACAGAATGGTTCAAGATTGGAAAAGGAGTGCGACAAGGTTGTATATTGTCACCTTATTTATTCAACTTATATGCAGAGTACATCATGCGTAAGTCTGGACTGGATGAATCCAAAGCTGGAATTAATATTGCTGGAAGGAATACCAACAACCTCGGATACGGCGATGATACTTCTCTGATGGCTGAAAGCGAGGAGGAACTAAAGGACTTGTTGATGAGGGTAAAAGAAGAGAAAGCAAAAGTTGGCCTGCTAATCAAAGTTAAAAAGACGGAGATCATGGAAAACTGCAATCTCACTTCCTGGTAAACAGACCGGGAAAAAGTGGTAACAGTGGCAGATTTTATTTTCCTCGCATCCAATATCTCTGCAGATGGTGATTGTAGTCATGAAATTAAAAGACGTTTGCTTCTGGGAAGGAAAGCTATGGCAAGCCTGGACAAGCTTGTAAAAAGTAAAGATATTAAACTATCAACAAAGGTCTGCATAGTTCGAACTATGGTATTCCCAGTAGTAACATGGATGTGAGAGCTGGACCATAAAGAAATCTGAGCACTGTAGAATTGACGCCTTTGGATTGTGGTGTTGGAGAAGACTGCTTAGAGTCCCTTGGACTTCAAGAAGATCCAATAAATCAATACTTCAGGAAATCAAGACAAACTGTTCACTAGAAGGTATGATCATGAGGATGGAGCTCAAATATTTTGGCCACATTATGAGACAGCAGGATTCCCTAGAAAAGACTGATGCAGGGAGAGATTGAAGGCACAAGAAGGGGGTGACAGAGGCTGAGATGGATAGATTAGGTAACTGAAGCAAAGACAATGAACTTGATGGAGCTCAGAGGGGTAGTAACGGAGAGATGCACCTGGCGTGCTGTGGTTCATAGTCACAGAGAGTCAGACGCGACTGAACGACTAAACAACAACAACAAAATGCAAATGACACTAAAGTCTACCTCTCAGCACAAGATCTATCCCCATCTCTTCTTGAATGAGTTATCAACTGAATCTCAAATATATCCTCCTATGGAAGACTGAGCTCCTAAACTTACAACCATCTATTACTGCTTCCACTACTCTAATATCTCTCACTGTTGACAGTGACATCATCATTCCCACCTCCCAGGTCCATTGTCTTGGGGTTCTATTGGCCCTGCACTCTCTTTTCTCACCTAAAAAACATCTCCAAAATACATTACTATCAAAACACAAAACACAATAACAATTCTAATCCATTCTCTCACCATTTATCGACTAAACTAATGCAACTCATTTCTTGCTGTCCTCTCTATCACTCATCACTCCAATCCATAATGAACCACTCTGCTGGACTCATCTATCATACTCAGTGCTTAGTATCTGCAGCTCCTCTCGGTCAATCTCTCCACTGGCTTCTCATAGCATCCAGAATAACATCTAACATCATAAGCCTAGTGTATAAAGCCCTCAATAACAGTGCACCCCCTATTTATCTGTTCCTGTCTCAAAATACTCCCCCAACCACCCTCTTCACTCGGCTAATGACCGTCTTATTTTCTCCTCGACACCTCCTCTCACTACCGCCTTCAGGACTTCTCTTGTGCTGACCCAACTCTGTGAAACTCCTTGCCTCGCTCCACTAGACTATCTTCCTGCCTCAGAACCTTAAAAAAAATACTAAAAATGCATCTGTGAAAGAAGCTCATCACCTTCAGCCTTAATGAGCACAACTGCAGACTCTACAGCATTATATCACTCACACCCAATATCTACAGTACAATACACAGATACCTCCACTGGCTTGTGCCTGTTACCTTCACACTGCCATCTTGTATCTATCACCCTCCTGTATCACACCCAAACCCTTGAGATTGTAAGTTTGTGAGTTTTTAATCTTGTAAGGTGCTGTCATACACAATAACCCTCAAAAACCCACCAAACACCCCCCCCCCCTCCAGAATATCCTGACACCACTACATCAGCACTCCAAAATTAGTATTAGTATTAGTAATAAGAGCATCCATTTCACTCCTCATCTTGCTCCTAACACCAATTATTTTAGCCCTGACCTCATAGGAACTGTCAAATCATGACAGTGTATGTTCTACCTTTAGACTTTACCGGAGTATATATAATCCAGTCAGTGTGTCTGTGAGGACAGTGATTCAGTGTAACTCTGTATCAGTGAGATAAAGCCATTCTGAGAAGCAAAGAGGATGTCACAGTAGAACAGAAATATGGGAACTATAACACGAAAAGTATAAAAAATACAAATATATTATGAAATGGTAGGGAAGGCTGTTCCAGAATATATATTTGCTTTTTCATTGGGGTACACCAAAGGATGGATGGATAGATAGATGCATCTATTTCTAACAATGTATGTAGTTCTTTGCTCATTTGAAAAATTTAAATGTATTAAGGTAATGTCATGTTATATCACATATATAGTTATGTATCTTGCGCCTGTTCAGAACGTTTGCGATGTTGGTAACGCAGTTGCAAAGCGAGGCGAGCCAGCGGTGCCACCACACATGCGAGACTCGCAAATTGAGGTAAAGCAGCTGTGCAGCATTTAGGCTGCAATGAGCTCCAAAGGCGCTCATTGCAGCCCGTGGCGACGTCACACATGTAAACCTTGCGAATCGAAGCAAAGGAGCGGCGCAGCACTGTTCAAGCGGGTAACTCTAAAAACCCACCAAAACAAAAAAGAACATGTATAAAAAATTATAACACACTCACGCACAGCAAAGGGGAGATGCAGAAAGCCTGTGAGTGAGGTTGCAAGCGAATTACACCCATATTTGCCATTTTCCGTCACTCCAAAATTGCCTAAGCAAGAAAAAAAAAAAAAGGTGGACCAAAAACGCAAATTTTCAGAAACAGCATCAAAACAAGGCTTAGCAACGCCAGGCACGCAAGACTTACAAAATACACAACGCTTAAGACTAACACTTACACGAACAACGCCAGGCACGCAGGACTTTGAAAATAAAACTAACAGCAGTCACTGGGCGCCACGCAAACATTCAGCACACACACACACACAGAGTAGAAAGACAAAGGGAATGGACAAGGGGGGAGATGCTGGAAAGAGACACATGGCATTCCCAAGCACTAAACTTGCAGGTTAACGAACCCTGCAATGAGCGGCCCGTACAGTAGGCAAGAGGAAAGGCTTGCAATGAGCGGCCTAGTTAGTTAATTCTCCAAACAATTACCAATAAGGTAATTTTCCCTGCATTAACCATTGTGTTTTATTTTACATATCTGGACTTTTATATCTATGGCACCGCAATCTGGACTATCTCGTGGTAACATAACAGCATCTCTGGAGGTTTTCATGCACCTTATTGGACTCTTTCCTTGTTATATGGATTTCGTCAAACAGTTGCTCACTTATTTTCCTGGATTTATTGTAAAGCTTTCATTCAGCAAATTTGTGCTGTGGATTCCATTTTTGAGAGACATTTTCCATTATCCCATGCATCATATCTGACTATTATAATTGTGGTTTTAATATGTATTAGTTTTTTTTTTATTGTTTCTATGAATAGTCCTGATTTTCTTTTGCAATGTTCTTGTTAGGGAGGTCTTAAGGTAAGAGGTGCAAAGGTGAGATGTAATTACTTATCTCCATGTTGTAGGAAGCTCATGTGACTGATTGTTTTAGGGACCTTGAGTCTCTTTAATGCCAGTCTGAAGATCTTACCTCTACTTCCTTATAAGTTTATATTTTCTATGTTGTTTAGCTATATATGTGAAATTTATATTAAGATTGCACCCTGTCATATTTGTATTCTACTCTTGATGACAAATGTCCTTGTCATAGCTCAAGGATGTGCGAGGATATCATATTTGACCTATGCGCAGAATTTATCATTTCAATGTGTTGTGCGCATCTAGTGTGACATATCTGTCGTTACTAACACGTGCACATTGCATATTTTCATTTTTATTTGATATCATAATATAAATAATCATTTATTGGCGGTTGGTTGGAATGTCTCATTTTTCTGGAAAGGGGTGCTGGATTATGCCATGTTCATTATGCAATTCACTATAAAATCTATACTATAAATATATTATATTTCTGTCCAGTCAGCCAGCCAGTAGCGCCCTTTTTGGAAGTTTTTGCTAGTAAAATGTGGTGTGTGGGTATGGATTTTTTCCACACATCTGTAACTGCATACACTGCAGTGGGCACACCCATACATGGACTGAATGACGCATGACTGATCCATCTATACCTTGTTAATTCCATAGAGCTGACATGTCAGTGTCCTTGTTGGTCATCATGTACATGTGTAGTGTGTGTGATGTAAATGTGGTGGCATGTTGGAGTATGTGATATTCACCTGACATGGAAGCAGGATCCTGCTGGTCCACCAGGCCTGAAGCTCCAGCGGTGGGCAACTGGCTCATAAGATCCTTGGCCACCCTCTCCCACTCATTGTATTTGATAGTAACTTGGGAGCCATCATTGGATGCTGCGGCTTGACTGGCCTCAATGGCCATCTTCCTCCTCACCTTGGCCCGGGCGTCATCAAACCGGTGCTTCACAGACCTCACATCCCTTTCTGCTGTACCCACTGCTGTTACTGCGGCCGCTACCTCCTTCCAGGCCTGGGCCTTAGGCCCGGGCTTAACTTCCCGCCTACCCACAAGGATAGCGGGGTGGTCACGGATTGCATAGAGGAGGACCACATTCTCCCTGTGTGAGTAGTTTGGGGCCCTTTGCCAGCCCCCAGCATCTTGTCCATCACCCACCTCTTCTCCTCCACTCTCCTCTCCTGCACTCTCCTCCTCTCCACTCCTCCACTCAATAGAATTGAGTGTTGAGGAATGACTGAAACATTTCCCACATTCAGAAGAAGGAAATGGTCTGTCTCCTGTGTGACTTCTCTTATGAGCTTTGAGACTTGATGCTCTACTGAAACATTTGCCACATTCAGAACACCCATATTTTTGATCTTCCGTATAAAGTTGCTCTTGAGTACTGAGATCTGCGGATGTGCTGAAACACTTCTCATAGTCTGAACATTCATATGGATTATATCCTGTAAAAAGCAAAACCTGGTGTTCCTCGCACATATTACTGGTCATGGGGACATCTGTTGGAAACAAAATCATCCAGAGTAAAGAAATTTACCAATATGGTAAAAAGAGTAATAACATGCTTCTCCATTAAAATGTTCAGTCTATAAATGAAGCCAACTAAAACCAATCTGCAGCGAATACATGGCTTGTTTTTAGATAGTTAAATAAATCTTTATGAATATTCATTATATTATAACAATGTACAAAATAAATCTAGAATATGAGGAGTTGGAAGGACTCCTGAGTGTAGTGTGATCTGTGATTTGAACATATATACAAATCTGATATTACACATAAAACATGCACACATGTATTAAACAAGGAATTGAAAGAAAACTTTAAGAAGCAAAACCTCACCTAATTTAGAGGACCTACTAGTACACAATCTGAATATTTGAAAAGGGTTGACAAATTAAAATGTATTTCTCAAATACAGAACTTGTACAGCAGTCATGTTATGACCAAAGCAAATTCATTTTTTAACCTCTTAACTTATTAAAAATGTACGTTTGTGAATTATAAAAAATATATTATATGACATTTGCAGCATATTGTGATTGTCCTGCAATTAATGGTAGTAAAATGAATATATAGTCTCTGAAAACCATCAGATTAAAATGTTTTTAAGAGTTTATGTGACCTGTAAACTTGGGAAAAAGGAGAATCTGAATTTTAAAATCGACATCAACAATTGAAATGCAGCTTCTGAATGAGAAGAGGCTTAATTGAGATAGAGGTCATTAGAGCAGTATTGCAAACTGTAATTGATTAATGAGAAAGAACGGTGTCCATATTCCATCCCAATCACAAGTCATCGTGAGCATCATGGGTTGCCATTGTAGTAAAACAACCATTGGTTTAATCATATATTACATGGAAAACTCATCATGCTCTCGTGATTAATTATCTTTCACTTATGGTCATACTGAAAACAATGCACGCAGACACCAAGCAGTGACTGACAATTATTGCCAATAATCACCCATTTGAATGCGATAACAGACTATGCTGTGAATGCATCAGAAATGGCAAAAATAAAAAAGTTCAATGTTTGTGAACTGCAAATAAACACATGCTTTTAAATAGCATTGAATGGTTAAAACTCTTATTACATACAATTGTAATTGTGCCTGTCACGCCAATGTCTATCCAGCAGAAAACAGAGAAGGCAACACTGCCAATCAGAAGAGGTCCAATTTCAGTATCATGATGCAAATTGAAGTCGTTACGGACTATGAACCCTCATCAGCATAGGTGCACTGATCAGCTGTCTGCTTCAGAGCACCATAAGCAACAGGGTTGGCTGTACTGTCATTTTAGACACACTTCTGGTAGCCCCCTGGTTCGTTTGGACAGTGAGTTTCTCAACTGTAGCGTGTTGGTTAGCCCTCACACACCTTTGGCGCCAACATACACCTCTGACATCAATGGCATGTGCGCTCTGTGGTCTTTTCACCGTTTATTGGCAATTGTACTGTTTGTCCAGTCACAATACACATTAACCACGGCAGCATGCGGACAGTTCACAAACTGCGCTGTTTCAGAAATACTACCACCCTTGGTCCAAAAGCCAAAAACCATCCCATTCTCAAAGTCTGATATATCAATTTTTTACCCATGTAGAATGCCTACATGTTACCTTATATCCTCACCAAGCCAGCTCACGACACATGCCAAATTTCAATGCCTACTCACTGCTGTCGTCAAAAGTAGGCTTTGGTCATAATAATGTGACTTGGCCCTGTAATGTGAATTGATTATTGATGCTCTGCTTAGAGAATAATATCCCTGAATTTACCACCTGCATAAAGCACTACTAGAAGGTCATTAACCTCTAACAGTTGCTTCTTTCTCTTTATTGTTTTTTCTAAGTAGTATTTTTTGCAAATGGGTTAATTTCCTCCCAGATATTCTTCTCCATCTATAGGAATTTCAGATACCAAGATCCTACCATAGATGGAGTTTCAAATTGTAAATTGATGTGCTATTAGGAGAAACGTCAGAATGGTTTCCAATTTTTCCTAAGCTTGAAAGTGTCCCAAACATTGGCACATTTTACTGAAAACATATATATTAATTAATTTATGATATTTTAATTGGTCTAATATATGACAACATTTCAAACATATCTGCAATCTGGTTAGCTCTGAAGACTAGTAGGTCTAATTAGATTACAGTTTACAAAATTACATGGCAGCTCCTATTCTCCTCAAAGACAGAGAATTAAGATGGAAACTAGACAGACAGCAATATTTGCACAAAGTTCCATATCATTTTAAAAAAATACATATTTTTAAATGCTCATTAGGTTTCTTTAAATGAAGTGGGTTCTTATGTTAGGACTATGTTATAGGCAATTCCTTTACAATTTATTAGATTCTAGTGTTTTTAATATTTCTGTTACGAGGACAGACAAGATCCTTCATTAGATGGGAGGACACAGGAGGCCGTCACTTACAGGTGATGTATTTACCAATATAAGGAGTGAGGTAAGTGTAGAGACCACAGAAATAAATAATACGAAGAAATAAATCCTTGCATTTGGGCATTATGGTGATCATTTATACAGTTTTATTTTACACATTACTTATAAATATTCCGAAATCACTAATTCAGACAACAAATACAAATGAATTATTTTAGGATGAATAGAAGTATCTATATGAAAAATGGCAAAATAATTTCATTCAAATTCAACAATATTATTAACACTTCTCCTGAACTTTTGCTGTGTGGATGTGTTCGAAGGAGCCTGTTATAGCCTATAACGTAATCCTTGATAGTCATTACTAATATCAGAGACCCCCCCCCTTCCTTATCAAGCTCTCTAAGACATACATTACTATACTGAGCTGCCATCACCATAGAATGCTATAATTTTGCCAAACAATGTTGTATAGCTCAGGAAATATGTATTATAGAGACAAACAACTATTGCAATGTATAGACAGTTATTAATGCTATTTAGGATAAAATAAACGTTAGGGTGACAGTGTGACTTTATACAATTTATTATAAATGTCCTTATTTTGTAATAATTACTCACCTTCTCTGATATTTACAGGACTCTCCTCCTCCTTCACCTGCTGCTGATCTCTTATAGTCAGATCTTCTTGTTCATCCTTAGCGACAACTGGAGGCTTCACACCTGAAGGTCCTACACAGATACAGATAAACTGATTATGGACTTTCACCATTGTATTATTCAATATAAAACTAGTGTTTGTTTCTTAAAAACTATTTAAATCCTTTAGCACAAAAACAGAAAAAACAATTGCTGTTACTTTGTATGGACGGAAAACGATATAGTGTGCCCTTGTGTATAAAATCACATTTGTCATGAGCTGCGTTGCTTGTAAAATAAATAAAACTGGTTTATGGATCCATTTACAAGGAAATCAACTGATAACTTTACAGAGTTCCGGGTTGAGTGACGAAGGATATAAACACCTCAATAAAGACTGAAGAAAGGGACAAAAACATAAAAGAGGATTGAGAGAATATTGGCATCTACAGATTTCCTATACCCAAATATTCAGTGTCCCACATATAATATTTATCACAGTCCTGTATAAATAATGTATCACTCACCTTCACTGATATTTACAGGAATTTCCTCCTCTTTAATCTCCCGGGGACTCCTCATATTTGTCTCTTCTTCGTGATCAGACTCGGAGAGAACTGATGGTGTCACTTTGTCACTGCCTGTATAAATAAACATGAGATGGTCACACACTGGGATTTTTTTACATGTCTCTATGGTCTGTACAGAACAAGGCTCAGATATAGTGGGAGCTTCAGAACTGACAAATCTCACATTATCATACAAACAACAGAAACTGCAAAATAACTGGATAAATATTATACATTTATACCAAACTAGTATAGGTCACATATATACATTAAATGATAACAATCCACACTAGATCAGACACCAAATACTTCCTGATCCAAGCAGCGGCTTCCAGCTTATTTTCAAGAATCAACAATGCATGACTCACATGAGATTGAAACATCTTAGCGTTCACAACCAATAGCAAGAACTATCATAACTATTGCATTCAGTGTCCGCTTCTCCTGCATCTCTCCTTTGCCTTTCCCTCTGTCTGTTGGTGTAACCCAAGGTTCAATCTTTTGCCCCTCCTCTTTTACATCTATACATCCTCCCTCTGTACCCGAATAAAATCTTTTGACACTAAAGTCTACCTCTCAGCAAAAGATCTATCACCATCTCTTCTTGAATGAGTTGACTACTGTATCCCAAATATATCCTCCTACGGAAGACTGAGCTCCTAATCTTCCCACCATCTATTACAGCATCCACTATTCAAATATCTCTCGCTGCTGACAATGACATCATCTTTCCCACCTCCCAGGTCCGTTGTCTTCGGTTTCTATTGGACCCTGCCCTCTCTTTCTTTCCTCATACAATCTTGTTAGTTTCACCTAAAAAAACATCTCCAAAATACATTACTATTATACATAAGACGCAATTACAATTCTTTTTTTTCCATTAGAAATCATTAAACATATTACCAACATTATAAATTACATGACAATTGAGCATCTTCCCGTAGATTTAGTCTATTCTTAAGATACTCAAATAAAATACAATGGTAAATCTAAAAATGACATCAACCTTACTAACAGACCAACATACAGCCAATAGACATTGATGGTCTGTGTGCCACTAAGGGCCCAAAAGGGAGATTTGAATCGGGGGACGGTATGAGGTCAGGAACAGATATCACTTACTAGTTTGTCTTGGGATTCAAATATATCCCATGATTTCCATTTATACCTGTTATTTTTGGTTATATTCACTGCTAATAAATACTTAGCAAATTGACGATTTCTAGTAATTATATTAATTGTCTCTAACCAAGTTGGAACTTTTTCTTGCTTCCAACCTCTCACTAGTAACCATTTCAATACTTTTAAAATCTGCAAGATAAATGCTTGTGTTTCTAAAGACATTCCCCCAGGAAAAAAATGTGCAATAAAATGTTCTGCTTTTAAAATTCTAGAGATTTGCACAACGCACATCTGTCCATAATCTTGTATCTTGGGACACTGCCACAACACGTGGAGGTAGGTCCGTACCTGCCCACAGTTTCTCCAACATTGTGTATTTTTTTTCATCATTAGTAAATTGGCCCATTTTTTCCGGGACCATGTACCACTGATTTATAACCTTGGAAAAAACTTCCCTATACACTGAATTCTTAATACATTTCTTAGTGTTGGTCAATGCTATATTCCATCTCGCTAGCAGCCAAGCACAAAACAATTCTTCCCAAAGCTCCATATTTGATGTTTTCTCGTGGTCAGCAGCATGCCTCAAAATAGTAAAACATTTAGATATCAAGTGCCTCCTATCTTTAGCATTCATCAGGGCCTCCGTTGGTTTAACTACTGGGAGAATCCCAACATTCCATTTCTCTTTATTTAGAAACATTTTTATTTTAATATATTCCAACCAAACTTTCTTAGGGAGACCATACTTTTTTGTTATTTGCTCAAAAGGGGCCAGCTGTTCCTTTATATATAGATCCTGAAGCTTCGTTATTCCCCACTTTGCCCAAAGATTTAATGAGATGTCCTCTGGCTTATTTACTAACAGGGAAACTGGTATTATAGGACTTGGAAAGGATATCAAAGCATATTTATTTCTAATAGTTCCCCAAACTCATGGCAGATCCCCTATCACTGTTTTCCCTTGTATCAGATCTTTATTTAAGGATTCAAATAATATCATTCTCTTTGTTTCATTTCCCTTGGTCATATAATTTTCAAGTTGGCTCCATGCATAAATTTCCATCGGGTCAAGCCATCTAATTATGTGAGACATAATGGTTACTTCATGATACAATTCCAAGTTTCGATAACCAAAGCCTCCTCTTTCAAATTGTCTAGACATAATATCTCTTTTAACTCTAACTGGTTTATCTCGGTGTATATATTTGTCAATTAAAGTCTGAATTTTTTTTAATACCTGATTCAATACTTTTAAAGGGGTAAACCGAAAGAGGTAATTCATCTTTGGCAATAAAGACATTTTGGTTATGGCAATCCTACCCACAAAGGAGGCTTTCCTATCTTTCCATGAATGTATAAAGCGTTGAGCTTCTGTTATAGTTATTATCAACAATTCCCCTAAGATTTGAGGTAAATTCTATTCCGAAATAATGAGTAATAAAGCCTTCAAAAACAGTGCACCCCCTATTTATCTGTTCCTGTCTCAAAATACTCCCCCAACCACCCTCTTCACTCTGCTAAATGCCTTCATATTTTTCCCTCTCGCCACCTCCGCCTTCAGGACTTCTCTTGTGCTGACCCTACTCTGTGAAACTCCTTCCCTCGCTTGACTAGACTATCTTCCTGCCTCAGAACCTTAAAAAAATACTAAAAATGCATCTGTGAAAGAAGCTCATCACCTTCAGCCGTAATGTGCACAACTGCAGACTCTACAGCATGACATTACTCACACCCACAATCTACAGTACAAAACAGATACCTCCACTTGCTTAAACCGATTGCCTTCACTTTGCCATCTTGTATCTATCACCCTCTTGTATCACACCCAAGTGTGTAAATTGTAAGTTTGTGAAGTTTTTAATCTTGTAAGGTGCTATCATACACAATAACCCTCACAAACCCAGCAAATACCTTCCCCTCCACAATATCATGACAACACTAGACCAATAGGAGCATCAATTTCACTCCTCGTATTGCTCATAATTCCACTTATTTTAGCCCTGACCTCATAGGAACTTCAAAATGATGTCAGTTCTATTTTCTACCTTTACACTTTACCTGAGTATATATAATCCAGTCAGTGTGTCTGTGAGGACAGCGATTCAGTGTAACTCTGTATCAGTGAGATAAAGCCATTCTGAGAAGCAAAGAGGATGTCACAGTAGAACAGAAAAATGGGAACCAACACGAAAAGTATAAAAATAAATACAAATATATTATGAAATGGTAGGGAAGGCTGTTCCAGAATATATATTTGCTTTTTCATTGGGGTACACCAAAGGATAGATAGATAGATGCATCTATTTTCAACAATGTATGTAGTTCTTTGCTCATTTAAAACATTGAAATATATTAAGGTAATAATGTCCTGTTATAAACACAAACGTGATATGTCAATGCTGTTAGATAAGTTATTAGAGCCCTCCTTGATAGTAAAGGTTTTTATTCTGTGTATTTATAATCTGTTGTCCTGGGTACTGAATGGGATAAGAATAAAATAGGTCCTAGAGGATAAAGGGGGATGCCCTGTGGGTGTTCGTAATATAAGTGCAAACTTTATTGGTTATTAAATTACATCTATCATCTAAATGCCTCATTGGTTCTACGGCCTACTTATGGGTAATTGCTTTGAGAATTAAGTAAAGCCATTATATCTGCATTAACCACTGTATTTTATTTTACATATCTGGACTTTTATATTTATGGCACCACAATCTGGACTATTTCTTGGTAACATGTAACAGCATCTCTGGATGTTTTCATACACCCCATTGGACTCTTTCCTTTTTGTCAAACGGGTGCTCACTTCTCCTGGATTTATTGTAAAGCTTTCATTTCAGCAGACTTTCATATCTGCAATGTGAAATTCATATCTGACTATTATAATTGCGGTTTTAATACATATTAGGTTTTTTTATTGTTTCTATGAATAATCCTGATTTTCTTTTGCAAAGGACTCCATGAGATGTAATTACTTATCTCCATGTTGTAGGAAGCTCATCTGACTGAATTTTTTAGGGACCTTGAGTCTATTTCACTGCCAGTCTTAAGATCTTACCTCTACTTACTAATAAGTTTATCTTTTCTATGTTGTTTAGCCACATATGTGAAATTTATATTAAGATTGCACCCTGTCATATTTGTATTCTTCCTTTCATGACAATTGTCCTTGTCATAGGGGGAGTGTTGTGGAAATACAACTATCCTTACATTATTTAGTGTATATATTCATCACTTTTGTAACACTTGTAAACTTTAACCCTGAAACAGTAATTTTCCATTGTAATATATAAGGTATGAAACAGGAAAATCTGCATGTCCCATGATTTAGCAGTTTCAGTAGAAGCCATAAACCATTATTTTAGTCTAAACAATATGTATTTTGGTAAATACACAAGGGCAAAGCTCAAGGATGTGTGAGGATGTCATATCTGACCTATGAGCAGAATTTGCAGTTTGAATGTGTTGTGCGCATCTTGTGCGACGTATCAGGCATGACTAACACGTGCACATTGCATATTTTCATATTTACTGGATATCATAATGTAAATAAACATTTATTGGCTGTTGGTGGGAATGTCGCATTTTTCTGGAAAGGAGTGATGGATTATGCCATGTTCATTATGTAATTCACTATAAAAGCTGTGTTTGTTTATATTTCTGTCCAGTCAGCCAGCCAGCAGCAGCCATTTTTGGATGTTTTTTTCCAAACATCTGTAACTGCATACGCTGCAGTGGGCACACCCATACATGGACTGATAATGATGCATGACTGACTCATCTATCCCTTGTTAATTCCATAGAGCTGACATGTCAGTGTCCTTGTTGGGCATCATGTACACGTGTAGTGTGTGTGATGTACATGTGGTAGCATGTTGGTGTATGTGATATTCACCTGACATGGAAGCAGGATCCTGCTGGTCCACCAGGCCTGAAGTTCCAGGGGCGGGCAACTGGCTTATAAGATCCTTGGCCACCCTCTCCCACTCATTGTATTTGACAGTAACTTGGGGGCCATTTGGTGCTGCAGCTTGACTGGCCTCCTTGGCCATCTTCCTCCTCACCTTGGCCCGCATGTCATCAAACCGGTGCTTCACAGACCTCACATCCCTTTCTGCTTTGCCCACAGCTGTTACTGCGGCCGCTACCTCCTTCCAGGCCTGGGCCTTAGGCCCGGGCTTAACTTCCCTTCTCCCCACAAGGATAGCAGGGCGCTCACGGACTGCATAGAGGAGGGTCACATTCTCCCTGTGTGAGTAGTTTGGGGCCCTTAGCCTGCCCCCAGCATCTTGTCCTTCACCCACCTCCTCTCCTCCACTCTCCTCTCCTCCACTCTCCTCCTCTCCGCTCCTCCACTCGACACAATCTGAGCATGAAAATGTTCTTTCCCCTATGTGAGTTCTCTTATGATTATTGAGTGTTAAGGCATGACTGAAACATTTCCCACATTCAGAAGAAGGAAATGGTCTTTCTCCTGTGTGACTTCTCTTATGCCCTTTGAGACTTGATGCTCTACTGAAACCTTTCCCACATTCAGAACAGACATATTTTTGATCTTCCGTATAAGGTTGCTCTTGAGTATTGAGATCTGCGGGTGTGCTGAAACACTTCTCATAGTCTGAACATTCATATGGATTATCTCCTGTATGAACTCTCTTAAGTCTCTTTGGATTTGTATTCCTGTTAAACTCTTTCCCACAATCATAATATACAAAGGATGTTTCTCCTCTTTGTTGTTTCACACAACTTTGGTTAGTGTCCATGTAACCTTGTGAAATACTGAAATCTTCCCTTACACAATCTGGTGGAAAAAGCAAAACCTGGTGTTCCTCACACATATTACTGGTCATGGGGACATCTGTTGGAAACAAAAACATCCAGAGTAAAGAAATGTATCAATATGGTAAAAAGAGTAATAACATGCTTCTCAATTAAAATGTTCAGGCTTTATTTATAACTGAAGCCAACTAAAACCAATCTGCAGCTAATACATGGCCTGTTTTTAGATTGTTAAAGAACTCTTTATGAATATTCATTATATTATAACAATGTAAAAAATAAATCTAGAATATGAGGAGCTGGCTGGAAGGACTCCAGAGTGTGGTGTGATCTGAACATATATACACATCTGTTATTACACACAAACATGCACACATATATAAAACAAGTAATTTAAATAAGTGTTGTTCGAAAAGAAAACTTTGAGAAGCAAAACCAAATTACCAAAGTAAATTATTTTTTTTAACCTCTTAACTTATTAAAAATGTATGTTTTTACAGTTTGTTAATTAAAAAAAACTGGTATGACATATGCAGCATATTGTGATTGTCCTGCAATTAATGGTAGTAAAATGAATATATAATCACAGAACCAAAGACAAGACATTGTAGTTATAAGACATATGCCAGAAGATTCTCCTGATTCCCAAGTTTACCGGTCACATAAAATGACTGATACCCTTAAAAACATTTAATTTTAATGGTGTCAGATTAATTGTATCGGAAACTGAGAATATCCCTGAATTTACCACCTGCTAAAAGCACTACTAGAAGGTTATTAACCTCTAACAGTTGCTTCTTTCTCTTTATTGTTTTTTCTAAGTAGTATTTTTTGCAAATGGGTTCATTTCCTCCCAGATATTCTTCTCAATCTATAGGAATTTCAAACATCAAGATCCTACCATAGATGGAGTTTCAAGTTGTATAAATTGATGTGCTCAAATGAGATACGTCAGAATGGTTTCAAATTTTCCTAAGCTTGAAAGTATACCAAACATTGGCACATTTTACGGAAAACATATATATGACTTAATTAACTATATTTTAATAGGTCTAATATATGCCATTTCAAACATATATGAAATCTGGTTAGCTCTCATGACTAATAGGTCTAATTAGATTAAAGATTACAGAATTACATGGCAGCTCATTATATATATATATATATATATATATATATATATATATATATATATATATATATATATATATAGATATAGTTTTCATATACCCAAAAATCCAGTGTCCCTTATGGCTCCCACTATATAATTCTGCTCCACATATTATAATATCTATAACAGTCCTGTATCACTCACCTTCACTGATATTTACAGGAATTCCCTCCTCTTTAATCTCCCGGGGACTCCTCATATTTGTCTCTTCTTCGTGATCAGACTCTGAGAAAACTGGTGATGTCACTTTGTCACTGTCTGTACAAATAAACATGAGAGATGGTCACACACACTGGGATTTGTTACATGTCTTTATGGTCAGTACAAATAAACATGAGATGGTCACACGATGGGATTTGTTACATGTCTTTATGGTCTGTACAAATAAACATGAAATGGTCACACACTGGGATTTGTTACGTCTTTATGGTCTGTACAAATAAACATGAGATGGTCACACACTGGGATTTGTTACATGTCTTTATGGTCAGTACAGAACAAGGGTAGGATATTGTGAGAGCTTCAGAACTGACAAATCTCACATTATCATACAACAAGAGAGACTGCAAAATAACCAAATACATATTATATATTTACTAGCGACTTGCCCGTCAAAAAATGACGGTCAATAAAAATTAAATGTTGTGAAATTTGTTTGAAACACAAAATGAGTCAGCTACATTTGTCCCTTTTTTTTTTCTAAAAATAAAAACACAATACTTTTTTTTAACTTTAAACTTATAATTCACAAACATTAAACTTTGTAACATGCAACTTGTATATGAAACATTCGTTCCACATTTTGTTAACAATACTAACACTTTTCAATACATATTTATCACTGAGTAACTGCAGACTATATTAACTTTGAGTAAGTACGGTAAATAGTTTTAACAATAACATGCTTTTTATCATTTGTAACATATTTGTTAAACTCTTGTTAAACTAAATTAGCATTGAATACAGAGGAAGGCAAACAATAAAAACCCTCTATTGAAACTTGTCCAATTGTATCAGAGGGAAAAAAATTAATTCCTTCCTGACCCCATTAACTGGCGATCGGATTTCTCCCTGAATCAATACTTTGTCTTTAAATAATACATTTCAAATTATTATTAAAATACTTCAACTTTATACTAACAATACATATTTGGCTATACCACATATATATTTACCAAACTTTTTTCAAAATTCTAAAACCACATATTTAACATCTGAAATTGTAACATCGAACAATAACATTTAAATCTTGTAAACCTGAAAAAGTCAGTTAATTGTTTTGTGGTGCCAATCATGTAAATATAAAAACTTTGAACCCATTCAAATCTGGTAAAGGATATTTTCCAGTTTTTTTTTTTTTCCCCAGTTTGTCCATTCTGCAAATATCACATAGATTTTCATAAGTGAAATAGTGGTCCCCTATTTAAAAAGAGTCCCAGAGTACTTTAATTTAGTACTGGAAGTCAAACCACTGTTCGCTATGTTTTTTTGTCCATTCTTTGGATGTTTTCCGTGAAATATTGTTTTTGTGCAATCATATTGAGTCCCATAAAATGTTGGCATTAAAATGAAACCATTGTCCTCTATCTTTCCAACACCTCATAGTAGACAATGTTTTTGGTGTAAACACATCCGTTGTCCAATAAATGCCCTTGAGTTTCGTTTTCTTCAACATGCACTTTAATTTCTTTTGGATTAGTGCACCTTGAAAAAGCCACATAGAGTTGTCCATGTGCAAAAACTGGTTCCTTTAAAAAAAAATCCCAACTGATTTGAAAGTTTGTCCTTGGGATTTATTGATGGTCATAGCAAATGCCATGATAACTGGAAATTGTCTCCGTTGAAGGACAAAGGGCAAACCACTCTCACTTGGAGCTAAATCAATTCTTGGTATAAAAACTCGTTCACCTTTATGGGTACCAGTTATAATTTCTGCATGTATAAAATGATCTTTTAACTCATGCACAATTAATCGTGTCCCATTACAAAGTCCTTTTTTGGATTCATATTTCGCAATAACATAACAATTGCGCCTTTTTTCAATTGTAAAATATGTGGGGGCATTCCAGATGGTGTTAACGAATTAATACATTCGATACTAAAATTTGATTCACTGTCTTTATCATCTGACAATAGAATCTGCACTGTAATAATTATTTTGTGGTGCATTGATGTATTTTAAAATTTCGTTATTTACATTCAAGGCATCGATATTTTTTGATGTTAATATTACTTTGTTTGCAATGTCTGTGTAATCCTCATTATTAAGAGTGTTTAGAAATATGGCTGATATGAGTGATTCATTGCAAACCATTTCTGATGGAATTTCAATGGTATCATTTGGTAAATGCTGTATTTCTGGATGTTTTCCATCTCCGATTTTAATGAGCCAGTCATTGAATTCATTTTGGCCTTCAGATCTCATATTTAAAAATAGTGGATTTTTCAAATCCCAAGAGTTTTTCACTCTAGTGGTTATAACCATAGATTACATATAGTATAATTGGGAATAATAGTAAGTTATTGTGTGGAATATAAATGTTTATTAAGGTACTTGTACCTCACAACGGCGATTAAAAGGTTAAAAACAAGGATAGAAAGGGTATAATAAAAGCAGAGCCTTCCATGAGGCCAAGATGGCCCAAAAATTTAGGATAATCAATATCTCAAGAAGCTTAAATAGCTAGTATAAGTAGTATATAAAAGTGAAGTTATAGCTGGCTTTAATTGGAGTTCTATACGCTGAATACTGTCTTCTAAAAGTGCTATATGGTAATGCAAAAACACTCGAAGAGACTCCTTTAGAATGAATCCCTATCTTGTTACAATGAGTCTAAATCTCTTGGATACAAAGTAATGGGGATAAAGGAATTCCTATATCATAAGAAGGACTATTATAGGGGTACAAGAAGGGCCTAAAAGTGCCACAACCCCCCCACACACATTCCCTCACTGTAACAGAAGTACTACATAGGGACAGGAAGATAGGATGTGTAAAATAAAGTAACAATGTACACAATCCGAGCGTATGGAGAACTAGCACAGCAAGAACTAACAGCGTCTATATGCGTGTCACAGTGGACCGCATTGGACGCTCCCGCCTGACGCGTTTCGACGCACAACTGACGTCTTTCTCAAAGGGCCCTATAATAGTCCTTTATCCCCATTACTTTGTATCCAAGAGATTTAGACTCATTGTAACAAGATAGGGATTCATTCTAAAGGAGTCTCTTCGAGTGTTTTTGCATTACCATATAGCACTTTTAGAAGACAGTATTCAGCGTATAGAACTCCAATTAAAGCCAGCTATAACTTCACTTTTATATACTACTTATACTAGCTATTTAAGCTTCTTGAGATATTGATTATCCTAAATATTTGGGCCATCTTGGCCTCATGGAAGGCTCTGCTTTTATTATACCCTTTCTATCCTTGTTTTTAACCTTTTAATCGCCGTTGTGAGGTACAAGTACCTTAATAAACATTTATATTCCACACAATAACTTACTTCAGATCTCATATTTAATTCTAATTTGAGATGTGTAAATATTTGCCACAGTTTACTGGTCTTGATACATGTTTCAATGATCTCTGTTCTATTTCCGTGTGGCACAACAGGTAATGTTTGCCTAAAATCTCCTCCTAACAGCATCACCTTTCCACCAAATGGCAACTTATTATCCATCACTTCTTTTAAGAATCTGTCAATACATTGCAGTGCATGACATGACATCATTGTTGCCTCGTCTATGATAATTAGTTTAGTTAGTTTGAATTTTTTTTGCTTGTATGGAATTGAGTCGAATATCTAGCACTGATGTTTCCAAAATGGGAACTGGCAGCTTAAATCCACTATGTACAGTTCTACCACCATCTAACAGAAGTGCAGCAATTCCAGTTGTTGCAAATGGCATAGCTATCTGACCCTGTGATTGAATATAACTCAAACAATTGTACAAAGTTTTTCCTGATCCACCTGGTCCGTCTAGATAGAAATACCGGTCTTTGACCATTTCATCATCTGTAGCATTTGTGATGGCATGAAATGCTTCTAACTGTAAATTATTTAAAGTTGCCAGTTTTTCTTGTTTTTGTTTTTGTTTTTGAAGCTCAGTGTCATAATCAGCAAAATTGATGTCATCTAGAAGTCCTGGATCTGGTAAATTAAAACTTGCACAATTTAATGCATGAGCCAACAATATTTCTTGGATTTCCATCAATGTTTTTAACAGAGCTATTGGTTCTCTGTAACGTTTTAAGAAATCTTCTGACATGTTTAATTTAAATGTTTCCCACAAAGTGAAAGCATCAGGTACATTGCAAAATATACAAATGAATGCAAATTGTTGTCTCATTTGCTTAGGCATTTGACATGGTGCTGCTTCTTCCAGACACCTCTCCCATTCTGTATCATCAGCTATGAAATTTTGATGTCTTGCAGCTAATAGGAATGTCTCATAAACTATGTCATTCACTGTACGTAAACGCTCAAAACTCTGTGCACCGGGAACATGTAGCAGAAGTAATCTTAAGCTGAAACGTTCAATGTCCCTTGGACTGACGGTATAAATGCGTGGTATGATTTTATGTGTATCTCTTCTTCGTTGTCGCCATAGACCACTTACAAATACATAGTGATATGGTATCTCAATGTATAAAAATTGTCTGGCCTGCGTATCCTGACAGTTTAATTTAAACCATGCAGTAAGCGTAGTATCTCTGTCTTCACTTTGATATAATGCAGTTCTTTCATTTCCTTCAGTAAAGCAAACCATCTGACTTTGAGGCAAATGTACAGCTAAACGATAGATAGCATGTGACCGATCATGCATCTCAAACTTAATTGATTTAATTGAAGTGCAAGCTTCCACATTGATGTGTGCATTGTACTTGATGAGCAAATGTGGATTGTATGGAACGACAAATCTATTATCAACCTTTTGGCCCCGGATAATAGCTGTTTGTCCTTGTGTTCTTTTATACAAAGGATATCCATCACAATTTGCATAAGTTTGCATTTGAAATGGTTTTGGAAATTGTTTAGTACATTTTTTATTTTCCATACATGGTGAATTCGGATTCATCTCACCACATGGGCCATGAATCATTCTATGTGTAACAATCTCCCAAAGTTTTGTATATTTTTCTTGGTCTTGCAATTCTGCAGAAATTACTGAATCCACTCACTCTGCAGTGTTCAACTTGTCTTTTTCCTGCAGTATTAAAAGTATGTGAGCATGTGGCAATCCTCTTTTCATTTTTTTATGGTTTAAACAAAAGCCACACATTGTCCAAATAAGTGTGCTTTAGTGATATCATGTATTAATGAATTGAGTTTGACTTTAAATACTCTTGCCACTAAATCTGGTCGGTCAGAAGTGGTTTATCCCAGATTCAAATTTTCCTTGATCTCTGGCCATTGTGGATTACACGTGAATGTAATAAATAAATCTGGTTTTCCAAATTTTGTACCAATAGCCATGGCATCATTATACCTTTCTCGCATATTGCGAGGAGATCCTTGGAAAGAGGATGGCAAAATAATAGCTCTTCCAGCTGGAATGTCTCTGTTGGAAGCTAAATCTGCCACATAATCCATTAATCCACAATACTGTTCGACTCGTAATTTATTTTGTTGATATTTAATGAAATTTAGATTATTGGCTTCAACTTGTAAATATGAATCAATAATCCATTGTTGAGTGAGTTTTCCTCCATGTAAAATTAGATTAAAACAATCACGGATAGCAGTTTGTGCCACTTTATATTCCAGCATGGAAATATTAGATCTAATACGAAGTTTAGTATTGGGATAACTTTCCAATTGTAATTTTGGTTCCCATCCTGGTTCCCCCATTTGGAAAGAAAATGGGATATGTCATTGGATCTAAATTACAGCTTAATATATTGATGTTGATAAATGGTTGTTCTTCATTGCGTGGATATATTCTAATATCCCGCTGAAAAGGTGGTTCACCATCTTCATTTTTAAACACCATGGCAACCTCATTTACAGTAGGTAAATTATATCTTCTTTGATCAGTGTTGCAATCTCTTTTTAACACCATATTGACTCTTGGTGTAGGCAATTGATGTCTTTCAGCATGTTCCTGTTGTTCTTTTTCAAGCTGTGCTAATTGTTTGTATGCTTGACTATATGGGTTTTTTGCATAATTTTTTCCAGCTGTTCAAAGACTATGCGCAAACACTGTCTATTTTCTGGAAGTGTCATTCTTTGTTCCACAGCTTCCATCGTATCTAAGACATATAACTGTGCAAATTTCCTTTGCTGTCCTTCTTGTGGGTGTAAATGTGAGGTTTGGTGGTATATTTGACCTTGAACTCTGAAACAATAAGGACCATGTCCTGGTACATTTTCTGCTAATGTTGCGCCCATTGAAGCAAATGAAATTGCACTGTTATAAGACCTTATGTTTTGTTTGAAATTATTATAATTTGGAAATGTTGGATCACTCATAATGCATTCTAAATAATATGGAAATGGGTGTCTTAGTGGAAGTTTCACCTTTCCTTTCTGACAGCAACTAACAAAACTTCCGTCAGTAGGTCTTTCCTTTATAAAATGATAGGCCCCACAAAACTGACAAACCACATTAAGTAACCCACAATAATGAGTATCTACTTCTACTGCAGTAGTAAACACATTATCATGCATTTCTTCAACATAAATATCAGACCCACATTCTATATGTACATTTTTTTCTTGTGTGTCTACATTTAAATCATTCTGCAAATTAGAATCATTGGACAATTGTTCACAGAGATGTTTTTTTTTACTTTTACGTTTCTTGGAAGCCTCAACACACTCACTTGCGGCTTTCTTACTCATCTTTCTTTTATTTAAAAGTCTCTGTCGATCTTCTTCTCGCAAGCGTTGTGAAGTTTCCGGCGTCTGAGCATCTCTCCACCTTTGCTTCCTTTCCCTTGCCAATCTTCTTTTGCGTTCAATTTTGTCTTCTCCATTCTCCGCCATTTTAATCTGTAATTTTAAATAGAGATGTAATTATTGTTTGTTCTTTGTTTTGTATACATTTTTTTTCCTTTTTGTACTTTTCGATTAAAGTAGATAAATAAACTAATAAAACATTTTCAATTGTTGCACTTTAGACTGAAAGAAATGAAACCATTTTTAAAAATATTTTATTGACATATATGAAATGGGAAATAGCTGCACATATCTATCTTTATATTATTAAAGGCTTCAATGACATTCCTTCTTGATTGAATTCACAGCATACCATTCAATTTATTTTTTTGCAAGTGTTAGAAGCTTCTTATTGTCTTTAAATATTATTATTAATCAGTATTTTTTTTTCAACTTTTTTAAAGTTTTGACTAAATATCATAAATTAATGACTCAATAAGTACTATCCATTTCCAATAAATTTCAAATTTCACCAAATATATAATAATATACAATAGCCTTTTTCTATGCATCACTACAAAAATAAATTGTATACCTGTTTCGATGATGTTGTTCAAAGGCTGCAAACGTCACGCTGTCTGTTTATTCCCTTGCAGATCAGAATAAACTGTAAAATCAAATAGATAATATTTTTAAACTTTTGCTTCATCAATATCATTAAATGAACATCAACAGACATATATTTGGCTACATTAGAAACCTCATATTTTTTATTATTTTGCCGTAGTAATATAATGAAAAATCTGTACCTGTCCAAATTATCCTTATGATGTTCAATGTGTGCAAACGTCACTATGTCTGGTCATTCAGGTAGAGTTCACTGCAATTATACAAAATAGTAAAATTAATGTATAATATGTTACTTCATCTGTATTAATCAATGAGGCTTAACATACCTATTTTTGCATATATTAAAAACATGAAATAAATATATCAATCAATCAGCATGAACACACATATGAAAGCATAGATTCTAAACATACACTCAATATTACTGTTAGTCTTTAAATAAGAATCAATGAATCTGTATTAATCTTAAATTAATGTCTGACTAAATATAACGTCAACACATAAGCATGTTCCCTTTATTTTTTTTTGAGTGGTATTTTAAAATGAGTATGTTACAACTGAATTCTTAAAATAATGTACATTACTAATGAACTAAGAATCAATTAATGTTCATTAATATTAAAGTAATGTGTGACTAAATTTAACATCAACATGTAAGCATAAGTATATAGGCTTTAAAAAAAAAATGTTGGTTTATTTTATACAAAATATATAAGAACTGAATTATTATTTAAATAATGTACATACATTAATAATTAATCAACGTGTTCCTTTTTTTGCACATTCTTAAACGTTAACCTTTTTTAATATTAATGATTAGTAATGATACATTAGGAATGTTATTTACAATTCTTTCCCACATGTAATCACGATATATCACAAAATAATTCCTAAATTAATGTACATAAATAATTAATGAATCAATGTGTTCCTAATAATTAATGTACATTATGAATGTTATTAACAATTGTTTCACACAATTAATCACGACATAACAATTTAATTCTTAATGTACATTAATTAATAAATCTGTTGTTTTTTTATTGACATTCTTAATCGTTAATTTTGATATTAATTATTAATTAATGTACATTATGAATGTTATCAACAATTGTTTCACACAGGTAAGCACAATATTATTTTTCTATTAATTAAATGTATTATTTATTAAGTAAGTATCAATTTATTAATATTTATAAATGATATTTAATTAAGAACTATATTAATAATTATAACTGATAATTACCTTTTTTAATGTAATAATGCTGAAGCAGTATACTGAAGAGCTAACAATCTCTTGAGATTTCCCGGCATCAGAAAACATCCAGTCAGATTGTCATCACCTGAGGAGAAAGTGTCAGTTATGTGTGAAGTGTGCCCTATATATAGGCTTTGTGCGCGAGACAAATGCATTGTTTTAGGCGAGAAATCCGCAGTTGCGCAAGCCAAATGCGTTGTTTCGGCAGGAAATCCTATGTGGCGCGAGAGAAAGGCGGGAAATCTGTGTTAATGCGTAAATCGGTAATATCGTTTCGTAAAATGTACTCGCTACTGTCTTTACTCATTGTGCGGTTAATCCGCATCCTTTATCTCGTTTTTCGAACACATACGTCTGTGGCTGTGTTTTACGCAGTTCGTAGTAGTATAGCCTCGTTTTCATTTTTTTTCGGCGGCCATTTTTTGCTCGCTTAGCCGATTTTCGATCTTTGTAACTCGGCTAAATCGATCTAAATTGCAGTTCCAACTCACTTCCAGACGTCCTGCCTGGTTACCCATGCTGTAAGTGACCTTTGTTTTATTTTTTAGTGTGTATTTAGTTTTTTTTTTTACTGTTTTTGTTCCGCCGCTTATCTCGTAATTTTTTTCACCTCGTATTTTCTTTCTAAGCGCTACGGTTTAACGGCTCGCCTCGCCGGGCGATGGCAAAGTCGTACGATCGGCAAAGTGGTACGGTTTAACGGCGGCGCTCATCGCTAAGTCGTACGCACTACGCAACGCAGCGCGACGACGAATCGTAGTTAGACAATTATAATATGTGATAAAAAAAAAACTAGAATAGTCACCCATATACACAGTCAGGTCCATAAATATTGGGACATCGACACAATTCTAATCTTTTTGGCTCTATACACCACCACAATGGATTTGAAATGAAACTAACAAGATGTGCTTTAACTGCAGACTTTCAGCTTTAATTTGAGGGTATTTACATCCAAATCAGGTGAACGATGTAGGAATTACAACAGTGTGTATATGTGCCAACTTTTTAAGGGACCAAAAGTAATGGGACAATTGGCTGCTCAGCTGTTCCATGGCCAGGTGTGTGTTATTCCCTCATTATCCCATTTACAAAGAGCAGATACAAGCTCCATTGTTCATTTCAAGAGTGCTATTTGCATTTGTTGCTGTTAACTCTCAATATGAGATCCAAAGAGCTGTCACTATCAGTGAAGCAAGCCATCATTAGGCTGAAAAAAACAAACAAACCCATCAGAGAGATAGCAAAAACATTAGGTGTGGCCAAATCAATTGTTTGGAACATACTTAAAAAGAAAGAACGCACCGGTGAGCTCAGCAACATCAAAAGACCCGGAAGACCACGGAAAACAACTGTGGTGGATGACCGAATAATTATTTCCCTGGTGAAGAAAACACCCTTCACAACAGTTGGCCAGATCAAGAACACTCTCCAGGAGGTAGGTGTATGTGTGTCAAAGTCAACAATCAAGAGAAGACTTCACCAGAGTAAATACAGAGGGTTCACCACAAGATGTAAACCATTGGTGAGCCTCAAAAACAGGAAGGCCAGATTAGAGTTTTCCAAACAACACCTAAAAAAGCCTTCACAGTTCTGGAACAACATCCTATGGACAGATGAGACTAAGATCAACTTGTACCAGAGTGATGGGGAGAGAAGAGTATGGAGACAGATCCAAAGCATACCACCTCATCAGTGAAGCATGGTGGTGGTAGTGTCATGGCGTGGGCATGTATGGCTGCCAATGGAACTGGTTCTCTATTATTTATTGATGATATGACTGCTGACAAAAGCAGCAGGATGAATTCTGAAGTGTTTCGGGCAATATTATCTGCTCATATTCAGCCAAATGCTTCAGAACTCATTGGACGGCGCTTCACAGTGCAGATGGACAATGACCCGAAGCCTACTGCAAAAGCAACCAAAGAGTTTTTTTAAGGGAAAAAAGTGGAATGTTATGCAATGGCCAAGTCAATCACCTGACCTGAATCCGATTGAGCATGCATTTCACTTGCTGAAGACAAAACTAAAGGAAACTGCCCCAAGAACAAGCAGGAACTGAAGACAGTTGCAATAGAGGTCTGGCAGAGCATCACCAGGGATGAAACCCAGCGTCTGGTGATGTCTATGCGTTCCAGACTTCAGGCTGTAATTGACTGCAAAGGATTTGCAACCAAGTATTAAAAAGTGAAAGTTTGATTTATGACGGTTAATCTGTCCCATTACTTTTGGTCCCTTAAAAAGTGGGAGGCACATATACAAACTGTTGTAATTCCTACACCGTTCACCTGATTTGGATGTAAATACCCTCAAATTAAAGCTGAAAGTCTGCAGTTAAAGCACATCTTGTTCGTTTAATTTCAAATCCATTGTGGTTGTGTATAGAGCCAAAAAGATTAGAATTGTGTCGATGTCCCAATATTTATGGACCGGACTGTACATTAAATGATAACAATCCACACTAGATCAGACACCAAATACTTCCTGATCCAAACAGCAGCTTCCACCTTATTTTCAAGAATCCACAATGCATGACTCACAGGAGAATGAAACATCTTATACCTTTCACAACCTATAGCAAAAACCATCTTAACTATTGCACTCAGTGTCTGCTTCTCCTGCATCTCTCCTTTGCCTCGTCCTCTGTCTGTTGGCTTAACCCAAGGTTCAATCTTTTGCCCCCATCTCTTCTCAATCTATACATCCTCCCTTTGTACCCTAATAAAATATTTTAGATTTCAGTATCATCTAAATGCAGATGACACTAAAGCTACCTCTCAGCACAAGATCTATCCCAATCTCTTCTTGCACATGTTGCCAACTGCATCTCAAATATATCCTCCTATGGAGGACTGAGCTCCTAATATTCCCACCATCTATTACAGTTTTCACTATTTAAATATCTCTCACAGTTGACACTGACATAATCACTCCCACCTCCCAGGTCCATTGTCTTGGGGTTCTATTGGACCCTTCCCTCGCTTTCCTTCCTCACATACAATCAATAACAAAATTGTGTTAGTTTACGCCAAAAAACATATCCAAAATACATTAATATCATAAACAAGACACAACTACAATTCTAATCCATTCTGTCACCATTTATCGACCCACTCCTTGCTGTCCTCTCCGTCACTCCAATCCATAATGAACCACTCTGCTAGACTCATCTATCATACTCCGTGCTTAGTATCTGCAGCTCCTCTCTGTCAATCTCTCCACTGGCTTCTCATAGCATCCAGAAAAACATCTAACATCATAAGCCTAGTGTATAAAGCCCTCAATAACAGTGCACCCCCTATTTATCTGTTCCTGTCTCAAAATACTCCCCCAACCACCCTCTTCACTCGGCTAATGACCGTCTTCTTTTCTCCTCGTCACCTCCGCTCACTACAGCCTTCAGGACTTCTCTTGTGCAGACCCAACTCTGTGAAACTCCTTGCCTCGCTCCACTAGACTATCTTCCTGCCTCAGAACCTTAAAAAAATACAAAAAATGCATCTGTGAAAGAAGCTCATCACCTTCAGCCTTAATGAGCACAACTGCAGACTCTACAGCATTATATCACTCACACCCAATATCTACAGTACAATACACAGATACCTCCACTGGCTTGTGCCTATTACCTTCACACTGCCATCTTGTATCTATCACCCTCCTGCATCACACAAAAAATAACTTTACATGTCACAGGTTTGTGAGTTTTTTAATCTTGTACTCAATAACCCTTTACAAACCCACCAAACACCTCCCCCTCCACAATATCCTGACACCACTACACCAGCATGCCAACATTAGTATTAGTAATAGGAGCATCCATTTCACTCCTCATCTTGCTCCTAACGCCACTTATTTTAACCCTGACCTCACAGAAATGTAGGATAATTTAGACCAAACGCCTTCAAATCATGTAAGCGTATGTCCTACCTTTACCTGAGTATATATAATCCAGTCAGTGTGTCTGTGAGGACAGCGAGTCAGGGAGAGGCAAGGATAGGGGTACAGGAGGGGCAATAGTGCACATAGCAAGGCCGTTACGGTCGAGCCTGAGGCCCGCAATAAGCGCATGCGCAAGGCCGAATTTTGTAATATCGTGCGAGCCCTCCGCCAACTCCTACCTGTCGTGATAAGCATAAGCAACTACCCGGGACCGGCTCCGGACATCATCAGTCTAGAGTGAAGCATCCAGGCTCGGGCACAAGAGCAGCACCTGCAGGGCGGACAGCAGCACGGCGTAACACCAAGGCCCGAGCACTCATAGCTGTCCCGGCCGCCTTGCTCTGCCTTCTCGTAATCATCCGCACCCAAGGACCTGATTGGCTGTCTGGGAGAACGGGGAGGGCATACGTGCACACGTCACACGCTCAGGCAGCCGCAAAATTGCGTGCGCCGCTCCTCCCCCACCAGCCGCCCGAGCCTTGTAGTAGAAGGGACAGGCCAGCTCTACTGCGGGCCTCGTGATGAGCGCTTATGGTGCTCATCGCGAGCATCAGTGGGGATGGGGGGAGCCGTGCGAGCCTCGCGATGCGCTCATCGCGAGCCCTGCAAAGAGCGCCAGTTGTCGTCCCGCAACTGCGGGTCTCGCATCGCGAGTGCCGCAAAGCGTGACAACAACTAGCAGTACCACAACAGTGATAGTGAGGAAAAAGAGAGAGAAATAACCCCCATTAATTATATCATGATACCATTAATTTGAATATTAATCACTTTGTTTACCTGCTGAGACGGACAAAGATCAGCTCCGGCAGCCATCTTGAGGGGAAAAAAAACGAAATGAATGATGCGGAAGCGTAAGCGTCAAACTGCAAGTCCCAGAACTCCCTGCAGTACGACGAACAGTCAATCAGCGCAGTGGAGGGCGGGTCCTGTAGTATAATCTGGTTTTCATGGTGACGCGTTTGATTTAATGCAGTTAAAACAGTAACAATCGGACTGAGCTGTTATCAATGTATAACTCTACCTAGCAACTAGTGATGTCATTGGACAAGGCACTTGGGATTATTTCTGCCCAGTAATTCGAAGCTCCTGTATTATAAACACTGTCTGTACTTGCCTGAAATAAACATTCTGGGGAGGAGTCTATCTATCTATCAATTATATATTGTTGTGAGAGGAGGCCTGTCCCTGAACTCCTGAAACTTTAATTGGCAATTCATATATATATTTATATATATATATATATATATATATATATATATATATATATATATATATATATATATATATATACACACACACAAACCACTTCAGGTTTGTATAATTTATTTACTTCTTTTATTGATTTTCATATAACTCTTTACTTTTTACGGACCTTTCCTGTTTTATGCTAGCACTGGAAGCCTCCTGTTGCCTGGTGCGCTTGCATTCTAAACCTAACCCCCTAATCCTAGCCCTAAACCCCTACACCCCTTGCCGGCCCTAACCCTAATTCTTACCCACTACACCACTTCCCGGCCCTAACCCTAAACCAAACCCCCTAAACCTAACCCCCTACACCCCTTTGCGACCCTAACCTTCTAGCCCTCTTAGCCTAACCCCCTACACCCCTTCCTGACCCTAACCCGAAAACCCCTAACCACTTACCGGCCACAAGGAGACAGCTTCATCAGCACAGGGCAGTGCAGCATGTGTGAGTGCACATAACAGATGCAAGTGTGCTAGCATATAACAGGAAAGCTCCCCTTTTACATTGTGTGTGTATGTATGCATGTATATATATATATATATATATATATATATATATATTTATATATATATATATATACACACAAATTCATTCAGCCTTTTATATAATTTATTATACAACACATATACCATTAATATATTTGATATCTTACTGTGAAACAATATCTCCAAAATCAGCTGAGATATTTATACCTATTAGTTTTTTAGTGTGGGACTTCAGCAAGCCCCCCAAAAACTCCACTACCTAACACCAATGTTACGGCAAAAATAATTAAAATTGGAATTGTATTATTAAACATAAAACATAAAATATGCTGCAGATAATAATCACTAGTGGATTAAGAGGGGATATGATTACCTTATATAAATATATCCAGGGTCAATACAAGACTTTATCAAGTAAACTGTTTGTGCCAATAGGTTTTCAACTGAAAAGAGGACATCCTTTGAGGTTAGAAGTAAAAAGATTCCACCTTAAAGAACCACAGTAAGGGTGGTTAATCTGTGGAATTCTCTACCAGAGGAGGTGGTGACAGCGGATTTGATAACTTTAAAAAGGGGTTGGATATATTGTTAAGTAAAAAAGGCATTCAAGGTTATCCTGGATAATTGCAGAGGGAGTATTGATCCTGGGAGTAATCCGATCAACAGTATCTGGGGTCAGAAAGAAATTTTATTTTTTTCCCTTTTGAGACATTTGGCAATGTTTCAACAGAGTTTTTTTTTATTTCTGTTTGCCTTCATCTTGATCAAATAACAATGAGCAATTAATCAACATTTGCAGATCAGAGGAGATAAATAAAGGTTGAAGTGATGGACGTAAGTATTTTTTTAACCTTAATTACTATGGCCCTCATTCAATTGCGATTTGGCCAATTGAATAGGGGTCTAAATAAGCACATAGCATATTTTTTTTAAATAAGTTTTTAGTTAGTGAAAACCTTGCTTTTGGATAGATGTTTACTAACTAAAAACTTCTTTAAAGAAAATATGTTATGTGCTTATTTAGACCCCTATTCAATTGGCCAAATTGCAATTGAATGAGGGCCTATGTAACTATGTCCCACAAAAGGATCCTACTTACTGGAAGACTAGAATACTCTACTACTAATAGCACAGATCCTACCAAAAAGCTGGTACAACACATGAATTAAAAAGTTCATTATTACCTAAAGCAACAAATGTATATTTTGGGTCTAGTCTGGAACACCCTGAATTCCACAAACAACTCTTTCCTTGAAACCCTAACATGTGTGATTACTAAGATTAGAAGGCTATGAGACTTATTCTAAGGCCTGTGACAATTTGTCTTTCATTTATGTGTCATCTTTAAAGAATTTGTGAGTGCTCAGAATATGGTAAGGATATGCTAAGATATGACACTACTAGCTTCTTTAGAGAGTGCAGTGCAATTTTGCCTATTATAGCATATTGTGTCATGGCCTGGACCGAAATGGGTTAACCCTCATGGAATTTGCAGTCCCATTAGAGGGTCATAAAGTAATAAACCAAATTGGGAGTTTGCTGTTGCAAGATGTGCGAGGGAGAAGCTAATGAGAGTTGGTCCTTGGGACTTTTTCAAAACAATTTCTGTGAAAAATAAAAGCAGTCGGGATGTCTGCATGTGCCCTTCTTGTATTGTTCTAATCCTAAGTAAAGGGATGGAAATCATTTTATTATTTTTATTAAGTCAGTAAACTTCTCTAAGAGGTATTCTGCTGGGCTCTGAGATATTGAACACAAAAGACTTGACCTAGAAGGAGATTCTTGGGGTACATGGGGCCCTCATCTTTTTGGGTTGTCACATATCACTTCAGAACAGGATACTTATAAAAACAAGAACTACCTAATAGCAACAAATGGCTACTCTTTTAATAATGTTGGCAACATTATAATACAATAGTAATCTGCTCCATTAAAGAAGATATTTTCTTGTTGACTCTAAATGTAGCAATGCATTTGACTCTCTTCCTAATTCAGGAATCATAATCAACTAGTTTATTGCCACTGTGATACAATTCAAACCTATTAAAGATTAACATAGACTCTATTAAAAACTATACAAATAAACCAACCATGTTATTCCCAAATAACTGGTTATATTACACTGAAAGCTCTGTTCTTTGAGAAATCCATCACAATTCAATCCCTTACACAAGTACCATACTGGAAGTGAACCTTATAAATTTCCCAAGATCCTGACAGACCCGATGTGGGTAGATTAGTTATGATATTACTGTGAATTACCTATATCTGTTTGGCTGTTCAAACATTGGCTTTATCAAAGTACTCGTTTGAATCAAAGGAACGCCGCAACTGAAATGAGGTATTTACGCCTCACTTCCTGTGAAGTACCATAATTAGAAATCACAATACTAGAAAAAGAAGCACACTGTTTCCTAAGTCCGATTCAGGGGCATGATGTCTTGTGTGGTATGGGTCCAGTCACGTGCAAGATCACAAATGTATAAAAAAACGTGCACAAGGATGCTCTATTAGATCTGCTCGTGGACATAGCCTGCCCTGAATGCCACTAAATAGATCAGGAGTGCACACAATCTAAGCACCCTTGGAAACCTCATAGCATTTGTTTGATAGATTGCTCAAGACATATGTGCTATTACAATATAAATACCTGGATGTCACCATTGTAAATGTAGGCTTGCTATAGCTTAAATAACTGCTTATTATTCTGCAGCATAAGCTCTAAAGCAATAAATAAACTCTTAGATGATCCCACATCACTCCATGGCAGTATTGCTCCATGGGAGTGGGAGGCAAAGCCAACTTCAGGGGAGCCAGATGTGCGATGTGTCATTCCCTCCATGCCTGGACCATGCAATTAGGTAATCAGATTCTAGTCCACATTATATAATGTTGTTCCACTGGGATCCAGGATGCCACAAACAATAATTATATGTTTTACTGTTTTTATAGCCTAAAATTAAAATTTATGAGGTTTAGCTGCAAGGAGCTGCATAAACATCAGTTCTGGTGCTAACCACACCCTCCTAAATGTGCATTTCTTTAAATAAACATATATAAAAGTTTGTAAATGTTTCCTGTCAATAATGCTGATCCACTAACAAGTATAGTATGTTTTCTCATGGTCTAAAGTCTTATGAAATTAGAAAGACTGAGCATATGCAGAACTGCAGGAAGTTATTGACCTAATCAGCCTAGTTACTCCTTGGTGCCTGCACCTAGTCTTTTTTTATGTTTTTGGAAATAATCACTGATTTAAAAGATCTATTAGTCCATGCTTACTTGGTTGATTAGGAACACTGATTGCCTGGGGACCCTCTACTAATGCCACAGTCTTTGTGCTGCTCACCACAATTATCACATTTAATAGGAAATCCATTTACATTGGATGGTGGGTTCTGTGGTACCTGAAATGGAGGAAGCCCACTGACTCCTTGGTGCTGCAGCTTTGGTGAAATCATTGATGATTGATGAGGTTCAGAAAGTGCACAGAATGGATAACATCCTTAGCGTCTAATCCAAAAATAGACCACAAGGAACCTGAGTGATTTTATTGTTTTATGTAAATTAGTAGTGATCCTGATAAAAGTAGCCCCTGGGGCACCACCGATCCTTCTTTGTGCTCCATTACAGTGCTTTATAAATTATTGTGTATGTATTATAGAAACACAGCAAAGGTCCCAGTTATTGCAGAAGTGAAAGGTACTCTTATCAATATAATCATAATGTGCTGTTATTGGAAAGGAAGTGTCACACAATTGAGTTTGAGAAGTGGGGGGATTTTTAGTGCAAATTACATGCAAATGCCCCCCCCCCCCCCCATATCTTTATCTAACTTTTTGTCACCTTTTGTAATAGAAAACCATTCTTCACTGTCTATTATAATCTTCTACCCTATAGAGTTACTACTTCTTATGATCTTTTACATGCATGATAGAAATGTTAAGATAACAGTGGCTTATTAATGTTTTTCCTCACATAATTACTTGAAAAAATAATAGTAGTCAATATCACTGTTCAGTGTTAACATGATTATTATAATTTTTCCAACTGGACATGCTCTTTGGTTTATTACCCCATTATAAGAGATTATCCCATGAGCTAAAGGGAATGCTCAGTTACATCTTTTTTTATTTTTTTGCAGGCAATTAAAGGGCCAGTGTAAGCTCCTTTTATGTTAAATATATTTTGTTGTTATTGTTGTTCAGTTGTGTCCGACTCTCAGAGGTAGAAGGGACTCTAAGTAGTTTTCTTCAACAGCAAAATTCAAAGGTTTCAATTCCATGGTGCTCAGCCTTCTTTATGGTTCAGCTCTCTACTAAGCCAGGTGTGATAGTAAGAGTTAAACCATACCAAATACCGGAAGTAAAAAGAAAAGAAGTAAGAGTCAAAGTTAAACAAATGCTGGATTCATGAAAAATAGAAGCATCCAACAGTGAGTGGTGCAGTTTGATTGATCAATATTTATGGAATAACATGCTTCTGTAGAGATTTCAGAAATTTTAACAAAGGGCCTCATTCAAATGCGATTTGGCCAATTGAATAGGGCTCTATATAAGCACAGAGCATATATTTTTTACAGAAGTTTTTAGTTAGTGAAGACCTTGCTTTTGGATAGAAGTTCACTAACTAAAAACTTCTGTAAAAAAAATATGCTCTGTGCTTATGTAGAGCCCTATTCAATTATCCAAATAGTGTCCTAAATTGATGCAATTCCCAAAAATCAACAAATTGAGTTATCAATTGGTAAAAGCCAGATTCCTGTCAACATTGGATCTGACCAAAGGGCACTGACAAATTCTACTGATGAAAGCTGCAAAGGAAAAACAACTTTCCGACCCCTGATAGCCTTTACCAATATAGTTGTTATCATTTGGACTGCATGGAGCCCTGGGAAAAATGCAGGAGCTTATGGACATGCTCATATGCCTCCACAGGGAAATGCATGTTCTTATTTGGATGACATCATAATATATTCCACTCTATTGGGATTCTCACTTGAACCAAGTAGAAAGAGTTTTAGAAACACTAAGGAGAGTTGGTTTGATGGTTAATCCAACTAAATGTAAGTTGGAACATGCAGTGACCCAATATCTGGGATATGTTGTAGGAAGAAACAAGTCCAAGCATTTGTAAGAATTTTTGTCTTTCACTGTTATTTTATACCTCATTTTGCCACAATTACCTCTAAATGATTTAACAAAGGCAAGGGCTCCAAACAGGGTGAAGTGGAAACCTGTAGCAGAACAGGCGTTTGATGTGTTGAATGGGGTTCTATGCCAAGAATCTATATTGGTATAACCAGATTACAAAAAAAGTGCTTCCTTCTGCAAACTGAGGCATCAGAAGTTGCATTAGAAGCAGTCTTATTACTGGTGATAGAGGGAGAAAAACACCCATTTGTACCTGAGACATAAACTTTTTCTTAAAGAACAAAAACACTCAGTGGTAGAAAAAAAATGCCTGGCAACTAAATAAGCCACAGAAGTCCTCAAATACTACCTGCTAGGAATACATTTCACTCTTGTCTTGGATTATGCCCTCTGAAATGCATGCAGAGAAACAAAGAGAAACATGGCATGGTGACAAGGTGGTTTCTCTCATTACAATAATTGACATATGACCTGGAACATTGGGCACTAAAGGCCCACTGATATGTATTTGCACTCTGGAGAATCCACTGCATCTTAGCTGAAGTCGCTCAACCCCCTGATATTAAGCTGAGGACCAATGTGTGACCAGTGGGATAGGGACAGAAATATGGCAGAGTAAGCAAAGGCATATAAGTGAGCCTGAGGTTGAACAGTTAGGTAGGAGTTAACAGCCTCTAGCATCACAATGAAGTAGTAGGCCCTAGTATCATAATGAGACAGCACCTGAAAAAAATCATTGGCAGTGCTGCTGAGGTCTTGGGTGTAGCTGGAATTGAGGACTGCCTGTGAGAGAGTGGCAGAATAAAACTCCACGGAAATGACTGTACGTTAGTGCCAGTAAAGAGTGTAATTTCTTTACGCTTAATGGTTCCTATGGTGGAGCATTTGGGGAGAAGGGTGAGCTAGTGCTCCAACTTTTTGTTGGAGTAGGATATACAGTGTAACAGGGTTATAGATGAGATTTATGCAAGTGGTAGACTCTGCAGGGACCTCTTTCCCCAAGGAGGTGCTAGAATTAGAACTTGTGCAAAGGTCTAAGCAACCCAACTGAGCTTGGTATTTAAGGGTTTCTAGCAGTGGCGGCCCGTCCATTGGGGCGTCGGGGCAAGCGCCCCCCCAAATATTTTCGTGACCCTGCAATAAAAAAACACAAGAATTTATTAGTAATAACCAAAAAACAATTAAATATAATGTGTACATCAGCATTCAAGTGTTATTACATTAATAAATGAAGCAAACTATTCCCTGGGACACTGTCACTTTAAGATAACCCCTTGCCCTTGTGTGTATATACATTAACTGCTGTGTGTATCCATTGTAGCTTTCCCTGCATCCCTGTGTGATCATATTACACTACTCTAGTAACCTTTAGACTCTATGAATGAGTCCTGACCGTTAATGCATTCCGCCCACCAGCACAATGACGATATGCATGGGCATTGATAATGTATCCATTTCAATGACTGACAGTCTTCCATCATTGACCAATCAATGATGAAAGGCTGTACAGTTGTCAGGAGAACCACCTAAACCCACCCAGACCGTTAGCTCCGAGCGCCCGCCAGCTAATAGGGCCTCGAGTTTACTTTTTGATTGACAGCCCTGTTAATAAAACCACCATAAGCCAGTCCCATCCCTCTTTCCGTTTCATGACCTGCTCCCGCTGAGACTGACTGAGAGACTTCCCTGGCTGAAAATACTCACTCATCTGCCCAACCTAACAGTAAGTGACAGTCCTAACTGCCCTGGCCACTGCCCTAGTCCCCCTAATAAAAGGAAGGGTCCCCCCAGTTAGCCCACTATGCCTGCCTGCCACCCACCCACCCAACTTATCTACCACCTAGGCCTGCAATGCCTGGGCAACCACCAATCACCCTCGCAGTGCCAGTAGGCCCAAAAGACCTGACCTGTGCCACGCCCGATCACCCACATGTGGCCTGTGCCACCCCCGATCACCCGGGACGGATCACCTCCATGTGGCCTACGCTACGCCACCGCCCGATTACCCCGATGATCACCTCCATGTGGCATGTGCTACCCATATGGGGCCTATGCCAACCCCTGATCACCCCCCCTGTAGGCACATCGGGGCCTGGCCAACCCCCCCCCCAACCTACCTAACTACCAACCCACCTACCTACCCCCCTGACCCGGTGACCACCCCCTGACCCAACTACCTAGTACCAACCCACCTACCCCCTGACCCAGTGACCACACCTGACCCCACCTTGACCCAACTACCAACCCACCTACCTACCCCCCTGACCCAGTGACCACACCCTGACCCAACTACTTACTACCAACCCACCTACCCCCCTGACCCAGTGACCACACCTGACCACACCCTGACCTAACTAACTACCAACCTACCTGCCTATGTTAACACTACAGTTAAACACAAAACACAACCAACCCCCCCCCCCCCTATTTTTATTCAATTTTTAGAAGTAACAGGCAACGTATCTTTAACATTGCTTGCAGTTAAAAAAAAAAATAAGTTGCCTGTCACTTTTAAAGATAAAATAAAAATAAGGGAAGGGAAAAAAAATAATAATAATAAAGTAAACAACAGCACATACTTACCTGTCAAATTGACCCCTCCAGTGGTGGCCTTCTGCCCTGGATAGTCTGGCATTCCAATCAATTTTGATTGAAGCCCATGTCATTCCATAATCCATCTTGATAGAAGCCCTTGTCTCCTCATCTTGATTGAAGCCATTGTCCATCCATTCTGGCCCATTGCAAGAGGCCTAAACCTAAAAAAATCTGACGCTCTAAAAAAAAAAAACACAACAAACTAACGGAGCTCCTCCTACAAGGAGCCCCCCCCCGACTAATTGTTTTTTCCCACGCTCAGCCTTTTATACTATTTTTGAAGGACTCTGATTGGCTGAAATGTTTTGATTGACATTGATTTCAACCAATCAGAGTCTTTAAAAAATTAGCTAAGCAGGTATGGAAGCCTGTAAGGGCAAAAAAGGTTAGTGTGAACTTGTGTGACCCTGTATGTATTATACATATTACAGGGCTATTTATGTGATAATATATATGTTACAGGATAATATCCTGTAACATGTATAGCAAATAAATAGCACTGTAATATGTATAATAAATAATGTCTAATACAAATACATGAGCAATATAATCAAATAATTAATAAAGTACATCAATTAATCAATTAATAAATATCAATTAATATATTTTTTTGTTTTATGTATATTGCTTTATGTGTGTGTGTGTATGTATATATATATACAGTATATATATATATATATATATATTGATATATATATATATATATATTGATTGATTGATATATATATATATATATATTGATATTGATATATATATTGATATATATATATATATTGATATATATATATATATATATATATTGATATATATATATATATTGATATATATATATATTGATATATATATATATTGATTGATATATATATATATTGATTGATATATAGATATATATATATATTGATATATATATATCTATATCTATATATCCATATATATATATATATATATATATATATGTAATTAATTATATATCTCAATATATATATATATATATATATATATATAATCAATATATATATATATATATAAATATATATATATATATATATATTTTGTATTTTTATTTAATTTTTTTTAATGTACAGTTTGGGTCTATATGGTCACACTTGGGGCCTCATTCTATTATTGGCCGTAAAACGGCCGCAAGGATCTCCTCTTACGGCCGGCCGTATATCTTGCAACCGGCCGTAATAAGCTCAGAAATCTTTAAACGCAAATAAAAATTCAAGACGGCACTGTAAAGCTCTGTAAATGCTAGGGATCATAATGGGGCACATGAGGATTAATAGCAACCCCCTCTCAAGCTTGCACATCAGCCCACTTCCGAGATATTATTAACTGTTTATTTTCCGGCCGCAGCGTGGGCGTGTCTGAGGTGCTCCAAGCCCTTTGGACTTTTTACATGGATATTTGACATATATTAAAAAACAAATATTTTACGGATTGGAGTGTAGGGGTATGTTGTGCTATTTATGCTAACACCTAAAATCACTTTATAGTCTCCTCAGAGTGCAGGATGGCTTTATTTTGGCTATATTTTGTGCTTAATTGGTGCTAGCTGGACCTTTTTCCTGCAAGTAAGCTGCGGCTCGGTTTTAGCCTTGCAGACAGGATTCCCGGAGCAATTGAATAGCAACCAGGATTTTCTTGCGGCCGAATCTCTTGCGGCCGTTTTAGATCAAAGGCTTTCCTCCGGTGCGAGCGGCCGCAAGGCATAGCAAGGCGCTGGCCCCAAGCCTGCCGGAATCCCCGGCCGGAGGGGAATAGAATAGCCGAATAGCTTGCGGCCGGTCCTTGCGGCCACGCATCTCCTACGGCCGTTAATAGAATGAGGCCCTTGGTCTTTTAATGTTTTTAAGGTGCGGTTGGGGCCTATATGGTCACACTTGGTCATTTAATGTTTTTAAGGTGCGGTTGGGGCCTATATGGTCACACTTGGTCATTTATTGTTTTTAAGGTGCTGTTGGGGCCTATATGGTCACACTTGGTCATTTAATGTTTTTAAGGTGCGGTTGGGGCCTATATGGTCACAATTGGTCATTTAATGTTTTTAAGGTGCGGTTGAGGCCTATATGGTCACACTTGGTCATTTAATGTTTTTAAGGTGCGGTTGGGGCCTATATGGTCACACTTGGTCATTTAATGTTTTTAAGGTGCGGTTGGGGCCTATATGGTCACACTTGGTCTTTTAATGTTTTTAAGGTGCGGTTGGGGCCTATTTGGTCACACTTGGTATTTTAATGTTTTTAAGGTGCAGTTGGGGCCTATATGGTCACACTTGGTCTTTTAATGTTTTTAAGGTGCGGTTGGGGCCTATATGGTCACACTTGGTCTTTTAATGTTTTTAAGGTGCGGTTGGGGCCTATATGGTCACACTTGGTTATTTAATGTTTTTAAGGTGCGGTTGGGGCCTATATGGTCACACTTGGTTATTTAATGTTTTTAAGGTGCGGTTGGGGCCTATATGGTCACACTTGGTCTTTTAATGTTTTTAAGGTGCGGTTGGGGCCTATATGTTCACACTTGGTTATTTAATGTTTTTAAGGTGCGGTTGGGGACTATATGGTCACACTTGGTAATTTAATGTTTTTAAGGTGCGGTTGGGGCCTATATGGTCACACTTGGTCTTTTAATGTTTTTAAGGTGCGGTTGGGGCCTATATGGTCACACGTCGTTATTTAATGTTTTTAAGGTGCGGTTGGGGCCTATATGGTCACACTTGGTTATTTAATGTTTTTAAGGTGCGGTTGGGGCCCATATGGTCACACTTGGTTATTTAATGTTTTTAAGGTGCGGTTGGGGCCTATATGGTCACACTTGGTTATTTAATGTTTTTAAGGTGAGGTTGGGGCCTATATGGTCACACTTGGTCTTTTATTGTTTTTAAGGTGCGGTTGGGGCCTATATGGTCACACTTCGTTATTTAAGGTTTTTAAGGTGCGGTTGGGGCCTATATGGTCACACTTGGTCTTTTAATGTTTTTAAGGTGCGGTTGGGGCCTATATGGTCACACTTGGTCTTTTAATGTTTTTAAGGTGCTGTTGGGGCCTATATGGTCACACTTGGTTATTTAATGTTTTTAAGGTGCGGTTGGGGCCTATATGGTCACACTTGGTTATTTAATGTTTTTAAGGTGCGGTTGGAGCCTATATGGTCACACTTGGTTATTTAGTGTTTTTAAGGTGCGGTTGAGGCCTATATGGTTACACTTGGTTTTTTAATGTTTTTAAGGTGCGGTTGGGGCCTATATGGTCACACTTGGTTATTTAAGGTTTTTAAGGTGTGGTTGGGGCCTATATGGTCAAACTTGGTCTTTTAATGTTTTTAAGGTGCGGTTGAGGCCTATATGGTCACACTTGGTCTTTTAATGTTTTTAAGGTGCGGTTGGGGCCTATATGGTCACACTTGGTTATTTAAGGTTTTTAAGGTGCGGTTGGGGCCTATATGGTCACACTTGGTCTTTTAATGTTTTTAAGGTGCGGTTGGGGCCTATATGGTCACACTTGGTTATTTAATGTTTTTAAGGTGCGGTTGGGGCCTATATGGTCACACTTGGTCTTTTAATGTTTTTAAGGTGCTGTTGGGGCCTATATGGTCACACTTGGTTATTTAATGTTTTTAAGGTGCGGTTGGGGCCTATATGGTCACACTTGGTCTTTTAATGTTTTTAAGGTGCGGTTGGGGCCTATATGGTCACACTTGGTCTTTTAATGTTTTTAAGGTGCTGTTGGGGCCTATATGGTCACACTTGGTTATTTAATGTTTTTAAGGTGCGGTTGGGGCCTATATGGTCACACTTGGTCTTTTAATGTTTTTAAGGTGCGGTTGGGGCCTATATGGTCACACTTGGTCTTTTAATAATTTTAAGGTGCTGTTGGGGCCTATATGGTCACACTTGGTTATTTAATGTTTTTAAGGTGTGGTTGGGGCCTATATGGTCACACTTGGTTATTTAATGTTTTTAAGGTGCGGTTGGGGCCTATATGGTCACACTTGGTTATTTAATGTTTTTAAGGTGCGGTTGGGGCCTATATGGTCACACTTGGTCTTTTAATGTTTTTAAGGTGCGGTTGGGGCCTATATGGTCACACTTGGTCTTTTAATAATTTTAAGGTGCTGTTGGGGCCTATATGGTCACACTTGGTTATTTAATGTTTTTAAGGTGCGGTTGGGGCCTATATGGTCACACTTCGTTATTTAATGTTTTTAAGGTGCGGTTGGGGCCTATATGGTCACACTTCGTTATTTAATGTTTTTAAGGTGCGGTTGTGGCCTATATGGTCACACTTGGTCTTTTAAGGTTTTAAAAGTTACGGTTTGGGTCTTGAACGTTCTAAATTTTGTTGTTGTTTTCTATCACCCCCAGGTGCAAACTATCTGTGGAAGCTGTTGAGTCAACTGTTGGTGAGTATCATTGCTTTTAATTTTCTGTCCATGCGTATAGGTGCAAATTTGATGTTGATGTAGTCTTGTCACATGAGGGTTTGCAATCTGTAATGTATACCAATGAATTCAACACACTGTTATTTTAAAGTAATTTTGTGACATAATATAAATTAATATACCGTGATCTCTTTCTTCTATTGGTATCAGAAATGAATACTATTGACTCTCTACTTGTGAAGCCTTTCGGCACCCTAACATGTGGAGAAGGTGGAAGTAAAACGGTTAAGACCTGACCAACCAGAGATAAATCTGCAGCAAATCGCAAGAGATAGAGGGAAGCAATATATCCGTACTTTCAATACTGAATGGTACAAGAAGAACAACTGGCTTTGTGGAAGTGTTTCTAGGAAGTCCTTATATTGTTTCCCATGCATCCTATTTGGTGGTGACGCTGCTTGGACCAAAACTGGAGTGACTGACGTCAAACATCTAGCTGATAAATTGGCGAAACACAGAAGTTCTAAAGCTCACTTGGATAACAGGATCAAGTTTGACATGCTTGGACAGGCGAACATTGCAGTTCAACTGGACCAAGGATACCAAGTCAGTATTCAAATACACAACGAAGAAGTGGCTAAGAACCGGTACATCCTTTCGAAGATAATTGATTGTGTTCGCTTTTGTGGCGCTTTTGAACTGGTATTAAGAGGACACGATGAAAGTGAAACATCGCTAAATCCAGGAGTGTTTCGAGGCCTGGTGGATTTGGTTGGCAGTATCGATAGTGCAATGGAACAGCATTTGAAGACTGCAACTGTGTTTAAGGGCACGTCCAAAACCGTCCAGAATGAGCTACTGGACTGCATGCTGGAAGTTATTAAGGAAGTGATTCACCAAGAGCTTAAGGAAGCCCAGTTTGTGGCAATCCAAGCGGATGAAACAACCGATATTTCCGCTAGGACACAGTGCCTTGTAGTCTATCGCTACATTGACAAGAAGCATCAAGTGGTGGAAAGATTTGATGGCTTCACGGAAATGAAAGCAACGGATGCAGACTCGATTGCTGCTGTTGTGCTGGAAAGTCTGAATACTGTTCTCCCAGAGCCAGAAGACAAGATGAAACTCATAGCTCAAAGCTACGATGGTGCCAGTGTGATGCGTGGAGATCAAGGAGGAGTTCAAAGAAAAATAAAAGACGTTTACCCGAATGCAGACTACGTCCATTGCTATGCTCACCAACTGAACCTAATAATGGAGAAAGCAGTTTCAAGGATTGGAAGAGTTCGAGTTTTTTTTTCCAACATAGGCATCATACCATCTTTTTTTTCACGCTCTCCAAAAAGGACTGGAGTTCTGGATAAGGGTAGTTGGTAGAAGACTTCCAAGAGGTGCACCGACACGATGGAACTTCAACATTAGGACCGTGAACGTCATCTACGAGAACAGAGATGCGCTACTTGAGTGTTTCCAGACAATTGAAGCATGTCTAAACTTTGATCAAACATCTATACGTGAAGCCGCAGGTTTCATTGGATTGCTGGAAGACAGGGAGTTCCTTTACTTCCTTAAATTATTTCATTTAATAATGCCACATGGTGACATCCTCTATAGTCAGCTTCAGAAGCGAGACACGGATACTGTTTATATCCACAAAGTCACAGAAGACTTTGTCAGCAGCATCCAGAAAATCCGTAATTCTGTTGACGAGATAGAAGCAAGTTTGCCTAGCGATGTAAAATTCCACAGACGGAGTTCACAACAGTGTATTCCTGCTGGATGAGAGAGAAACATGTCAGACCTCTGTGTAAGAGAGTGAATCATTTATAAATTGCTACTGGTACATCTCTCTACTGCAAGGCCAACAGACACTTCTTACCAGTTCAGTACTCAAGTTATCTCCTCAGTGCCACTCCAGTATTATTGTGTAATATATCATTATCACATACCAGGCTGGGTCTAGTGAACACAGTGCAAATGAGTGTATTGCGAGCCTCTCCCCCCTCGTATAGTTTAGGGTGTTACTGACTTGGGTTAAGTGTTACTGCCTTGGGTCAAGTCTTACTGCCTTGAGTTAAGTGTTACTGGCTTGAGTTAACTGTTACTGGCTTGAGTTAACTGTTACTGCTTTGGGTTAAATGTTACTGGCTTGCATTAAGTGTTACTGGCTTCGAGCTCCTATTTACTGCCTTCGGCCTCGTTTTCATCCAGTTAAATTTTTTCGGCCACCATTTTTTTTTCCGCTTAGGCAATTTTAGATTTTGTAAAAACGCCAAATATACCTCAAATTAACTTGCAACCTCACTCCCATGCTTTCTGGCTCTCCCCCCGTGTGTGAGTGTGTAAGTTAATTTAAGGCATATTTTTGCGTGCTCCGCCCAACCCTGCGTGGCTTCAGGGTGGTATGACCTCTTGGTTCCCTAACTGGATTCAAAAGCCACGTTGCAGCAATAAAAACAACAAATTGTAAACATTGGAACACCAGGGGACCAACTATTAGTAAATAAGGATAACAAAATGCATTTTCATAATGCAACAATCACATATATAGTTGTGGATCTTACGAATGTTCGTAACGTTTGCGATGTTGGTCACGCTTTTGCTCGCAATGAGGTCGTAAAATAGTAAATAAATAGTACATTTGTGTTCACATTTAAATGTCTAAAACAAGTTAAAAACTTGTTTCATGCCCAGAATTCCGAGAAATACAGATATTACACTGGATCCTGGGGACCTTGGCAGGGACATGCAAATGAACCCACAATGGCTTCGCTCTTGCAATCAGTAACCATAGCAAACATGGCTTCCCTTAAGCATATGCCCACTGTATCAAACAGCTTTGAGCAAATCGAGGGTTGGATTGTACAGCCGTTTTAAGGTTACTGCCTCTCATCAGCGTGGGGTTGGTTCCTTAGCTTGTTTAGTGGATATTATGAGTATTAGTTCACCACAACAATCATTGAATATATTATAATATATATATATATATATATATATATATATATATATATATATATACATGTGATAGGTTATTACTATTATACAGACTGTTAGAGTCCTCCCTGATAGTATAGGTTTTTAGTCCTTGTATTTATATAGTCCTGGTGCAGAATGGGATATAAGTAAATAAAATATGGTAGGATGTGCTGGTGCCCTTGGAGTCTTAGTGGTGAGCTCCTATGTAATGACATCCCTGTAGTCATTTTCAGGAGATTCTCATCTATCATCACTTTGTGTCCATCTATATCCCACGGTCATGTTCAGGAGATCCTAAGTACTTTGGGAATTCACCATGGACATTGGATTCCTAGCTCAAAGACAGGGCCCTCCTTCCTTTGCTAAATGTTAATCTGTATTTATCATTGTCTGAACCTAATTTATGTACGGCGCTACAGAATATGTCGGCACGTTATAAATAAACTATAATAATAATAATAATAATAATTCTTATCTATCATCACTTTGTGTCGATCTACATCCAACAGTCATGTTCAGGAGATTCTCATCTATCATCACTTTGTGTCGATCTATATCACACAGTCACGTCCAGGAGATTCTCATCTATCATCACTTTGTGTCCATCTATGTCCCACGGTCACGTTCAGAAGAGTCTCATCTATCATTACTTTGTGTCCATCTATGTCACACAGTCACGTTCAGGAGATTCTCATCTATCATCACTTTGTGTCCATCTACATCCAACAGTCATGTTCAGGAGATTCTCATCTATCATCACTTTGTGTCCATCTATGTCCCACGGTCACGTTCAGGAGAGTCTCATCTATCATCACTTTGTGTCGATCTACATCCAACAGTCATGTTCAGGAGATTCTCATCTATCATCACTTTGTGTCCATCTATGTCCCACGGTCACGTTCAGGAGAGTCTCATCTATCATCACTTTGTGTCGATCTACATCCAACAGTCATGTTCAGGAGATTCTCATCTATCATCACTTTGTGTCCATCTATGTCACACAGTCACGTTCAGGAGATTCTCATCTATCATCACTTTGTGTCCATCTATGTCCCACGGTCACGTTCAGGAGAGTCTCATCTATCATTACTTTGTGTCCATCTATGTCACACAGTCACGTTCAGGAGATTCTCATCTATCATCACTTTGTGTCGATCTACATCCAACAGTCATGTTCAGGAGATTCTCATTTATCACCACTTTGTGTCGATCTACATCCAACAGTCATGTTCAGGAGATTCTCATCTATCATCACTTTGTGTCCATCTACATTCCATGGTCATCAACAACACTGTTTCATGACATTCATTGATTCTGAGAGCAAGCAATACCTGGAAGTGCAATTTGTAATCAGACTACATGCCTCCTCTACACTGGGATAACTCAGAGATTATGAGAACAAGCTACACACAAGGAAGGTATGGGTAGAATTATGAAAGTTGTCCCATCATTGTCAATATCATTATTAATACTACTGCTGTATACATGTTACTATTTTTGGAGAGACAGAATTTATTTCTAGCAATATTTCAATCCCTTACAAATGTGTTTGCAATCATAGGGTCACGGAGAATCAGACATGACTGAACGACTGAACAAAAACAGACAATGAATAAATCCATGGGGCAGATCTCCCGCTGGTGTGGCCGGGGGCCCTGCTCTTGGGTGGCTTTTCTGACTTGTGTAAAAAAAAAAAAAATTCTGTAGTGGATCTCCCACCCCCTTGGCGCAACAAACCACCCCCCTGGGCTGGGGATGGGGGCAGTATTTTATCTCTGCACCAGAGCCCTCCAGTCACTAGCTCCGCCATGATAAAGCTCATTGTAATCTGTTTGTTATGTTTTGCATAAGCACTCTGCTGAATATGAGGATGAGCTTATGTTAACCAAGGCATGCTTGACCCTAATACTACAAGGCTGATCCACTTGAGAGCATATTATTCATACCCAAAGAGCTAATTTGTCATCATCCACTAAAAGACATTTAATACAATCACATGGCCTTTGTATATAAAATTTACATATAACTACACACACACTTTAAACATATCCATACAGGTACTTGTACTTGAGACATGTGTAATAATAGTTAATTACCTCTATATCCCCCATAGGAGCAAGAGGGGAAATCTAATCAAGAAGTGACAGACGTTTATTACATATATAGTAATTGAGACATTTTATATATATATATATATATATATATATATATATATATATATATATATATATATATATATATATATATATATATTTATACATACATATTCCCCTTACACACATCTCATACATAGCATTACATCCTTAATATAATCTTTAAATGTCACATATAAAATACAGTTAGTGGGGTTATTTCAACTTCCCTAGCAATGTATCTCATCCTGTAACACGGAGAGCACTATTGCCAAAACTTCTTATCACTTTTAAGCTGTTGCCCATAACAAAGATGGCGGATGCGCAGTCACTCCACAAAGTTTCTTATCCTAGCCACAATAGGCGTTGCCTAAAACAAAAAAAAACGGAAGTGAGCGAGGAAAACGATTTAACTTAGTTAGCTGAGGGGAAGTTGTAGACATGTAAACTTGTGTGGCCTATAGTAATGGCTGTATGTATAACTATACAGTACCTAGGGAATATAGGTTCTATCTATCTCTTTATATACCATGGCTCTCTAAAATTAGCCATCTGGTTTCTAACTTTATGGTTAGTCTAAATACATCTGTATACATAAACTGCCCTAGTTCATAAAATAAATCCTGGCTCCAACCAAATCGGCTTGGCTCCTAAACTTATATATATATATATATATATATATATATATATATATATATATATATATATATATATATATATACACCCTTTATAAACAGCACACAGCCTCACTTCAAGGCACATATATGTTATGCCAAGATGCAAATGAAGAAAGCAGACTGAGTGAGATGGAATAACATGAAGTGCACCCTTGGTGTATCTTGCAGTATATATGATTTTGTTTATATTTTCTTAGAGCATATCACATATATAGTTGTGAGCGTACGGGTCGTTGCTCACGCTTGCGGGCTCGCACAGCGAGCCGCAGCCCTCGCGTAGCGAGATCACTGGGCACGGGCCTCAGTTGCTGGCGAGGTCACTGGGCAAGGGCCTCAGTTGCTGGCGAGGTCACTGGGCAAGGGCCTCAAACCCTCGCAAACTTCACGTCGCTACTCAAAAAACACGACACACAAATTACGACACTCGCTAAATTTTACGAGGAACGCAAACAACCTACGAAACACGTTACCACACATTACGACCTCGCAAACATCGGACGCAACACGCCGACATACAAACATTTAAAACACAATACATACACACAGCACATACATAAAAACCTTACCTACACCAAGAGGGAGCACCCAGGACCTCAAAAATGCAACTTAGACCTCGATTTTACTCGAAATAAAAGAGTTTTGAGACAAAAAAAAATCTAAGCGACAGAAAAAATGGCCGCCGAACAAAACGAAAACGAGGCTACAGCACTCTAAACTCGCAAAACACCACAACAAACTCGCAAAACATCACAAGAAACTCGCAAAACGCCACAAACCACCTACGGATATTCATACCACACAGTGCACACATTCAGCATGCTTACACAGCAGCTCCACACCACTACTGCAGCAACATCAACACAGATTGCCAGCTCTTCATCACAATGCTTCAAAATAGGTAAACTATATTCATTTATTAATGTATTACATATTTCATTATTACACACCAAACAGCATTAGCTACCTTACAATTTCATTGCCGTCATTTTTTGACGGGCAATTCGCTAGTCACATATATAGTTGTGAGCATACGAGCCGTTGCTCACGCTTGCAGGCTCGCATAGTGAGCCCCGGCCCTCGCTTCGCGACGGCCGCAGTTGCTGGCAAGGAGCGCCGAAGGCGCTCCTTCCCAGCAACTGCAACCCTTGCAAACTTTACGTCATAAGGCAAAGAACATATGAGACACGTTAACACCCATTACGACCTCGCAAAAATTGTCCGCAACCCGCGGATATGAAAAAATGAAAAACACAATAAATACACACAACACACACATAAAAAGCTTACCTACAGCAAGAGGAAGCATCCAGGACCTCAAAAAATGAAGTTACACCTTCATTTAACTGAAAATAAAAAAGTTTAGACACTAAAAAATTCTTTAAGCCAGAGAAAAAATGGCCGCCGAACAAAACGAAAACGAGGCTACAGCACTCTAAACACGCAAAACACCACAAGAAACACGCAAAACACCACAAAACACCTACGGATATTCCGCTACAGACGCATACCACACATTAGCCGCCATTTTAGAACAATGCGGAAGTACACAGCTACGCTAACGGTTTGGTCTTGCGCACGCATACTATTACACTGCACACATTCATCACGCTTACACAGCAGCTCCACACCACTAATGCTGCAGCAACATCAACACAGATTGTCAGCTCTTCAACAGAATGCTTCCTGCATATATTACTTGAAAATAGGTAAAGTATATTAATTTATTAATGTATTATTTCTTTCATTATTATACACCAAACAGCATTAGCTTACTCACAATTTCATTGTCGTCATTTTTTGACAGGCAATTCGCTAGTTTATCTAATAATGTCCAGTTTTAGTCCACTGTGAAAGATTATCACATATATTGGTGTGAGCTTTGTGGGTTGTTGCTAACACTTGCAGGGTCGCGTAGTGAGCCCGCTGCAACTGTGGCCCTCGCGAAGCACTCCTTGCTCTGGTGGAGATGAGCACCGTAGGCGCTCATCCCTACGACCCTGTACGACTTAGGCAGTGAGCGCCAAAGGCACTCACTATGCTGGTTAAGATGAGCTCCGTAGGCGCTCATCCCTACGACCAGCAAAACTACAGATCAACAGAAATCTCAATTAGACAATTCACAATGCGAGACCCGTAGTAGTTAAAAAAAAAAAACAGTGGAAAAATTACGGCCCGTAACACTTTACAAAAAGCAAAGCGGGACTTAGAAAAAAAAACAAATACGAGGTCCAAAAAATACAAAGTTTATCGGCCGAACCGCTCACATACAAAAATAACAAATACACATAGAAAATAATAAAAAAACATAAAAAATATCACACACAGCACCGGGGGACAGCCCAGTTTTGGCACTAGAAAATCGCTTAAGCGACAAGAAAAATGGCGGCTGAATAAAACCAAAACGAGGCTACACGACCTCATCCTCAACCGCCTCCTCAACCCCCTCCTCAACCCCCCTCCTCAACCTCCCTCCTCAACCCCCCTCCTCATCCTCAACCGCCCCTCCTCAACCTCCCTCCTCAACCCCACCATCCTCATCCTCAATGCCCTCATCCTCAACCCCCTCCTCAACCTCCTCCTCAACCTCCTCCTCAACCTCCCTCCTCAATCTCAACCCCCCTCCTCAACCTCCCTCCTCATCCTCAACGTCCCTCCTCAACCCCCCATCCTCAACCCCCTCCTCAACCCCCCATCCTCAACCCCCTCCTCAACCCCCCTCTTCAACCTCCCTCCTCAACCCCCCATCCTCATCCTCAACCCCCCAATCCTCAACCCCATCCTCAACCCCCCTCCTCACCCTCCCTCCTCATCCTCAACCCCCCCATCCTCAACCCCCTCCTCAACCTCCCTCCTCAACCCCCCTCCTCAACCCCCCTCCGCATTCTAAACCCCCTCCTCAGCTTTAGGGGGAGGTATTTAGAGGGGTAAAGTGAGGAGGGGGTTTAGAATGAGGAGGGGGGTTGAGGATGAGGAGTGGGGGTTGAGGATGAGGAGGGGGGAGGGAAAGAGACACGGGGGATTAGAGGGACACGGGGGGGGGGGGGGTTAGAGAGACACCGGGGGGGGAGAGTGACTCGAATATAAGCCGAGGGGGCCCCTTTTAGCCTTAAAAAAAGGGCTAAAAAACTCGGCTTATACTCGAGTATATACGGTATATATATATATATATATATATATATATATATATACATATATATATATATAAACATAAAAAGAGTAAGGGAGACGCTCGCAATGAGTGCTGAGGGTGCTCAGAGGAGCAAAACCACACGAGGGGAGAGGCTCGCAATGAGCGCCAAAGGTACTCAGAGGACCAAAAGCCTTACCTGACTTACAATTTTATGACCGTCATTTTTTGATGGGCAATTCGCTAGTCACATATATAGTTGCTAAAATGTTGCTAAAGCTGACGTCAAGAAGGGGCGTGGCTATGACATCAGTGGGGTCGGGGCCTAAAACAGATCTTAACAGAAGCTGGCGGCCATTTGCATTTCAGAGAAAGACAGCAAAGTGAGAGAGAGAGGGAGGGCGAGAGGTACAGAGAGAGAGAGAGAGACAGGTACATAGAGAGAGAGAGACAGGTACAGAGAGGGAGGGGTAGAGAGAGAGAGAGGGAATTACAGAGCAAGAGCGCACACAGACAGAGAGGGCGCACAAAGACAGAGCACAGAGAGAGAGAGTGCACAGACAGCACACAGAGAGAGAGAGTGCACAGATAGAAAGCAGAGAGAGCGCACATACAGAGAGCGCACAGAGATTGACAAAGAGAGGCAGGGGTACAGAGACAGAGAGTGCACACAGACAGAGATTACACATAGACAGCAGTGCACACAGCGCAGATAGAGAAAGCGCACACACAGAGATCGACACATAGGGGGAGGGGTACAGAGAGAGAGCGAGTACACAGACAGCAAACAAAGAGCGAGAGAGAGAGAGCAGACAGAGTGCACAGAGAGAGAGATCACAAAGAGGGCAAGAGAGAGCGCACAGAGAGAACGCAGACAACGCACATAGAGAGTGAACAGACAGAGAGCAGAAGCAGAGAGCTCACAGAGAGAGAGCCACAGAGAGCAGAGACAGAGAGCCCACAGATAGACACAGCGCACAAAGAGAGAGAGAGAGAGCCACAGAGAGAGCACACAGAGAGGGAGGGGTACAGAGAGAGAGATCACACACAGACAGTGCACACAGTGCGCAGAGAGAGAGTGCACAGAGAGAGAGAACGCACAGAGTGCACAGAGAGAGCATACGCACAGAGAGCGCACAGATATCGACAGAGAGAGAGAGAGTACACACATACAGCGCACACAAAGAGCGAGAGAGAGAGTGCACAGAGAGAGAGGGACACACAGAGAGTGCACAGACAGAGAGCAGAGACAAAGAGAGCACAGAGAGGGACACACAGAGAGTGCACAGATAGAGAGAGCGCACACACAGAGAGCGCACAGAAATTGACACAGAGAGGGAGGGGTACAGAGAGAGAGCACAAACTGAGAGTGAGAGAGAGCACACAGATAGAGTGCACAGAAAGAAAGAGAGCACACAGAGAGAGAGTGCAATGACAGAGAGCAGAGAGAGTGCACAGACAGAGAGCACACACATAGACAGCACACACAGAGAGCAAAATAGAGCGCACAGAGAGAGAGTCACAGAGAGAGAGAAAGTGCACACACGGAGAGCGTACAGAGATCAACACAGAGAATGAGGGGTACAAAGAGAGAGAGTGCACACAGACAGCGCCCACACAAACAGCGAGAGAGAGAGATCTCAGAGAGCGAGATCACAGAGAGAGTGCACAGTGAGAGAGAGCGCACAGAAAGAGAGAACGCACAGAGATCGACAGAGAGAGAGAGGGGAACAGAGTGAGAGAGTGCACACAGACAGAGAGCACACAGAGTGCGAGAGAGAGCAAACAGACAAAGAGAAAGAGTGCAGAGAGAGAGTGCACAGACAGAAAGCACAAAGAGAGAGTGAACAGACAGAAAGCTCACAGAGAATGAGAGTGCACAGACAGAAGGCGCACCGAGAGAATGCAGAGAGCACACAGAAAGAGAGAGAGTACACAGAAAGAGCTCACAGAGAAAGAGAGCGAGGAAGTGCAGAGAGAGCAAGAGCATACAGTGAGAGAGAGTGCACCAGGAGCCAGAGAGACAGGTCAGAGAGAAAGAAATGAGAGTGAGACACACAAAACAGAGAGAGAGAGAGACAAGGCCTGTACGTGAGGGCCTTACGTGACTGGCTTGAGGGGGGGGGGGGGGGGAGAGGTGCTCAAATTGGCTTATGAGTTACAGGCTTCAAAAAAAGTACAGATTTAACGGCCGCCATTTTTTTCAAGCCCGTAACTCAGAAGCCATTGGGAGACCGCCAAAAGACACAAATTAATTAAAAAATGTACTTACAATCTCACACACAGCACAGGGGGAGAGGCAGGGAGCCTGTAAGTGAGGTTGCATGCTAATTTGATATTTAACTGGTTGAATTTCCCAAGCCCGCAAATGGTTTCACATCCGTAAATGCAAACAGGAGCACAGAGGAGAGAGAGGGGGGAGAGGGTGGAAAGAGACACAGGGGAGGGAGTGGGGTGGAAAGAGACACAGTGGTGAGGAGGGGGGGGGAGACACATGGGTGGGAGATAAGGGGGAAAAAACCCCAGGGGAGGGAGAGAGGGCAAAGAGACAAGAGAGGGAGCGAGTGGGGAGTGGCTTGAAATGAGCTCCGAAGGTGCTCATTGCGAGGCCCGAAAGTTGCGGGTTGGCAGACCCCTGCAAAGCCACTCATTGCTGGGCTCATCGCGAGCCCTGGAAAGTCGAGGGCGAGAGGCTCGCAATGAGTGCCTTTGGCGCTCAATGCGGGGCACGAAAGTGCTGAGTTGGCGAGGCCCGCAAGTTGGAGAGGGGAGAACCTTGCATTGTGTGGCAAACAGCATTGCCAAGCTTCAAATTGTTATTTATTTATTAAAATGTATTTCATGTCATTTAGCCTGGGGTTGAAGGGGGTGTTAACCCTGATTATCAATGGTCAGGAATTACAAGACATTTTGCTAACTTCAAGGTAAGTGTTTACATTTTTATTTTGGTATTTTTTCATGCAAAACAATGTTTCAATACACTATTAATATCAGATGCACCCATAAACCAGGAAACTTAGATATGCCTTTAAGGTGTATGTTAAAATGTGCAGTGAAGGCTACAAAGATGAAATATTGTACAATGGGTTCAGTTGTGATTTGAGGAAAAGCACAAATAGTTGCCAGGCTCTTTCATACTAGTACTAGTGACCAGTACAGAGTACATCGTATTTCGAGCTGCCGTTAACGGGGTAGATAGGCGGGTGAAATATTCTACAGGAACCGAGCTGAAGTCCTGTGGAGAAAATAGGGTCATAAGGGTGTGGTACCTGAAGGTACGAATAGAGTTGGAATTGGAAACGTAGTGTGATGAAACCTAATAGGGAGGAGAATTCACACTTAGGAGCAGCTGACAACCTGGGGAAGTGAGCATTAGAGATGATATGCCATGGTGAATTGAAGTTGCTTGATTCAAGGATTGCATGGTAGAGCTAAAAGGCCAAGCATGTCACAGTGAGAGCAGATGGCAGCTAGATGGGAGACAAGAAAGATGAGCATGTGGGAATGACAGAGAAAGCTGAAAGCTGAGTGAGCGAACAGCATGGTTCGCACAAAAAAGGGGACATGTGCACAGTAAGTGTGCAGCATAGCAGCACAATGATGACATGAAGATACACTGCACTGTATAGGTAACATGGAAGTAACATGAGAGATGTGGGAAAAGCCCAGAAGCAGGGAACATTGCAACAATTGAGAGAATAAGTGCTGTGATTGAGAGTACCGGAAGCTACAGGCATAAATGAGCACAGCACAAGTTCAAAAATGAGCACAGCACAAATAGACGCAACTTCTGTTTGTGAGCTCCTGGACCATCCACATCTTGGACCATCCACAACTGATGGGAGGAGATTTGTCCAGTAATGGAGGGAGGATGCGATGGAGAGGATGTGGCTTGGTATGGGACACTCTCGACATCTGATGGTGCTTGGCCAGGCATGTCAGATACTGCATAGTGCCTGAAGAGGGGTAAAATTATTAATATGGGAATATACGTGTGTAATGGATTGTCTCTGAGTGAAATCTGAGCAACTATGAGGCTTTGATAGTAGCCTGGGGGGGGGGGGGGGGGGCAATGGTATATGTCTGGAGGTGGTTAGTGTTTAGTACTGAAGTCCTAATAGAAGGATGAAAAATTACATATGGGGTATTCAGTGAATATAAGATTGGAGTTGTTGTCTCATTATGAAACTTGGAGTGACTATGGGTCTTGTAAGTAGCCTTGTGGGCCAATGGTGTTGGTATTCATTGACTTTGAGACGATTGGCTAAGTCTCACTTGTTTTTTTTTTCTGTTTGCCCTCCTCTGGATTAATTAATTAAATAAAAAATAAAAAAAATAAATAATTGATTAATAATTAACAACTAATTAATTAATATTTAATCTGCATATTGCAGATCAGAGGAGATCTTAAAAGGTTGAACTTGATGGACTGAAAGTCTTTTTTCAACCTTAATTACTATGTAACTATGCATTTAAAAAAATCTATGATTGAATGTTTATTTTTCTGTATCACTCTGCCCCCTTCCAAAATCACAGTACATAGTGTGTGCTGTTCCACCTCTTGAGAAACTTCCACCAATCAGGTTGCGGGGGTGTGTATGGATAGAAGTGAATGGAAGGCAGTTAGACTGACAGGGTGTGTGTATGCATGAGGTCACTGTGTAGGCTTAGAGTCTGGATGTTACTAGGAAGTAAATCTAAAGGGCTCTGTATAAGTACATAGGATATTTTTTTTACACTTTTTAGTTACTGAATACCTTGCTTTTGGATATAAGCTCACTAACTAAAAACGTCTGTAAAAAAAATATGCTATTTTCTTTAAATAGAGCCCTATTCAATTGGCAGAATCACAATTTAATAAGGCTGTTAATCTGTGAATCACTACATCAGTTGCAGAAGTGTGACTGAAAGAAGAGATATGTGCAGGGAAAAATGCTTTCAAAAGGCAAGTAAAGAACAATAAAAATACCATTATATCAAAGTATGTGCACATTTATAAAACCATATGGGTCTATATATGTGTGTGTGTCTGTATATATATATGTGTGTGTGTATATATACATATATATATATATATATATATCACATATTATAATTGTCCAACTACGATTCGTCGTCACGCTGTGTTGCGTAGTGAGTACGACTTAGCGATGAGCGCCGCAGGTGCGCGAGGCTCGCCTTTAAACCGTACCACTTTGCTGATCGTACGACTTTGCGATGATCGCCGCAGGCGCTCATCGCCTGGCGAGCCTTGCGCAGAGAGGCGAGCCGTTAAACCGTAGCACTTTGGCAATGAGCGCCGCAGGCGCTCATTGCAGGCGAGCCTCGCGTAGCGAGGCGAGCTGTTAAACCGTAGCACTTTTTTACACAAGACGCAGGACTTAGAAAAAAAATACGAGATGAAAAAAATTACGAGATAAGCGGCGGAACCAAAACAATAAAAAAAACACTAAATACACACTAAAAAATAAAAAAAAGGTCACTTACAGCATGGGGAACCAGGCAGGACGTCTGGGAGTGAGTTGGAACTCCAATTTACATTGATTCAGACGAGTTACAAAGATCGAAAATCGGCTAAGCGAGAAAAAAATGTCCACCGAAAAAAATAAAAACGAGGCTATACTACTACGAACTGCGTAAAACACAGCCACAGACATATGTGCTCGAAAAACAACGAGACAAAGGATGCGCATTAACCGCACAATGAGTAAAAAAAGACAGTAGCGAGTTAATTTTATGAAACGCAATTACAGATTTACGCATTAACACAGATTTACCGCCTTTGTCTCGCGCAACATCGGATTTCACGCCTAAAACAACGCATTTGATGAAATATAAGTTGAAAGTTAAAAAAATAAAAAGTTTAAAAAAAAATGTGTATTTATTTTAAGAAAAAAAAAGGGACACATATAGCTGAGTCATTTTGTGTTGCAAACAAATTTCACAACATTTAATTTTTATTGACCCTCATTTTACCGTTTTACCATATTTACCGTTAAACCGTAGTACTTTAGCGGGCTTAGCGATGTACTTAGCGTAGTACTTTGGCAATGAGCGCCGCGAACATGAAAAAAAAGACAAACACAATAAATCCACACAGCACATACATAAAAAGCTTACCTACAGCAAGAGGGAGCATCCACGACCTCAAAAAACAAAGTTACACCTTCATTTAGCTCAAAATAAAAGAGTTTAGACAATAAAAAATTCTCGAAGCGACAGAAAAAATGGCGGCCGAACAAAACGAAAACGAGGCTACAGCACTATAACCACGGAAAACACGTACGGATAATCCGCTAAGATGCATACCACACATTACCCGCCATTAAACGACGTACGGATAATCCGCTAAGACGCATACCACACATTACCCGACATTTTACGATAATGCGGAAGTACACCGCTACGTTAACGGTTTCGGCTCGCGCACGCACACTATTACACTGCACACGTTCATCACGCTTACACAGCACCTCCACACCACTAATGCTGCAGCAACATCAACACAGATTGCCAGCTCTTCAACACAATGCATAAAAATAGGTAAAGTATATTCATTTATTAATTTGAATTCTATATTTCAGTAGTACACACAAAACAACATTAGCTACCTTACAATTCCATATGTATATTAATAACTAAACAACTTTCCAAACATACACATCTCATTGCCGTCATTTTTTGACGGGCAATACGCTAGTATATATATAAATGTCCTATTTATTTGCTCTATATATACATATCACATATTATAATTGTCGAACTACAAAACGTTGTCACACTTTGCGTGGTGCGTATGACAGCACTTAGGCAGTGCTCATTGCCAGCGAGCCGTTAAGGCACTAAAGCTCGCAGCACAGCACTTAGGGGATGAGCGCCAAAGGCGCTCATTGCCTGCAAGCCTCGCATAGCGAGCCGTTAAGGCACTACAACTCACAGCACTTTGGCGATGAGCGCCAAAGGCGATCATTGCCTGCGTGCCTCGCGAAACGAGGCGAGCAGTGGAGACAATGAAATATGCGTGACTTAGCCTACAATCACTTAGGAAATGCCTTACAGACTTAAATTGCCAGTCGCCCAATTGAATAGGGCTCTATATAAGCACATAGCATCTTTTTTGCCCGATTAGCAATTTAATAAGGCTGTTAGGCTGCAAGCAGTTGACGAACGCGCGACTTAGAAAAAAAAAACATTACAAGACATAGGACTTAAAAAAAAAATACGAGGTAGTAAAAATACGAAGTTAACGGCCAGACTGCGAATAACAAAATACACGAAAAACACAAAAAAACAAAACATCACACACAGCACGGGAGAAGAGCCAGGACGTCTGAAAGTGAGGTGGAACGTGAATTTAAGTTGATTTTCAAGAGTTTCGGCACTTGAAAATTGGCTAAGCGAGAAATAACATGGCGGCCCAAAAAAATGAAAATTAGGCTACACGGCCATGGACCGCGCAACACACCGACAACCGCATACCACTTTCACACAGGAACGTACGAGGTACAAAATACACTACTACAAACGACGCCAAATACTCGCGAACTGCGTAGCACATACACAAACAACGCTACTTTACACTCCAAACGTGCACATCACAACATTACGCGTCTACAGTAGCGCTTTACACAAATAAACCGGTTTGCCCTCGCGCACGCAGCCTACTTCTAGTGCACAGTGGGGACATTCATAAAAATATCTCCACAGGCCAGCAACAGTCCAACTGGACATTATATGCTGCAGGAAAATGAAAAAAGATTGTTAGCTCTTCAGCCTATTGATTGATGGATATATTGATTACAAATAGGTTAAGTATATTAATTCATTAAGTAACTAATTAATTGATTATTATTTACAAAAATATAGACATATGTATCTGTCTTAGTGATGAGCGCAGAGGATGCTCAGAGGAGCAAAAATACACCAAGGGAAGAGGCGCGAGGGTCGCAATGAGAGCCGAAGGTCCTCACATTATAAAAACCTTCACATTGTGTGGCAAACAGCATTGCCATGGCTTCAATTTTTATTGCTCCGTCATTTTTGACGGGCAAGTTGCTAGTGTGTGTGTATATATATATATATATATATATATATATATATATAGTATATATATATATATATATATATATATATATACACATACATTTATATATATATATATATATATATATATATATATATATATATATATACTAGAATATTGCCCGTCAAAAAATGACGGCAATGAAATTGTAAGTGAGCTAATGCTGTTTGTTGTATGGTAATGAACTAAATAATACATTAATAAAGGAATATACTTTACCTATTTGGAAGTAATATATGCAGGAAGCATTATGCTGAAGAGCTGACAATCTGTTTTCATGTTGCTGCAGCATACAAAGTGTGTTTTCAGTGCTGTGGAGCTGCTGTGTAAGTGTGAGCAATGTGTGCAGTGTGTAGTGTAAATAGTGTGCGTGCGCGAGGAAAATCCGTTAGGGTAGCTGTGTACTTCCGCATTCTGTAAGTTAGTGTTGTAAAATGGCTCCTAATGTGTGGTACGCGGCTGTGGCTGATTTAGCGTCCTTGTTCTTGGTCCTCGTCTGGCTTTTTCGGAAAATCCGTATGTGTTTGGTGGTGTTTTGTGTCTTTAGGGTCCTGTAGCCTCGTTTTCGTTTTTTGGTGGCCATTTTTTCTCTTGCTTAGGGGATTTTCAAGTGCCTAAACTCTGGAATTTGGACTTAAATGGAGGTGTAACTTCACTTGCAGAGGTCCTGGGTGCCCCTTCTTGCTGTGGGTAAGCTTTTTATGTGTTTGTTGTGTGTATTTATTGTGTTGTTAATGTTTTCAGGTTTGCACTGGTAGGCCGTTAAAGTCGTATTTTTGCGAGGTCGTAATGTTTTTTTTTTTTTTCAAGTCCCGCGTCTCGTATTTGTGTGTCGTAAGTCCGTAAATGTTGTAAATGGTGCTCCATGCCAGCAACTGAGGCCGCAGCGTTAGCAACAACTTTTGACAACCCGCAGTTATGACAATTATATATGTGATATATAAACATACATACATATATATATATATATATATATATATATATATATATATATATACACAAAGAGGATTATGCAAAGATGATTATGCAAAAATAATTAATCTACATACCTTTAAGATTGTTATTGTGCGTATATATATATATATATATATATATATATATGTATGTGTGTGTGTGTGTGTGTAGATATATATATATATATATATCACATATTAGAATTGTCAAACTACGGGACATCGTCACGCTTTGCGAGCTCGCAAGAACTGCTGAGGGGTCCCGCATTTGCGGAGGAGGAGGCTCTACGGCGCCTCACCTCTGTAACAACAACCCCCACAAAAGCGTTAACTTGCAGCACTTAGTCCTCTCCCTTCTCTGTGTCTCTCTTCCCCTCCTCCTCTCCATACCCTGTGTCTCTCTTCCCCTCCTCCTCCTCTCCTTACCCTGTTTCTCTCTTGCTCTCCTTACCGTGTCTCTCTTCCCCTCCTCCACTCCATCCCCTGTGTCTCTCTTCCCCTCCTCCTGTCCCTCATTGCCTGCAAGCCAACATTACGAGCCAAAGGACCGTGCAAACCCCAAAACACGAACAAAAACACTGATAAACATGAAAAACACACTAATAAACACAATAATAAAATTAAAAAAAACACTCACCCACAGCACAGAGACAGACAGGACGTCTGGAAGTGAGGTTAAACGCCAACTTAACCCGAAATTCCCCAGTTTCGGCACTCAAAAATGGGCTAAGCAAGATAAAAATGGAGGCCGAAAAAAATGAAAACAAGGCTCCATGACCCCGGACCGTGCAAGAGATCCGAGATCAGCTCGGAAACCCGCATTAACCCCTTGAAGGCTAGCCGCACACAAACAGTTAAGGCCGGCAGTGGGGGTATGTTAAGTGCCCCCACTGGCACCTACAATTAACTCCCCCAATGCTGGGGGTCTCCACATTAACCCCACATTAAACTTACAATCCCCTATAAACCCTTAATTAACCCTGTCACTCATGGGGGTCAATACAGACCCCCATATTCCCTTAATTAAACCTTACATTAATGGGGGTCAATACAGACCCCCATATTCCATTAATTAACACTGTCATTCGTAGGGGTCAAAACAGACACCCATCAGCCCTTAATTAACCCTGTCACTCATGTGTGTCAATACAAACCCCCATAAACCCTTAATTAACCCTGTCAATCATGGGGGTCAATACAGACCCCTATAAGCCCTTCATTAACCCTGTCACTCATAGGGGTCAATACAGACCCCCATATTCCCTTAATTAACCCTTACACTCATGGGGGTCAATACAGACCCCCATAGTCCATTAATTAACACTGTCACTCATAGGGGTCAATACAGAGCCCCATAAGCCCTTCATTAACCCTGTCACTTATGGGGGTCAATACAGACCCCCATAAGCCCTTAATTAACCCTGTCACTCATGGGGGTCAATACAGACCCCATAATCCCTTCATTAACCCTGTCACTCATGGGGGTCAATATAGACCCCATTAAGCCCTTAATTAACCCTGTCACTCATGGGGGTCAATACAGACCCCCATAAGCCCTTCATTAACCCTGTCACTCATAGGGCTCAAAACAGACCCCCATAATCCCTTAATTAACCCTGGAACTCAAGGGGACAATAAAGACACCGTAATCCCTTAATTAACCCTGGAACTCATGGGGTCAATATAGACCCCCATAATCCCTTCATTAACCCTGTCACGCATTGGGGGTCAATACAGACCCCCATAAACCCTTAATTAACCCTGTCACTCATGGGGGTCAATACAGACCCCCATATTCCCTTAATTAACCCTAACACTCATGGGGGTCAATACAGACCCCCATAATCAATTAATTAACCCTGTCACTCATAGGGGTCAATACAGAGCCCCATAAGCCCTTTGTTAACCCTGTCACTCATGGGGGTCAATACAGACCCCCATAATTCCTTAATTAACCCTGACTCTCATGGGGGTCAATACAGACCCTCATAAGCACTTAATTAACCCTGTCACTTATGGGGGTCAATACAGACCCCCATAAACCATTAATTAACCCTGGAACTCATGGGGTCAATACAGACCCCCATAAACCCTCAATTACCCTTAAATACACACATACCCCTCTATCTAAAATACAGGAAATCCTATCTAACATACATACATACCCCTCTTTCTAAAATACATGAAATCCTATCTAACATACATACCCTTCTATCTAAAATACATTAAATCTATCTAAAATACATACATACCCTCTATCTAACATACAATAAATCCTATCTAGATACACAAACCATAAATCTAACCTAAAATAGGATAACTAAGACCACTTACCTTTGCAGATGTCCCTTTCAGATCGCCACCCTAGGAAAAAAAAAAGTGTACAACACATTACATGGAATAAATAAACATTCCAAATATTGTAAATATTCTACTCACCTGCGCAGATGCCTCCAGACAATCACCCCGTGGGGGTGTATCCCATTGTGATTGGCTGAAGGCAATAAAGCCTTCTGATTGGTTAAAAAAAAAAGATTGACAGGTGCATTAGCCAATCAGAATGGGATATGGGGTATCCCATTTTGATTGGCTCACACCTTGCACCTTCTGATTGGCTGAAATTTGATTGACAGCGTTTCAGCGCTACAGTTCATTGAGGGAACCATGAATGCCCACGTGTACTGTGACATACTGAAGCAGAGCATGATCCCCTCCCTAAGGAGACTGGGCCGCAGGGCAGTAATCCAACATGATAATGACCCCAAACACACCTCCAAGACGACCACTGCCTTGCTAAAAATCTGAAGGTAAATGTGATGGATTGGCCAAGCATGCCACCAGACCTAAACCATATTGAGCATCTGTGGGGATCCTCAAATGGAAGGTAGGGGAGTGCAAGGTCTCCATGCCCATGAGGGTTAAGGCAGTGCTGGAAAATAATGGTGGCCACACAAAATATTGACACTTTGGGCCAATTTGGACATTTCCACTTAGGGGTGTACTCACTTTTGTTGCAGACGGTTTAGACATTAATGGCTGTGTGTTGAATTATTTTGAGGGGGACAGCAAACTTACACTGTCATACAGGCTGTACACTTACTACTTTACATTGTAGCAGAGTGTCATTTCTTTAGTGTTGTTACATGAAAGGATATAATAAACTATTTACACAAATATGAGTGGTGTACTGTATATATATATATATATATATATATATATATATATATATATATATATATATATATATATATATATATACATACATACATACATACATACAGTGCCTTGCAAAAGTATTCGCCCCCCTTGACTTTTTACCTATTGTGTTACATTACAGCCTTAAGTTCAATGATTTGTTAATCTAATTTTTTTGTGATGGATCAGAATACAATAGTCTAAGTTGGTAAATTCAAAAGAGAAAAACATATACATAAAACTATTTTGCTTGGCATTGAAAATTGTTACGTAGGTGGTTGTCCAAAAACACTCCCAAATCCCTTTCAATACTTGATACCCCTAGATTTGTTTAATTAAGTTTATAAATTGCATGGTTATTTTCCTTCCCAGATGCATAAGCTTATATTTATTCATTTTAAATCTCATCTGCCATTTAATTACCCACTTCTCTAATTTTGGAGCGAAAGTACAGTGCATTGCAAAAGTATTCACCCCCCATGAGTTTTTACCTATTTTGTTACATTACAGCCTTAAATTCAATGTTTTGTTAATCTGAATTTCATGTGATGGATCAGAACACAATAGTCTAAGTTGATGAAGTGAAATAAAAAAATATATACATTAAACTATTTTTTTTGGAAATAGAAAACAGAGAATTGGCATGTGCGTATGTATTCACCCCCTTTGTTATGAAGCCCATAAAAAGCTCTGGTGCGACCAATTACCTTCAGAAGTCACATAGTTATTGAAATGGTGTTGACCTGTGTAATCTAAGTGTCACATGATCTGTCATTACATATACACACCTTTTTTGAAAGGCCCCAGAGGCTGCAAACCCAAGCAAGAGGCACCATTAACCAAACTCTGTCATGAAGACCAAGGAACTATCCAAACAAGTAAGGGACAATGTTGTTGAGATGTACAAGTCACGGTTAGGTTATAAAAAAATATCCAAATCTTTGATGATACCCAGGAGCACCATCAAATCTATTATAACCAAATGGAAAGAACATGGCACAACAGCAAACCTGCCAAGAGACGGCCGCCCACCAAAACTCACGGACCGGACAAGGAGGGCATTAATCAGAGAGGCAGCACAGAGACCTAAGGTAACCCTGGAGGAGCTGCACAGCAGAGACTCGAGTATCTGTACATAGGACGACAATAAGCTGTACACTCCACAGAGTTGGGCTTAAGGCAGAGTGGCCAGAAGAAAGCCATTACTTTCAGCAAAAAAACAAAATAGCACATTTTGAGTTTGCGAAAAGACATGTGGGAGACTCCCAAAATGTATGGAGGAAATTGAACTTTTCGGCCATCAAAAAAGACGCTATGTCAGGCGCAAACCCAACACATCAAATTACCCCAAAAACACCATGCCCACAGTGAAACATGCGGATGTTTTTCAGCAGCCGGGACTGGTGAACTGGTCAGAGTTGAGGGAAAGATGGATGGTGCTAAATACAGGGATATTCTTGAGCAAAACCTGTACCATTCTGTGCATTATTTGAGGCTAGGACGGAGGTTCACCTTCCAGCAGGACAATGACCCCAAACACACTGCTGTTCTCAGCCACAATGTTCTCAGCCACACTGGTTCTCAGCGACACTGGTTCTTAGCTGCACTTTCCTCTTTCTGCAAATACTTCTCTGTGTAAATTGTTCTGTTTTTAAATTCAGAAGCCTCACTCATAAAACTGCTTGTATCCAGTCCTCTGCTTACAGTTTTTCTGTCTCTCTTGATCTCTCAGACTGCAACCTTGCAGTCCAAAAGTTACCACATCCATCTGGATTACTTTTTTTTAAAAGCCTATGCTCCAGTGTATCTTGAATAAACTGCTTCAGAAGTTAACTCCTTTAGAACTCCTGGAGAGATCTGTTACTCACATCAACCTCTGGGGCACTCTAGCCCCCCCCCCCCCCCCCCCCACACACACTCAATAACTTAGGATCCAGTGACTTTATCTGAGAGTCCGTAAATACTGTACAATTTATCTCTGTCCTGTTGCCTGTAATCTACATGCATTCTTTCTTTCACCTTTGTTCTGGTTAGACTCTTTTGTACCAGCTGTAGCTTCTTTTCTTCCATCACCACTATTACGATTCATTTTAGAAGGTAGTTTCGGTCTCCAAATTCATTGTGGTAGTGATGTAAATGTAGTTCCAGGTTTAGATATTTTTCTTCGCTTTTTTAGTAACCTCTGTATATTGGGTACCAACTCATCCCTACAGTTCTCTCCATTATCATGCACATCCGTCTTCTTCTGTGCCACCTGCAATAAGGGATTCTTCAGCGTCTGCATTGCCTCTCGTACATTCTGCTCCTCTGTATCTCAAACATCTAACTGATGCTGATGGTCTTGGAAAAATGTATTGTCAGTGTGTTCAGACAGAGCCATAATCTTACATCTCTCCTCATGGACCATCTGTAATATTAATATTTTCTATTAAGTTACTAAATTGCCCTTCACACTGCTAAGGACTCCTTCCATCCTATGAAGTTTGACTATTTTTCTTTCTCGACATCTGTTCCACAGTACTCTGTTGCTCCTTCAACACAATCAGAAGTTGGTATTGACTCAGACATCAGTTGACTCTCTGCTGCCAATCCTTGTAATTCTTGTTCAAACTTTGTAACTCTTTGAATTTGTCAGGTTCCTTTCCCAGCTGATTCAGTCTTTCCTGGCTATCCCTGCCTTCCCAGCTGTTTGAGCTCAATCTGCAATTTCTCAATCGCTTCATGCTGCCATTTCAGCTCCTCCTCATTAAATTCACCATCATCACCTTCATCATCATCACCTTCACTATCGGAGAGCGAATTCACGTGTCGTTTGTCTTCTTCATAGTCCTGCAAAATGTCATGAGCCCATTGTTTGCAATGATGGATGACCTGGCTCTACCTGTTCTAGTCCTCCAAAAGGCTGGCTCACAATTCTTACAAACATGCGCAAACTGCAGGGGCTCTGGTGCCTTATCCTCCACACCCGCTCCACCAACATGACCTTTCCTGGGGCTGGCTCTTTTAGGATCTGTACTTAATCTACGTCACTATTCACAACAAATGTGCTTCCAGTTGTGCAAAGTCTGTGATTCTTTATCTCTGCTAGAAAGGACACCTTCGAAGTGTGAATTTTCTGGAGTGTATCCAGCTCTTCACAGTGGCGTCATGCTCCATACTGAGGCTAGAAACCTTTTGAGCCTCTTGAAGTTTGGGTTTCTAGAAAAAAAACTTGTGACTTCAGCCTTCTCAACTGTCAGCCACTTTTCTTCTTCTTTTGCCCGCTTCTTTTCATCTTTTTTTTCTGTGTCTTTTTCTTTGCCTCGAAAACTTCCAGCTTTACATTTTTTTTCACTTTACCTTTTTTTTGCCCTCAAAGCATTCAGCTGTTACTTTTTCTTTTCTTCCTGCAGCCTCTCCGCCTGCAGCCCTGCAGTGCAAAAATCAGAACCTATCTCTCTGGCTCACTCTTTTAAAGCCTGTGCTCAGATGCATCTTGATTAATTAAACTGTCTTTTTATCTATCTATTTATCTATCTATCTATTTTTATCTATCTCTCTATTGTCCACCATAAGCTAGACGGTGCTGTGGAAAATAGCCTTCCCACAAAATCTAACACACAAGCTAGGAACCAGCCTCAGACTGATGAGATACATTAGATTGAAACAGTGAATGTCTGTGGGCAGGTCTCCTAACTCATGCATAATCCATCCTATGCTATCTATTCACTTCCCTCACACATGTTCAGAAGCAGGCAACTTGCATCAATAAATCCAACCCTGTTTTGCATAAATGTAAACAATTCGTACATTTATGTTCCACACCGAATTTTTATGGATGCTCCAATGTCTTTTTTTCTTATAATATTTTCTCAAAATTGTAACCATGTTTATTGTATCAACATATAGTGATCATTTAAGATAGAACCCCAATATATACTTACAGGACTTATTAAAAAAAGCCATTAGTTATCTCAAACATTAACAATGGAGAAGAGTTACATATGAGGAGTCTTCAGAACATCATAGAGAAGAAAATGAAGACCAGCAACAGTGAGTAATATATACTAAAATGTTTCCTATTGATCATACTTGTCTGGGACTAAAAGAGCTTTTATTTTTGTATATTAATAAAGAGATACAAAAGTTACCGGTTTCAACTTTGGTTTCATGATGAGAATCTTGTTGACACCTCCGCCGGCAAAAATTCCCAAGCTCCTATATGTATCTTAACTCCTTCTATGAATTGCATCCCCATCAAAGCGTATTCTTATTCTGACTGAGGAAACCTGGCCAAGAGGTATCATGGATTTAATAAACCTGGTTGCTTAGGTAAGGCCATAATGTGGTAGCTTCCCTACAAGGGTATCTGCCAACATGACATCTCCTATACTTCTGAGGCTGCCACTAATTGCATTATGCATGTTAATTGAGACCACTATGTCGGGACACTAGTGTTTGTTTTTGATCCTGTGTGTGGCCTATTCCCTGGATTATACAGTACTGGGTACATTTGAGTTAACAAGCTGCAACCTGACCCATTCACCACTGTACATTATAGAAAGTAAGCGAACAGATAATAAACAAGATTAGAAGGGTAAAAAAAACATAGTCATCTATCAAGAGGAAACAGACGGTCCAGGCCTACCTTGTCTTTTCTATGTGATGCAACATGGTGCATACTTTTTTTCATTGGTCTGTTTACAATTTGTGAGATGTTGTTGCTTCAAGACTGCAGGGAATTAAAGTGTTGTTGAGTCAGCATATGATTTATTAGCTTGTGATGAAAGTACATGTAGATAAGGGATGGGTTAGTAAGGCATACTGGGTTGGATGAAATCAAGTTAGAGTAGATCAGTAGAGTATTCTCTAGCACTGTTGTTAATTGGTATGAAGGTCAGAGGAATACTCTCCATTTCTTTTGCTAACAATAACATGGTATTTGTAACAAGGTGTAAATAGTATGCACATTGTGAAAACATTAAATACAGAGGGCAATAAGTCTGATAGATCAGTTAGTGGACCATAATGACAATGTATTTCTATTCATTTATTAATATACATTCTATACTGAATGGAGAAGAATTTGTCCGAATTGGCCTTGTTTGATGTTTTTTGTGTGAAGGAATGGGAATGTTTCTAAATGTCCACGTCTCCTAGCAAATTATGAAGGAGAAAGTAGAACCATCACTTGGCATTTCTAGGACAACAGTTGCAGAAGACTAAATGACAATAATGTTATCTTGAGTCTAGAAACCATTATTCTCAAGGATAGTCCTGATTTTCAGTTGGAGCAGGTGTAAAGACTTGGAAAATGGATTCTGCTTTTTCCTCACCAGAGTATTTGAAGTAAAAATAAATAGAGGATCACAGTATTTCTCATTTGTGATATTAGGCAATGTAGATAATCAAACTTTTGCCACTTGGGCTTCTTGATGAGGCTGTCTGCTGCTCAAGATCATGGAGTAATAAGTTCATTTTGGAGAGTTTTGCAGAGTAGTGTTGAAGCAAGGAGACTCTATAATGAGCGATGTAAAGAGATAAAAGAAGATAACAGAATGGGAAAGTCAAGAGATCTTTTCAAGAAAATTGAAGATCTCAAGGGAACCTTTCATGCTAGAGTGGTCGTGATAAAAGACAAAAATTGTAAGGATTTAACATCAGCAGATCAGAAAAAGAAGAGTTGTCAGAACATCTTTACAGGAAGGATCTTAACAGCAGTGATAACCTCAAAAGTTTGTTCAATGAGCTGGAGCCAGACAAATGAAGTGAGATGGGCCCTATGATGCTTGGCTGATAACATGGCTGCAGGGGTTGATGGATTCACAATTAAATTATTCAAAATGCTACAAGAGGATGCTATAAAAGTGTTGCTTGCCTTATGCCAACAAATTTGGAAAACTCAATAGTGACCAATAGACAGGAAAAGTTTAGTCTATATACCTATTCCAAAAAAAGTCAGTGACAAAGAGTGCTCCAATTATCTAACAAATACACTAATTGCACATGCCAGCAAGGTAATATTGAAGATCTTGCAAGCTCGACTACAACAATATATGGACGGAGAACTACCTGACAGGCAAGCCATGTTATGTAGAGGCCCAAATGATCAAATACCAATGTTCACTCTATGTTAAAGCAAGATATTTCCAGAAAAAAAACCCAATTTTCTCTGTTTCACAGACTATTCTAAAGCCTTTGACTGTTTAGATCACAACAAAATGTGACAAGTCCTTAAAGAGATGGTGTACTTTGCAGATGATAACTACAGCCAAAAAAAAATAACATACATGTGTTTCTGGGGAGAAACAATTTGGTAAGTCTGGACCAGATATTAATAAGTAAAAATATTACACTATCAAGAAAGGTCTGCATAGCTAAAGCTATGGTATTCCCAGGTTAATATGAGAGCTGGACAATAAAGAAGGCTGAGTGCTGTAGACATTATCCATTTGAATTGTGATGTTGGAGAAAACTGATAAGAGTTCCTTGGACTTCAAGAAGACCCAGTCAATCAATATCACAGATAATCAAGCCAAACTGTTTACTGGAAGGTTTGATCATGAGACTTAAGCTCAAATATTTTGTCCAGATCATAAGAAGACATGAGAATGTTCACTCAATAACAATTGTATATACTACTTCTAGTTGCTTAGTAAATCTGGTTAATCAGCTTAGTGGATTACTTGGAGGTCCCTTCTGTTGATTTACTAAGTAGGTCCCTCCAGAGGAATAGGTATATGTAGAATCTTACGAATAAGTTTTTTGAGCATGTCTGCAAGACCAACACATGTGGAAGAAAGTTCAACATTCTCCATATCCTCTATAGCATAAATTGTACAGTACATGTAACTTTCACAAGCTGCAAAATATTTAAATGCTAAGTTGCACATAATATGCATTCTATTGTAAGTAGGTCTTAATTGAGGTTTTTACTGTGTAGGCAAAATGTCTGACCATTCCTCTGTATGCAGAGTTGTGATAATATATTTTTCCGTCGGCCTGTATGATATTAGAAGCTGACTGATTAGACATGAAAAAAGTATGAAGAGTGGAGAGTTACTCTAGACCTAGTACTAGCATTTTAATAGGGTATATTTTGTTATGTAAAGTCCTAGACCCCTCCTATACTGCATCTACACATCCTTCCTTGGTACCCTCATATAATGTTTTGGATTTCAGTATCATCTATATACAGATTACACTTAAATCTACCTCTCAGCACCAGATCTACCCTCTTTCTTTTAGCACTTGTTAACAACTTTTTCTTAAGTATATGCTCCTGGATGTCTGCCCATCAACTCAAAAAAAACATGTCAATATCTGCGCTCCTAGTCTTCCCACCCTCTACTACAGCTTTTAGTCTTCATATATCTCTTATTATTGACAATGCCACCATTACTCCCAGCTCCAAGACCTGTTGTCTTCGGTTTCTATTGGACCCTGCCATTTCTTTCATTCCTCACATACAATCTAACCAAATTATGTAATTTTCACCTCACATATTTTTTTGCAGAATATGTCATTATCTTACACCTGAAAAATTTATATTCTAATTGATTTTCTCATCATATCCCACCTTGACTACTGCAACTCACTCCTTGCTGGCCTCCCTATGACCGGTCTGTCTCCACTACAATCCATAATGACACCTCCTCCAAACTCATCTACCGTACTCAACGCTTTGCAGCACCTTTCTGTCTGTCACTAAAATGGCTTCCTGTAGTCTCCAGAATGCAATGTAAATTCAAGACCTTAACATATAAAGCTCTCACCAACATCACATAGTGTGTCTTATGGGATAGTGCCCAGTCGGGGTGCAGTCACTCTTTGCTCATTCGTGCCTTTACAGAAAGAAGTCTCCTGAAACATATTCTTTTGTACCTACTCCTAATGGCAGCCCAGAACCTCAATACAAGACAAGAGACCTCTGCACAAGAGAAACCCTAATCCCTAGAAAATCTTTCAGTGAGAAGATCCTTATTGTGAGCAACGGGCCCACGTCTGGGTTACCCTGTACTAGATTTGCCCATGGAGAGGAGTCTTGTCAGGAATTTCAGTTCTGGAGTGCAATTAGAGATGGGTACAGACTAATATGTTCAAGATGTGTCCTGTGTAATGGCATGAGTAAGAAAACAATAGACTGCACCCTGAGTGGGCACCATCCACAACAGTGTTTTCCCCAACCCGGTTTAGACACTCACGCTACCCACCTAATTAGTAGCGCCACCTGGCGTGAGAAGCAAATAACATGCAAATAACACACAAAAACACACTGTAGAATCATATACCTACCCAGCTACTCCTTCATGCCACCCAGGAGATAAAAAGAAATCCATAATCACTTGCTAATTTTTGCCTAAAAGATTAATTAAATATAAATATATATTTTATCAAAAGCCATATAGCATACATGTTATAATATGACTTTCTATATATAATATTGAATGTGGCCATTCTAATTCATTTTTAGATGTACAGTATATTAGAAGGATTCTTTACTTTATTTTCCTACAGTATACTTGCATACAAGATAATTACTGATTATTCCCTGGTACTTCTTTGTTCTTCAGTCAAGTCAACTTCAGAAAAACACTGGGCATGCTCAGAGCCAGACATCAAATATCACTTTCTATGTTTTTAAGGAGTAAACTACCTATAACTGTACATCATTAAGGTGACATTGTCATACTTTTTTATTTTATTTAACTCTATTAAAATAGTGCTCATTTTGGGTATATATAATTGTTGAAACAGACTATTGTGATATATTAAAAGATCACTGTAGTTTGGAAAAATATTCACAGCCATTTTTGAAAGATTTCACTGTAATTTGCTTTGGCAGGTTATCTTGCTGGTATGTATTCTTCTACTTAGATCTATTATCAAGTGACTATGTACTGTCTTTCAACACAACTGAATCAGGATCTTACCTGAATCCACAATTCTTCTCATTCCTCGAAGATGACTAATACTATTATGAACAAAATGTCCCCTTACATTAAAGCAAAATTAATCAAAACTATTTAAAAAGTAAAGATTACACTTATTTATTTAAGTTTTGTAAACAATATATTGTATACCATAAAGGCAAGTTTTTCATGAATGTGTATTGAACATATGACGCTTCAATCTTTATTTTCATTATATTTCCTTGAACAGATGGATCCACGAGACAGAATACTTTTGGACAACATTACAACACAGTGTCTTATACAAAGAAATGTAGGACTGAAACCACCACAGAACTTCACCAAACCATTTCTGTTCAGTATAACAACAATGGACTAAAATCACAGAATCACACTCAGCAGAAGTCTCACAAAAAAAAGGGAGAATGTTCTGAATGTGGGAAATATTTTGTTAGCAAGTCTTCTCTTCTCATTCATCAGAGAAATCATACAGGGTATAAAACATTTGCATGTTCTGAATGTAAGAAAAGATTCGCTAGGAAATCTCACCTTATCCAACATAAGAATCTGTATACAGGGGAGAAACCATTTGTATGTTCTGAATGTAAGAAAAGATTTAATCAGAACGCTCACCTTATCCAACATAAGAATCTACATAGGCGGATAAACCATTTGCATGTTCTGTATGTGAGAAAAGATTCACTCAGAAAGCTAACCTTATCCAACATGAGAGATTTACTTCATGGGATAGGAATAGTAGATGCTCTGGAAATGGTGAAATTATATCATGAACTTTTTATTGTCTATTTTAAGATACAATTGTTGAGTCTATTTTGCAGATAACTATGTGGAAATGTGATTTATATTACATCTTAACTGATTGAGAGATGATTGAAAGTCTCCTAGGGTGGAGAGATTATTGTATTTCTTCTTGTAGTCCCTAAAGAGATGGTTGGATCGTGTCTTGGTTTGATTGTTAGTGGAAGAGATGTTTGGATGGTGTCTTGGGTCAGCACAGAGATGACTGGATGGTATTCGAAACTCCACAGAAAAAGAGCAACTATGTATCCAACATCGCTCAGAGACTAATTAAATAAATTCCCAGCTGGGCCAGTATATCTATAACATAAAAGAAGCCACTAATAGCTTTATCAGTTGTGCACACATGTAAATCAGTTTATATAAAATGGGGGCTATTGTCCTCTACATTTAAGCCATATATACTATATCTCTCTGTAATAAACAGTAATCACAATACCAAATATATACTTATAAGCTATAGTGATGTAACAGATGTGTGACTAAGCAGCATATTGTAGGTAGTAGCAGATCAATTCGGTATAAGAATAGAAAGATATTAATCGTAAAATCTGTCACCATATAAACCATGTAGCAGGAAAATTACAGCACCCACATATAATTACTCAACATCATATACTGAAAATAAATCGTTGTACAACTATACCATAAGATGCAACCACAAACACAACTTCAGTTTATGTCTCTGTCCTCTGTGATGCAGCCAGGACCTAGGCTCCCAACGCTGTTCTAAGTCGGCGGGCATGTGACGTCTATTAAATAAAAAATAACCTTAATCATAGAGGCAATACAGATAGAATTATTGGTTGGAAGGTTGATTTTGGACGGGATTTACCTAAAGTTTAGGATTCAAGCTAGTGAAAGTATCATCCCAGTGCACAACATACAAAGAACTCCTTTTTAAGTTAATCCAGAGATGGTACTGGGTTCCGACAGGATTAAATAGACTTTAAGTGGTGCATTCAAATTTATGCTGGAGAGGCTGTAATGAGCTAGGCACCCATGCCCACATTTGGTCAAAGTGCAAATATGTTAAAGTCTTCTGGGAACAATGTTTTATTCAGTTAATAAAATTTATGGATGTAGATTTAATATTTGACCCTAAGATTGCTTTGTTTCATATTTTTGTGGGCAACATACCCTTGCCTAACAGATTAAAATTTTTACATAGTCTACTAGTGGCCATAGTTAAATATTGGAAGCAGAAAGTGGTTCCCTCGTGGAAGGAAGTCCTTATAGTAATGTTGAGAAATAGGGAATTGGAAATTATAAATAGCAATGGGCTGAAGAAAATTGGTCTCTAGGATATTCCCTTTATGTCCTCCGAGAGACTCTAGCATACTGTATATTTACTTATGCATTTCAATTATTCTTACAAAACACACATTTAACTCATATATGAGCACCATAAGGAGAGTGTTTAATACCTGCAATGTGAAAGGAAAAAAGAGAACAAATACAAAAGAAAAAATCTATAATATGACAATAATATCTACATATCTACAGTAATATAGTAAGATTATACATCAGTCAGCTGGACAAGCAATATCCCAAGGCAAATTATCCATGAGCATTTTAAAGAGACTTGGGAAGAGTACGTGGAGAATAGTGACATAGAGCAGACAGGACACCCCATTATAGGTCTATAAAAAGACTGTGTAATTAATTTGTTCCTTCAGACCATTAAGTGATAACACATTTAGTAAAAATATCCATTTGCTCTCTATCTTTAAGAGCTTTTTCTAAATCTCCTCCTCTAATGCCTAGGTCACAGGATTTCAATTCCGGGTTTGATCCATGATTATTCATAAAATGCTTTGCAACTGTTGATAGTTTTTTACTTTTAGCTAAGTCTGAGGCATTTCTTATATTAGAAAGATGTTCTCCTATCCTCTTTCTCGTCTCACATGAAGTCATGCCTATGTATTTGAGCCCACATGAGCATTCCAGGCAATAGATTAAATTCTTGGTGCTGCAATTGAAAAATTGATTGATATGTTGTGACTTGCCTGATCTATCAGGTATCTTACCAATATTTTTTATATAAGGGCAATACTTTCAAGGGCTACATTTGTGTGAGCCTTGTACCTCATCCTTGCAGATAGATTTCCTTTTGCTTGAAAAAATGACTATTAACAATAATGTCATTGAGATTAGGGGCTCTTCGCCAGCTAGCTGAAACTTTTTTCCCAATATAATCCTTTAGATCCTCATCAGTCTTAAGGATTTCTATGTGTTTATTTAAGATATTTAAGATCTGTTTCCATTGTTTATTATAAGTTGAGACAAATCTCACTTCTTCTGTCAGAGGTTTTGGAGGCTTAGTAATTAATAATGTGTTTCTAGGCGTGATAATAAAAATGGAGAATTTTGATTTAAATAAGGATCAATTTCAGCGCCATACTAAAAGAATGAAAGAAGTAGATAGAGCCTTCTCTAATCTAGAATGCACACTCCATATGACACTGATTGGGAAAGTGGCCTTAACCGTTTAGCTACACTTATGGAGAAACACATGTGGTCATTTTGGAACAAGTGTACATATATGCACAGATGCACAGAGCCCGATCATCCAACCACTGGGTTATAGTGGTCCTCATCAAGAATGATGGCCAAACACAAACATAAAATAAAGTTAAAATTAACAAAACAAACATAGGAAAGTGATCCAGAATTGTCTAGATACTCCATGTTCTGGTTTATAAGTCTCACATTACAGTATAGTATAGCACAGGGCATTATAACTGTTAAGAAGCAGGCAGGAGAATGAGTAGATGGTCTACCTCAGTGGTATTTGGGTGGTCCAGCAAGACCCCAGTAAACTTTTAGGTGGCCCACTGTCACAGTAGTATGGACATTGGGGCTGTCACCACATCATGGACCTTTGGACTTTATGGGTTGTTACTGTTTGTTTTGATTTCTTGAAGAAATATAATCTCTGTCATTATTGCATTGTACAAGATGGTTGACATGTTGGGTTCACTAGAGTGTGGGTTACAGACCAGAATCAGGCAATGACAGAATTCCAGAGCTGGTCCAGTGGAAATCAGAGCCTTTCAGGCCCAATAATACCTTAGTTTTAGTTAGAAGTATGCTGGGAGTAAATTACCTTATAGGGGGCATTACCATGGCACTTGGAACTTGGAGAGCAGGAAACTCCAGGACTATTTACTGGTTTAAAGGGACACATAGCATTTCAGACTGTCTGTATATGCTAATGTTAGGACCCATTACCCCCTGAAGAGTGATAGAGAGCAGACAGGAAAATAGAAACCATGCGCTTAGCCCTGAGGTGGGTTATTAATAACCTATTTAGTATGACCCCACATGTAGTATGACCCCACATGAACTGAAATAAAGACAGTAAAAGTCTCCCATAAAATATACACCAGAATCTGTCACTAGACAGTGTGAGGCATTTGTAAATATGTATACAACAAGACCATTTTTTCCTTGGATTCCCCTCAGATACTAATGGATTCTGAAGGGAGTGGCCATCGGAGACTGTGAAAGAGAAGCCTGTTGTGGAGAAATACAAATATCCATACATTATATATATATATATATATATATATATATATATATATATATATATATATATATACATATATATATATATATATATATATATATACACATACATATATATATATATATATTATTATTATTATAGTTTATTTGTAACGCGCCAATATATTCCGTAGCACTGTACATAAATTAGGTTCAGACAGTGATAAATACAGATTAACATTTAGCAAAGGAAGGAGGGCCCTGTCTTTGAGCTAGGAATCCAATGTCCATGCAGAATTCCCAAAGTACTTAGGATAGAAACTCACAGACTTACAATCTAAGGGACAGTGAGTGGTAAAAGAGGGAGAGAGAGGTGATAAGTGTGTTAGGGTGGAAGGTGATACGATTCTTTAAAGAGATGCGTTTTCAGTGAGGTTTTAAATGTTTTGAAGCAAGGGGATAATCTGGTGTAGCGAGGCAAGGAGTTCCAGAGAGTAGGGGCAGCACGAGAAAAGTCCTGGAGGCGGGAGTGAGAGGAGGTGACAAGAGTTGTAGAAAGAAGGTCATTAGCAGAATGAAGAGGGCGGGTGGGGGAGTCTTTGGATATGAGAGCAGAGATGTATGGGGAGCGTTATTATTGAGGGCTTTGTAAGTTAGGGTCACGATTTTAAATTTTATTCTTGAGGCTAAGGGAAGCCAGTTGAGTGATTGACAGAGAGGTGATGCTGACACTGAACGTTGTGTATGGAAGATGAGTCTAGCAGAGGCATTCATAATGGATTGAAGTGGAGACAGTTGGGTGGTTGGTAGGCCAACAAGAAGCAAGTTGCAGTAGTCTAGTCGAGAAATGATGAGAGAGTGTATAAGGATTTTAGTTGTGTCTTGTGTAAGAATATATATATATTATGTGTTTTATAACCTTTGCAGCATTTTTTCATATTGCTAGAAGTAAGCTCTGAAACAGTTAATTTTGCTTTTTCATGATTTTGCAGTTTTTCTAAGGAGACAGTCAATTATTATTCAGTCTAAACAATATGTCCAGAGTGAAGGCAATAAATATCTAAATGCCAAGGCTGGCCTGTGTTGAGCGCATACGTTTGCAATAATGGAATGATGTAGGAAGTTCATGCTTTTAGCGCGTGATCTGTATGTGTCTATTATTTATTGGCTTGCAAATTATAAATAATATGTCACTGGTCTAGAGATGGGAGTTGGTGGAATGTCCCATTTTCTATAAGGTAATAATGGAATGTATCATTTCCCGTGTGTAGAAAACACAGACATTGTGAATGATCTTTTGTTGCTGATCCACGCGTGTCCAAATAAAGTAAAGAAAATCAGAGATCTCTGTGTTTTGGTATCATGACTGGGTTTTGGAGTAGAAAGTAGGTTTGTGGATATGTTTTTTCTTCTACAAGCCCTGTGACTCCGCACTCTGTCCAAGTATATAGAGGATAAGGGATCACATGGTGCAGTCATTTTGTGTCATGTGCTCAGTATTCCTATATTTGAGTTAATAAGGTGTACCTTTGTAGCATTCAGTGTGCTCTGAGGATCTACAAGAACAATACTCTAGAGCAGGGGTCACCAAACTTGGTCCTGGAGGGCCGACCCAGGCCTGGATTTGTGGATATCCTTGCTGCAAACAGGTGAGTCAATCAGGATGGCTGAAGAAACAAGATTCTCACCTGTTTGCAGCAAGGATATCCACAAATCCAGGCCTGGGTCGGCCCTCCAGGACCGAGTTTGGTGACCCCTGCTCTAGAGGCATCTTTATGAACTTTATGAGCCTTTTGAAGCCCACATAACACATAGCATATCCTGGATATCCCACTCCACCCTAACCCATGACAAGCCCTGGACAGCCCACCCTAACCTATAATAACCCTGGAACCCCTTTCCACCCTAACCAATAACCTACCCAGTTACAGATCTTTTTTGAGCCTACTTAATCCATAGCATGCTCTGGATACCCCAGCCCACTCTATCCTTAACATATCCTTGACATCTCAGCTCACCCTAACCCATAACAAACCCTGGACATCACATCCACCTAACCAATAACATACCCTGGCCATACCTTTAGAGCCTTTTAGCATACCCTGGACTTCTACAGGTGCAGATTATTTTGGAGCCTACATATCCATAACATATCCTGGATAAGCCAGCCCACTCTAACTCATAACATACCATCTAACCCTAACTCTGGACATTATTTTGGAGCCTTTTATACCAGGACTTCTATAGATACTTTTGGAGCTGAATGTGTTATGAAAATACAGCTTTAGTCATTCACAAAAAGCAGTAATAAAAAAAGAAAAAAATAATACAAATAAATAAATAAATGCCAAGTAATGAATACATATTATATATACTGAAAGACCAAACTATATATATATATATATATATATATATATATATATGTATATTGTCACCAAGTCAGGTGGACCCCCACGGATATATTATTGAAGGAAGATATGTCAGCACTAGGCTGATCAGGTCAGTTAGTCCAGTGCTGACAGAGTTAAAGCAATTAGCTGCACCTGAACCAACAAGCAGACTGTTTAAATCCCCAGGAACTAACAGCCAGAGAATGGAGTCTAGTCTATACATATTAATTTGCATGGAGTCCCCTATAATCTATACATATTAATGTCATGGAGTCCCCTCTAATATATACATATTAATTACACAGAGTCCCCTCTAATCTATACACATTAATGTCATGGAATATCCTCTAATCTATATTAATGCAATGAAGTCCCCTATCACCTATACATATTTCTGACTGAGGGTCTATACAGTGACGTTAGTACTGACCTTTATGTGCTTATAATTCCTCTAACAGTACATCCAAGCAACTATTGACTTTCCCTGCAGTTTTTTGCATTATTTACTTGAAATCATGCAATAAAATAACTCCCAACAGAGGGTATCCAACCAAATCTCATGGAAATAAAATACTATGTGGCAATATTTAAATATGAATACAAGTAAAATTGTACATTCAAGAAAAAGATTACATAAAGTTTATTGTGGTGTAGTATATTATTTATTAAGATCTGAACCATGCCTATTTTACTAGGACTCATTAGTCACATACTAATAAAAAATAAATAATAATAATACAGAACAAAAATCATGAAAATATAAAAAAATATATACATTATATTGTAGTAATTAACCAATTTCCAAAAAATAATTATTATCAAGATGTATAGCTTGAGTGAGATACCTGAAATTGTTTGGATTAACCCTACAATTAAGCTTTGTGCCTACGAGTTATATATAACAATTTTTCCTATAAATAAAATTCTATGTTTTGTTATAAGTGATACCCAAATTCCATATGAACATAATATGCATAGACCCTCACCTATATGGACAAATCACATTTTTTAAATATTCTATTAGTGGGTGATTATCAAGTTAATTTTATGCACAATAAAGTTACAAATTGGTTTCCAGGAATATTAAATACTTTAAGTATCTGATGAAAACAGTAATACTATGTCTTATGGAGTATTATTGGTGATACATTGTGTTGGACACCAGACACATCCAGGTTCCTTGTTAGTGTAACACCTATTATGTATTAGGTTATGTTACTGCCATACTGTGAGTAATAATTACATACATCTGGGCCTTATTGGGTAAAATATTAGTACACCAGCAAAAGATGGAGTTATCAGATATGCCGGTATACCCTAGCACTGCCTTTATGTGTTGCTATTTTTATTTTATGAATAATTTTAACAGGATTCATAAAAGTTAATTTAGTTCTAAGAACTGATTGAGGTCATTAAACAAGATTAAGTAATATAGTTATTATCTATGATTATGGAAATGATGAATGAATTACATTATAACATAGTAACAGCTATAAACCTCTCATATGATTTTGAATATATAGTTCCCCCAATAAGATATAAAATATATAAATGGCAAATATATATATATATATATATATATATATATATATATATATATATATATATATATATAGTAAAAAAATAAGAAGACATCTAGAATGTATTAGGTTTAAATCAAAATACAGGTGGCTCAGAGATAAGCCTAGAAACATAAACACCCATCCCTCCACACTCAGACATGAGAGAGAGAGATAGCTAGATAGCTAGATATATAGATAGATACACTATAGATAGATAGATAGATACGTTATAGATAGATAGATACATAGATTCTTCCCCAGTAAACTCTGTCATCTCCAGTCACTTCCTTTTGTGTCACTTAAATCCCCAATGTTTGTTCTATTCAACTCCAGGGAGATGTCTCAGTAAATATGTAGACCATCATTACAGGGCAGGAACTACTTCCCAAATGTCATGCCCAATTAAATAATTAATAGTGACATCTATAATTGCTAGGTCAGTCCCATCGTTACAGTTGCATATAGACACACACACCTACGCAAACACAAAGCGTTACCATGGAAACCGGATACTAACAAGTAACCCACCCCTAGTGTGATGAAGGGATGCCGCTTGATGTGCAGGGTATTCTAGGACTTGTAGTTTGAACATGTAACTTCCTGTTCATTTACTTCCTGTTTTTTTAACGTTGGAGTCCCGGAACTGATCATTGCATGTCCGAGCTCTCAACAGGTAAATAAAGTGACTAATGTTCAAATTAATGATCAGGAGATAATTTGGGGGGTTATTTGGGTCTGTGACTTGTTATCTGGTGCGAGGGGGATAAAGGCAGAAACAAATACCGGAATATAATGATATTATATTTATATAATTATATATATATATATATGTGATGGGACAAGGTCTATCTATCTTATCTATCTATCTATCTATCTATCTAATAAAAGTACAAATAAATATAGTACATTTGCATATATCTATTTATACAGATAGGTAGAGAGCGATATGTAAAGGAAATGGGTATATATATCTATCTATAAATATATATTTATATACAGAGAGAGAGATTTTATACATATATCTATATCATATACACGCTGATAGGCAGTAACCTTGAAACGGCTGTCCATGGGTAGGATTCCCAGCTTGTGTATAATCCAACCTAACGTTGCATAAAGGCGTAATACAGCACGCATAAGCTTAAAGAAGGCCATGTTTGAAATGGTTTATGGATTGAAGAGCGAGGCATTTGTGGACGCATTTGCATGTCCCGGCTCAGCTTCCCAGAATGCAGTGTAATAACTGTTTTTCTCGGAATTCTAACTTGTTTTATATATTCAAACGTCAACACAGAGGAACTATTTATTTACTATATCTATCTATCTATATATAGGAGCAATCCCAGCTATCATTCATTTCACAGCTATCATTTATTTCCCATTATCTGGCACTATCAGTAGCTTTAATGAAGCAAGCCTGTCAGCACAGCCTGTCACGCCCACGAATATGCGGATGGCTGGTGCGTCGCTCAGAAACAACGTTCCCACCTTCCAGCGTCTTTGATTACGATGAAACGACCTATGTAGAGGCACATGCCCCTCTCTTCTACTATTGGCCACCAGGTTGCTAAGCAACGCCCACGCTTTTGCCCTGAAGCGCCAATTGTGCTCTTTTTAATTTATAAGGCCAATATTGTTGAGCACACATTTCTGCATGTAAAATTGGAGACAAACACAGCATTTCTGTGCTTTATCTCCCATTACAGCACATTTGTTCAATACTATCTTTTACCATTGAGAAAGCCTTGTGGTTGTTAGGGCAAAACGCGTCTGGACATCTTTATTTACTTTTTATATACCATTTTGTATTTTATTTGTTGGAGGTATCTGCCAGTGCTATTTATACACATAAGAGCAGTCTCCTCATTTGTTCATATTTTTATGTCTCCTTACTGGGACTACTGCACCCTGAAGTGGATTTCCACCAGATCACAATCTCCAAAGATAGCACCATCCTCATTCTCGGATAAAGCACATCTGTCTGGAACACCCCTCTGGAATTTGATGAGCTGTGTTATGTACCTCAGCTGACTGAGGACATTAAATGTGAGTGGAACCATTGTATGTTTTTATATTTATACACTATTGGGCTTTTGCACCCCCCCCCCCCCTCCCCATTTCCTTACTTATCATTTCATGTGACAGGGGCATCTAAGTGAACAGTGCCATATTTTGAAGGAGCTGCAAGTTGGCACAAAGCGTATTACTTCAACCAGAAAGAATCACACCTATTTGGGACTTCTTTGTATTCATTACCACATGTCATTCAGTTTCATTTACCTTGTCATTGCATTTATTTATTGTTCTTTGCAGGTTATTTACATGTATATTTATCCTTTTCCACACACACTACTACTGGTTTTGTCCACTTAGATATCCCCACCCTGTCCTCCAGTAACTGTCTAATGGCCTGTAACTACTAGTTTTCTTCTGGCAATATTAGGTCCCTTTTCCAAGTGTGTGTGTGTATATATATATATATATATATAATCTCACAAAAGTGAGTGTCAATATTTTGTATTACATAGTTACATAGTTACATAGGGCCTCATTCTATTATCGGCCGCAGCCGTTGCGGGGCCGCAAGGACCGGCCGCAAGCTATTCGGCTATTCTATTCCCTTACGGCCGGGGATTCCGGCAGGCTTGCGGCCGGTGCCTTGCTATCTCTTGCGGCCGCTCGCGCCGGAGGAAAGCCTTTGATCTAAAACGGCCGCAAGAGATTTGCAATTCAATTGCTCCGGGAAACCTCTCTGCAAGGCTAAAAACGAGCCGCAGTTACTTGCAGGAAAAAGGTCTCGCTAGCACCAATTAAGCACATAAAATAGCTCAAATAAAGCCATCCTGCACTTTTAGAAGACTATAAAGGGATTTTAGGTGTTAGAAAAAATAGCACATAATTATCCTGTACTCAAATCCGTAAAATATTTCATTTTTAATATCCGTAAAATATCCATGTAAAAAGGCCAGAGTGCTTGGAGCACCTCAGACACGCCCACGCCGCAGCCGGAAAATAAACAGTTAATTTGAACTCGGGTTTGGGTAGATGTGCAAGCTTGAGAGTGGGTTCCTTTTAATCCTCATGTCCCCCAATATGATCCCTAGCATTTACAGAGCTGTACAGTGCAGGCTTGAATTTATTTTGGAGTTTTTAGATTTCACAGATTACGGCCGGTTCCAAGATATGCGGCCGGCCGTAAAAGGAGATCCTTGCGGGGCCGTATAATAGAATCGCGAGTTAACTGAACCCTCGCAAGGAATCGCAGCCTTACGGCCGATTTACGGCCGATAATAGAATGAGGCCCCTAGTATTTAAGGTTGAAAAAAGACTTTCAGTCCATCAAGTTCAACCTTTTAAGATCTCCTTTGATCTGCAATATGCGGATTAACTATTAATTCATTAGTTGTTAATTAATTATTAATCAATTATTTAATGTTTTTTTTTGTTTGTTTTTTTTTTTTTTTATTATTATTAATTAGTCCAGAGGAAGGCAAATAGAAGGAAAAATAAAATAAAAAAATCAAGCGAGAATTTGTCTAAAGGGGAAATGTTAAAAATTTGGATCATTACTGTCTCTCTAATTATCCATGATAACCCTGAATACCCTTTTTAATTAGAAAAAAAAACAGTCCCCTTTTAAAGTTATCTATCAAATCCGCTGTCACCACCTCCTCTGGTAGAGAATTCCACAGATTAACCACCCTTACTGTGAAGGACCCTTTTCTTTCTTTGAGGGGGAATCTTTTTACTTCTAACCTCAAGGGATGTCCTCTTGTCAGTTGAAAACCTCTTGGCACAAAAAGCTCCCCCGACAAATCTTTATACTGACCCTGGATGTATTTATATAAGGTAATCATATCTCCTCTTAGACGCCTTTTTTCTAGAGAAAATAAGTTTAATTTGGTTAGTCTTTCTTCATAACTTAGCCCCTCCATTCCCCTTATTAGTTTGGTTGCCCTTCTCTGTACCTTTTCCAGCTCTAAAATGTCCTTTTTATGAAGTGGTGCCCAAAATTGTACTCCATATTCCAAATGAGGGCGTACTAGAGATTTGTATAGTGGCAGAATTATATTTGCTTCCCTGGCTTCTATACCCTTCTTAATACATGCTAATATTTTATTTGCCTTTGCAGCTGCTGCTTGGCTTTGAGCACTGTTACCTAGGTGGTTGTCCACAAGCACTCCCAAATCCCTTTCAATATCTGATACACCTAGATTTGCTCCATTAAGATTAGAAATTGCATGGCTATTTTTCCTTCCCAGATGCATAACCTTACATTTATTTGTATTAAATCTCATCTGCCATTTAGATGCACATTCCTCAATTTTATGTAAATCCCCTTGGAGGGAAAGCACATCATTTTCTGATTTAATTACCTTGCACAACTTTGTGTCATCAGCGAAAATGGAGACCCCACACTCCAATCCTACCTTTAAGTCATTAATAAATATGTTAAAAAGGAGAGGACCTAATACTGAACCCTGAGGAACCCCACTTACCACATTAGTCCAATTGGAGTATGTTCCATTTACAACAACCCTTTGCTTCCTGTCTTTTAGCCAGCTCTCAATCCATGAGCAGATATTTACTGCAATTCCTGTATCCCTTAGTTTGCCCAATAGTCTCCCATGTGGCACTGTATCAAAAGCCTTTGCAAAATCCAAAAAGACTGTCACCATTATTTTCCAGCACTGCCTTAACCCTCATGGGCATGGAGTACACCAGAGCTTCACAGGTTGCCACTGGAGTCCTCTTCCACTCCTCCATGAGGACATCACGGAGCTGGTGGATGTTAGAGATTGCACTCCCCCACCTTCCGTTTGATGATGCCCCACAGATGCTCAATAGGGTTTAGGTCTGGAGACATGCTTGGCCAGTCCATCACCTTTACCTTCAGCTTCTTTAGCAAGGCAGTGGTCGTCTTAGAGGTGTGTTTGGGGTCGTTATCATGTTGGAATACTGCCCTGTGGCCCAGTCTCCGAAGGGAGGGGATCATGCTCTGATTTAGTATGTCACAGTACATGCTGGCATTCATTGATCCCTCAATGAACTGTAGCTCACCAGTGCTGGCAGCACTCAGGCAGGCCCAGACCATGACAATCCCACCACCATGCTTGACTGTAGGCAAGACACACTTGTCTTTGTTATTGAAAAAAGAAAGAGAACATATACCAGGGTGTGTTCCTTGATACCTATAAATATTTTAATCTTCCAGTAAATGATCTTGCAAAAAAATGGAAAGAAGAAAGAGCACAAAAAACCTAGAAGACACTTGTCTTTGTACTCCTTACCTGGTTACCCCCACACACACTTGACACCATCTGAACCAAATAAGTTTATCTTGGACTCATCGGACCACAGGACATGGTTCCAGTAATCCATGTCCTTAGTCTGCCTTTCTTCAGCAAACTGTTTGCTGGCTTTCTTGTGCATAATCTTTAGAAGAGGCTACCTTCTGGGACGACAGCCATGCAGACCAATTTGATGCAGTGTGCGGCGTATGGTCTGAGCACTGACGGGCTGAACCCCCACCCCTTCAACCTCTGCATCAATGCTGGTAGCACTCATACGTCTATTTCCTATAGACAACCTCTGGATATGACGCTGAGAGCAGGCACTGAACTTCTTTGGTAGACAATGACGAGGCCTGTGCTGAGTGGAACCTGTCTTGTGAAACCTGCTCTATGGTCTTGCCCACCGTGCTGCAGATCAGTTTCAGGGTCTTGGCAATCTTCTTATAGCCTAGGTAAAGTATTTCCATTGGTGCATAACACCCAATATTCTACAAAAACATTTTTTTTTTTTTTAATTAAACATCAACAACAATTCGCACTATAAAACATATATAAAAATATACACAGACACTATGTCTCTTCTATAGTAACAAAATATAGCACTGTCCGCAGGGGGATAAAGCAAATTCAGTATAGAATAATATTGGGTAGGAAGTGTGAATGAATAATCCTTGGCACTGAATGTGCTCAAAGAAAAGAGTTTAAATAGTTAAATTATCTACATAAAGCTAGCCCTTGTGAAAAAGAATGTATAATATATGTATCCAGGAAGGAAATAAAGATATTGTGTAAGATGTCTAAAGCAGACAAAATAAGATAAATGTGAAAAATTTGTGAATGTATGTAGTGTGAAGATTTCTGCAGCAAGTTTGTTGGGATAGGGATACATTTCCATCTATGTTGTGGCATAAATTAATTAGACAGTACCTCCTTAAATATTGTGTATAGAGAGTGGAGCTAAGTTAAATAACTGTAGTATTAACTACTAACTCATCAAGTTTTATACAGATGGTCTTCGTCTCTTATGAATACAATACTAATTCGAGAACAAAGAATAATAATATATTTTTTGCCTTATTATAGATAGTATAGGAACGTTTCGTCAATCAATACCTATTTCTATTAAGGTAGTAGCATACCTAGACAGTTATTACAATACATTCCTAGATCGAAATGTAATTGATCATTTACTCCAATATACAAGAGGAAATACATCCTGAGTATTACAATGGCTATAGCTCCCAACATTTAGCGTGAAACTGACTTCCATAAGGAACAATGGCAATTTACTCATTTTGTGCAAACAATGTTGGAACACGTTTTTGAAAGATGTTACAGCCATAACATTTAGCAGATATATAGTAAATCAAACAATGTAATGTAACAGTTCTCAAGGGGCAAATCCAGCCTATGTATCAATGATTTCCATATAAATAATTTATTATTAGAATCTTACTTAGAAACTCAGACTTTTTATTTATATGGGATAATACTCCTCTAGAGGTTAGAAGTCTTTTTTAACTATCCATTATATCTGATGACAACTTGTAACTACTCAGCTATTAGGAATAGTGGATCAAATAAATATAGGGATCTTCATTTTAGCCTACAGAAATGAAGTGTATGAGAAACCCTCATACAAGCGGCTTGGGCTCTGTGCCTTCAATATGTAAATCCAGCGGCTCTCAAGTTGCAACAAATTTCTTTTAGAGTTTCCTTCTCTAGGTCCCAATGTGAGACTGTCTATAGCATGAAAATAGATAGCTTCTGTATTATTATGATATAATTTGACGTGTTTTGCAACTGGGGTATCAAGCTATAAATTGATAGAAGATATGTGTTCTAAAATTCTTCTCCTAAAACACCTCTCGGTTTTACCCACATAGATCTTGGGGCAATCTCGTTATAACATACACCACATGGTGTGTAGAGCAATTGAAGAATCTTTTCAACTGGTATTTATTCCCTGTCAGTGGATTAGAAAAAGTCTTCTCTTGTTCTATCCATTTACATGTCCCTTGATGCTATTGGTCTCCCCTTGTTTATTCTCTTTCTCTGTGTAGAAGCTCTTCATGAGTATTGATGCTTTGTCTGTTCACCCACTATTTATTTGAACAGTTTATTGTGAACCCTATGATTTTACAATGTGGTATGAGGGTTTAGCTATGTATTCCATGAATAAGTTGTATTGAGTGATGTGATAAACTGCAACATACACATGTTTTGCATGGATATAATAATTACAAGCACTCATTGACTGCATTATTAGCTGCTTTATTGTTCCTTGATATATGAGGACCAGCAATTTATTTATCTGTATATATCTGTAGACAGAGGTATATTCTATCACTAAATTAAACATTTAAGATTTTGCAATTATGCCCTATGCACTTTATTTAAATTCACTAGCCATTCATGGCTCTTCCTGTGTTTGTACCATAATATATCTATGTGTATGTGTGTATATATATATATATATATATATATATATATATATATGTATGTGTATATATATATATATATATATATATATATATATATATATATATATGTATGTATATATATATATATATATATATGTATGTATGTATGTATATATATATATATATATATATATATATATATATATATATATATGTATGTGAGATATATATATATATATTGTGAGAATATAAGGAGATGCCGGGGGAAAATCATAGAGGACCGGTATATAAGCCATAGGCTGTACCGCTCCTTGTGTCCAGCTCTCCGAGAGTTAAAGCACTTGACTTCACCTGGTCCAGTGCTACACTATAAAAACCCCAGGAAGTCCCAGTAAAAGGAGAGGGGTGTGTGCTGCTTGAGAAGACTGCTGATTAGACTCTGGCCTGAGTGGTGTAGAAGCTAAAACCAGAAGCTGAGGCCTAGCTAGGAGACAAGCTGTGTGGAGCCTGAAAAGGGCAGCTAGCCGAGAGAACCGTCAGCTGCCTGATATACTGCACAGATAACCAAGGTGAACTGCTGGAGAAGCGGCTTTGTGAGTGGGATCCTGCGGTTACCTGGAGCTGCGAGGTAAAAGTCCTGCTGTGTACCAGAGCCTGAGAGAGAGACTGCAAACACAGTAAGTTCGTACCAAAGGGGACCTCAGTCCTAAGCTTCCTGCTGGGGGAGCCATGCCAGTGCTGCTGGAGTTAAAGGCAAGATCTTTTGTTGCACATACCGGTGGGATTTAGTGGACTGCTGTGACCTGTACTGCTTTATTAAAGAGAACTGTACCATAGTCTCAAAACCTCCGGTCACTGGACCATTACCAGAAAGAGAACCCCCCAGGGAAAAAGACTGAGCATTTCTAAAGTGACTTTTTCCTTCGGTTTGAGTACCCGAGTACTCTGATTACGGGCCCTGGGGGGAGGACACTCGGAGAGTAGGGCAGGCCGGTGTCCAGGCCACAAGTTGGCACTCACACAAGTCTCAAAGACTATTTGTATCCTGGCCACAAGGTGGCACTCTCAAAAGTCTCAAAGACTATTCGTATCCTGGCCACAAGGTGGCACTCTCACCAGTCTAAGGGACTATTGGTATCCTGGCCACAAGGTTGCATTCTCCCACCTCACGGAGACATAGTTGTTTATCTCCCGTTATTTTAAGCAGAGCTACTGCTACCGCTGTTATTTTCTTTCTGCAAATAAACCAATTTGCTGCACTTACAAGCCGGTATCAGCCCTTATTTCAAGAAACCATCGCTATACGCGGCCATCCTGATCACAATATATATATATATATATATATATATTGAACTTCTAAAGCAATGCTATGCTGAAATGTATTGCTCTTTATTTTATCTGCTGTGTTGTTATCTACACCCTGATCTATAGACTTACTTACTGACCTATCAGGACATTATTCACAATGCTGGTCTATTTCTCACTTAACTCTGGCCAATACATTTTGTCTTTCTAATTTTTTTTCCCCCATCTCTTTCTGTTTACTGTTTTTAGCTCATACTTGTATTACTATCACTTTTTGACTTGATGAAGAGAGGCATTATCTCTCGAAAGCTCATCGCTTTATTATGAATACGTTGTCCAATAAAAATGGTATCACTTATTCAACTGGATTACTGGACATTCACGGCTACCTCACTCAAATACCTTACAATCCTAGCTGTGATCACCACATCGCTAGCATTGCCATCTACATATAGGAGCCTTATCTATTTTAGGCAGTAGCCTAAGTACCTTTCTTCAATGATGGCACGGGTGATCCCCCCCAACAGAACCGCCGAAACAGGTTTGCTGTCAAAGAGTTAATTGCAACCTGTGGCGCTCACAACAAGGATTTAAAGGTACAGTATGTAAAAGGTGCTAACGATTGTAATTTATTTGTGGTTGCAGCATTTGGCTGCAGTAGCCCCCTTGTGTTCTTGGTCTACTTTATATTCTAATTTTTGCATCGGCTATCCGATGATTTTATGTTCTGTATGAGGATTGCTTACTATGCCAGTGTACTAAATTATGCCTCCGTATACAGTAGAAATAATTTAAGTTAATTACCTTGTTATACAGAGGTTAGTACTAGCTGTCAAACCTTATCATTCTCCTAAATTCATTTATGGTAGTTAGTTTCATAGTATCATCTTTCTATTATGCAGCAGTAAATAGTGGCTTCTACCATGACAGCACTGCGCAATATTTAGTTCAATCAACTGTGGGCATTTGCTACATAATTTCATGAGGAGAAACCATTTATATTTGTTACACAACATAGAATTCAGTGTAATATAATTAATAGACACATATTACTTACATTGCACAACCTTATATACTAGCCAACTGTGCCTCTACTTATAACTAACCTAAGCAATTTCCTTCAAAACTTGCTTCATTTAAATACCCTATGTAGATGTATCTACTTAATATATATATATATAAATAAATAACATTTATTTTTATTTTTGGGAATTAAATTTAATAGGTGGCCAATATGTGAGACTCAAAAGAAATTGTAGCAATCCTGAACAATTTAGGATCCAAGCAGATAACTTGAGTCAGAGATTTAGAGAACATGGCTACCCTAACACCGTCTTAAAGAATGCCTATAAGAGAGCGTTGGCCAGTGATAGGAATGACCTATTGTATAAATATCCCAACAACATTAAATTTATTGTACTTATATTGCAATACTATATTATGACTAGTAACTTGCCCATCATAAAATAAGGCACTATAGAATGTTACCTTGAATTGTCTGAGTGCTTTCTGTCTGTGCACTCTCTCTCTGTTCACTCACTCGCTGCCTGTTTGCGCTTCCAGCTGTCTGTCTGTGCACTCTCTCTGCACTCTGTCTGTGTGCTCTCTCTCTATGTCCGCTCTCTGTGCATTATTTCTCTCTCTGCGCACTCTGTCTGTGCACTCTCTTTCGTTGTGTGCTGTGTTCTCTATGTCTTTGTGCGCTCTCGCTCTGTACCCCTCTCTCTCTCTCTCTCTCTCACTCACTTTGCTTTCTGTTTCTCTGTGCTCTCACTCACTCACTCACTCACTTTGCAGTCTGTGTCCCTGCGCTCTGTCTCTCTCTCTCTCTCTCTCTCTCTCTCTCTCTCTCTCTCCCTCGCTCTCTCTCTCACTCACTTTGCTGTCTGTCTCTCTGTGCTATGGCTCACTCTCTGTACCTCATTCCCTCTCTCTCACTCACTCACTTTGCGGTCTGTGTCTCTGTGCGGTGTCTCTCTCTCCCTCTTTCTCTCTCACTCACTCACTTTGCGGTCTGTGTCTCTGTGCTTTGTCTCTCTCACTTTGCTGTCTCTCTGTGCTGTGGCCCACTCTCTTTACCTCATTCCCTCTCTCACTCACTCACTCACTCAGGTCTGTGTCTCTGTGATGTGTTTTCTCTGTGCTGTCTTTAAATGCATCATGGCTGCCTGCTGCTATCAATTACTGCTTTAGGCCCCACCCCTGATGACTTCATGGCCACGCTCCTCAATGCCATCAGAGTTACACACTATGAAAACTATTATATGTTACTAGCGAATTGCCCGTCAAAAAATGATGGTCAATAAAATTTGAAACTCTTGAAATTAGACTTAAATTTGCGTTCCACCTCACTCCCAGACGTCCTGGCTGTCCCCCCGTGCTGTGTGTGATGTGTTTTTTTTGTGTGTATTTTTTGTGTTTTTCAGATTTTTGTTTTTCGTGCTTCGGACGTTAACTTCGTCCCTGTTGCAATGTTTTTTTTCTAAGTCGCGCGTTCGTCAACTGCTTGCAGCCTAACAGCCTTATTAAATTGTGAATGGGACAATTGAATAGGACTGTATATAAGCACATAGCATTTTTTTCCAGAAGTGTTTATTTAGTGGGCTTCATTGCAAAAGCAAGCTCTTCAGTAACTAAAAACTTATTTAAAAAAAAAGATGCTATGTGCTTATATGGAGCCCTATTCAATTGGGCGAATGGGAATTTAATTAGTCTGTAAGGCAATCCAACGTTACCTAAGTGTTTGTAGGCTAAGTCCTGCGTGTTTGCTTGCCTCCACTGCTCGCTTCGCTAGGCTTGCAAGCAATGGGTGCCTTTGGCACTCATCGCCCAAGTGCTGTGAGTTGAAGTGCCTTAGCTATGCGAGGCTCGCAGGCGATGATCGCCTTCGGCCCTCATTGCCTAAGTTGTGCGCACCACGCGAAGCGTGAAGACATCTTGTAGTTCGACAATTATAATATGTGATATTACAGTAGGTATATTGAGCGAAGCACTTTATTATTGGGGAATTATTTTTTATGTGTATTTGTTCATATCTATTTATTATTATTAGATACATTGTGAATTGCTATCCCTTACCAATTGTATCACATTAGTAGGGCACATTATATTTTATCTCTACTCTAGAGGGATTCTAATCATTACACCTATTTACCTTCTAATTGGCTCATTTGCACCACTATAGCACTTTATAGGAAACAACCTATATAACCTCTATCCGAAAGGGGTCTTTTGCACTTTTATTTTTTGAGCTCTGTACTGCCAAAATATAACTGCAGGTGCTATTGGTTCTCTCTGATGCTGCTGCTTTACTTCTAGATCTGTTTTCTTCTGTTATCAGCTCTGTCTTTTAAATTATTAATTCCAAATGGATGTATCATTGTAGAACATGTAGATTATTGTAATAAATACAGAATATAAATCATTTTGTCTTTTAACGATAACTGCATTATTTCTCAGGTACCTCACACAGTCAGAACAGATCCTTATTCACTCATGTCTGTTACTTCTTACTCTTTCATTAATTTAGACCTCAACTCACCATCTGACTAAATCATCAGTAATGAACCAGGATAAGAATATGTCTGAGAGGATCTTAAATCACATCCTGGAAATCCTCAGCCTGTTGACTGGGAAGGTGAGAGCTGATGGGAAATGTTACCTGTTACTACCTGCACTTATTACCCAGCAGTAACACAAACTTATTCCCCCGCATTTCTCTGTACATCTCACAGGTCTCAGTATTGGATCATCTGTCTAATTTACTAACAGTGATTGAGATAAACCAGGATAAGGATATGTCTGAGAGGATCTTGTCTCACACCCTGGAGATTATCTACCTACTGACTGGAGAGGTGAGATCTGATGGACATGTCATAATGATACCCCTATTAACTCAATTCATTGCAGTAACTGTTTTTTCTTTTTTCTTTATCAGTTTATCCACATAGATCAGTGGATATAAAAAGATTGTACTTTATGGGTTATATGTTTTTTTAGATTCAATAACTATGTAACTATTAGAGTGAGATTCTTCTGCAGAGTTTCTAATTGAAGTGTTATCAGGGCCACACAATGTGCAGTGTTTGTCATAGCATTCAATGTAAAAAGTATAGAAGGCAAGATTATCTAAGATCCATTGAACAAGGTCTGTGCTTTGTGCTTAATAGGCAGTGATAATTTAGATAATATTGCTGTTGGTGTTACTGAAGAGAGCTTGTAAGGAGAGACTGCTCTTCTTGTAGTAGATCTTCACATAAAAGAACATATCTTAATTAAGTTGCATTCTCTGACGTCTGACATGTTTCTATCTCATCCTGTAGGAATACACCATTGTGAAGAGGAATTCCCCCCACCTCCACCAGCCTACTGGAGAGGTGAGCACTGCTGGACAATGTGACATTATACCAGGACACAGTGACTCCATCTACTGATCATACTTTATTGGACATGCGTTCCAAATTAATGATCTTCATTTCAGTAGTAGAAAATAATACTTAATACAAACAGTAGTAGGTAACTTAAAAAACCTTAGAGCAGAGTAGTGAGCACAAATGTGGCAATGGACTCCAAGGATACATGGGATAGACAAATGGCTTCCTGAAGATTAAGGCTGAGCTTTTTTTAGGTCCATATGAGATTGGGCAAAAATACCTGGTTCTATAAGTTTTTCTGAATTTATATTGTAATTTCATCTTCGGTTTTGTTTTCCAGTGTGATACAGATGGACCTAAAGAGACTTTAGGAATCTCATCAAACAGGAGCTCAGGTAACAAATGGTTTTCTGTCAATTATATATCAAAATATCAAAGCTAAAAATAGAAGTAAATGATATCTTGAGAGGTTTATCTCAGAAATAGGACACAACGGGGGATACATTCCAGTCAGTCCTTGTAGTGTCACCCGAACACGCTCCTTCCATGTTATTAAAGGTTGAGATAATTATTAATATTAGTAAATTATTATATGAACATGTAATTTTCTATTGGAATTAACAGGTGTCCAAAGTGGTAATGTAGACCCTGTTAGTGAGGAAGGAAAGGATGAGATGGATGAGAAGGACATTCTGCCGGTGACGATCCATTCAGAGCTCTTTACAGGTGACTGATTCACAAAACTCACCTATTTTATGTTTGTATAGAATTTGTAAATGTTTTCCTCTTTTCGGAATAGTAGAGTATTGAGTTAAGTCTCTTAGTCGTCACTACAATAATAACACTGTCACATTTATTACACGTCTTTATGATATTAGCCTTAAAGTGTGTGCTGATCATAATATATGTTATATATATATATATATATGTAAATGTAGCACTGAACAGAATTAAAACCTATATGTCAATAATGATAAAGATATAGGGCCCAATTTAATTCACTCTTTAGTAAATTTACACCACTAAAAACTGGGCAGTAACTTTGCTTAACTATTCAATTGAGGTACTTATAATGAGCTAGAACAACCCATAGTTGTAAATTACGAGATGCTTTTCCATTCATTTTCTGACATCAGTGTTACAACCCCACGATTTGGGGATGACGCACATCCCAATTTCCTCTCTCTGGGTCATGACTTTTTGTGTTTAAGATCTCAGCACCCAGCCAAAACAGGGGCATCAGTCATGGAGAAACAGGTAGGCAGACCACACCATTGTTTAGTGCATAGAAAGACTGTCTGTTTATTCATTTTCTTTGACATAGATATCACAAACCATCCCCCAGTTCTAGTCCATCCTCGTTTGGGCAATAGCTTGTTTCACCCCCCCACCCACATTCCTTCTCCCCCCCTTTAAAAAAATCATTGATTTGGTATATATCGGCTGTCAATCAAAAGGGAGTTAGATTTTCCTTGCTATATTTTACAACCCAGAGGTGCAATAAACTAGCTTCAAACTTTATGGCTGTTCCTTTGTTCGGGCATGAGGGACTAGGGAGGATGTAGAGTTACATATGGGCATTGCATTCCTGCACCGAATACATCTGAATATCACATAAACCATTTTTGTCCCCTTGCATCAATAACAGCATATACATTGTAACCAAGAAACCATAACAGTAACTATATGCACACATTCATTCTTTAAACATGACACATAAATTAAAGACAAATTGTTATAATCATTAGAACACACCCCATGCCCATTTTGATAGTCTTTGATATTAGCAATTAGAGTGCCAAATAACAGTGTTATTTGTTGGGGTGCAGTGGAGCCCCAAAATCAGTCATGACAATCAGTGTAAATCTTTGAAAGTGTCACTTGTAATATTACTAAGTAGATATTCAACTTGAACTTTAATGAGCACTAACAAAATACGTATGACTCCTAACTCGTAATAAAAGGCATTTTAAAAGATAACATTTACGTGCACTGAAGAGGAGCCGCAAATGGATTTAAAAGCCTTTCTGAGACCTGCATCAGGAATAAAACTGACAGTAAAGTACTAAAAATAAATAAAAAAGCATGTTAAATGCATTCAAATGTAATGCTTAAAAATCGCATCAGCACAAATGTGCAATGTAAAAATATAATTTAAAAAAATTCAATTATTATGTTTGTGTCATTAAATAATTTCCTGGGTAACATAGAACCCAGTACTCAGGAGGTTAATACATATCCAGGAAATTAAAAAAAACATGTAAGTGCATTCAAGTGTAATGCTTAATGCTTTTTTAAATTATTATGTTTGTGTCATTAAACAATTTTTATGGCAACATAGTACCCAAAACTCTGAAGGTTAATACATATCCGGAAACCCACATGGACTAGAAACAGATGCTCTAATGCATTGTCTATTTAAAGGCTAGCTATGGTCAAACTATACTTATTTACTTGTAAAATCCTTTCTCGCAAAGTACAGGTCCTTATTCTTACTCATTTTACTTAGATATTCAATATTATTATTTTCAAGTTTTTCTATTGGTTTATAGGGCTATGCCTCATCAAGTATTTAAGTAAAATACTGTGTTAGATGTAATTTGTGATTTTAATGACAAGCCATGGGTTTACGGATTTAGAGTGAGTTACTTCATTTTACAAGTCAAGGCAATTGAATTCATGTGTAACATTAATCAAAAGCAAAGTGGGTTTGGTGGCTCAAGGTGTCAATTTTTGTAATGAACTTTCCATAGGGTGCCACTAAGGGTCAAAATCATGTATCAGAAAACTTGGAGAAAAAGGTACCCTTTTGTAGTGCGCACCTATTAATCCCAATTCCTTAGAAGAGACCCAATTCATTAATAAAACTTAGCTTTTAACAACTTAGTTAAAAACTTTAAAATATTTAGACGCTGCAATAATAAACAGGAAATAATATAGAGATTCTTTCTTGATGCAAATTGAATATAAGGTGCTTATACTTTGCTTAGTGCTCTCATAAAATGCCAGTGCTAAAAGTAATACATATAAAGTGCTTGTTTGGAGTCAGTATGTTTGACCCATATTCTACTGTGTTATAAACGTGCTTATAATTTACTACGAAAGTGCTGCGTCCTACTAATTTACCTCTCTGGAATATCTATATTATTATCATTATCATTATCCTCTTGTAATTAGTGCCTTTTAGAGGGGCTGCATTGTTCATAGGACAGTTTCTAACTATGTTTCTGAATGAGTCGTCTATCACTGTGTCCTTGAGACTCTGTACAGCTCCCTTAGCATGGAGATCGGAAAAAGCTCCGACAGTCGAAACCGAGTAACTTTGTGAGTTACGAGTCTGGAATTTAATGAGACCCATAATGTGTAATTAGTTTGTGTATATTTTATACAGGACATGTGAGGTCTTCAGTTGTCTCACACTTTGATCAAGAAGCAGAACCAGATGTGTGGAGTAACCAACAGGTTAAGGAAGAGGAGATTCCTGTAAATATCAGTGAATGTGAGTAATAAAACTAATTAAAGACATTTGAGATGTGTTAGATATGGTGTAATTTACAGGTGATTTAACAATGTAAAAGTGATTTAACAATATAATATTATTTCAAAGAAAGTGTTTATTTACAGTACACAAACAGTGAACTTATTATTTTTGCCAATTAACCAAACGTTCTAAAGCATAGTCTGTAATTTCATTCAAATTGATGATTATTGACAATAATTGTCAGTTAATCTTTGGATCTGCGCATATTATTTCCAGTATGACCAGCAGAGTGTGATGAATTTTCCAAGTAATATCTGCTTAAATTGCCCAACTTTCAAGCTTAATGATCTACCATTCAAATATTTTAATAACAACCAACTAATTATATTTATTTATATATGTGTACTTTTAATCTCTACGGTAAGTGGGATTTTTGCAATTTTACTTTAATGTAACCGGTATCATATTTCATGCAGTTCATGTGATCACTAGATAGTCCAATCTTTTATGTTGATAAATCTAAACCCATTTAATATTCTACTATCCACATTAGGTCTTCATAGTGGAAACATGGACACAATATCATTTATTAAGGAAGAGGAGGATGAGAGAGATGATCAGGATATTCATCAGGTGGAAATCTGTTCAGACCCCTGTGCAGGTGAGGGACAGGTGTATGAGTCACAAGGGGCGGAGACTCAGAGCTGTGCATGTGAGTGACAGGTGTACGAGTCACAAGGGGTGGAGACTCAGAGCTGCGCTGATGAATGACATGTGTATGAGTCAAAAGGGGGCGGAGACACAGAGATGTCCAGGTGAGTGACAGGTTTATGTGTCACAAGGGAGCAGAGGCTCAGAACTGTGCAGGTGAGTGACAAGTATAAGTCACAAGGGAAGGAGACTCATATATCTGTTACAATCCATCATCACATCAGCAACATATAGAATTAATACTGCAGCACATTACAGTTCTGAGGGTGGAAATAAATTACCTAATAAAAATAAAATGTGAGCCTATCCCACAGTCTACTTTACGTGCCTCGCCATGAGCGGCTTTGCCTCCCATTGCAGGCCTTGGCCAACCCGCCACTTTCATGCCTCGCAATGAGCATCTTCGGCGGTCATCGCAAGCCTCTTCCACTGACTACTTTACAGGCGTCACGATGAGTGCCTTTGGTGCTCATCGCGAGCCCCGCAATGAGCGGCTTCACTGCTCATTGCAGGCCTTAGATAACCCGCCACTTTTATGCCTTGCAATGAGCACCTTTGGCGCTCATTGCGAGCCTCTCCCCCCTCTACTTTGCAGGCTTTGTGCCCTTTGTTTTTTCCCCTTATTTTCCTCCCCTGTGTCTCTTTTCTCCCCACTCTCAATCCTGTGTCTCTTTACACCTCTATGAGCTCTCTCAATTTCCCAGGTGTTTTCTGGGTGCTTAGGTAATATTGAGTTTATCACAGCTTTTGTATACTGCATCAGATCCAGAGTAGATTTGGGGATTCCTCTAATTCTTATGTTATATCTGCGCAGCCTAATTTCTAGGTCCTCAATTTTATCTTCCAAAGTACTGATCCTAAATGTGTTCTTGGGTCTCTATTATGTGATCTGTGGTCTCCTCCAATAGTTGTGTCCTCTGGCCAGCAAATGCAGATCTCTTCTGAGGCTGTGTACCGCCTGAGTAATGTGTTCATGCAGCATCTCCTCAATTTTGGCCAAAGATCTCTCTGAGACATCCATGTGATGAGACAGCTGTTCTGGGTTGTCATCATTATCCAATGCGTCAGAATGACCTGACCCATATCCTTGAGAGGGAAGTTGTTGAATTTCTGGAGATCTAAATAGTTTGGGGACACATTTATGTCGTGAGTATGCTTAAATAAGTTGATGAAGAAGATGGCCTCCTATAGAATTTGGATAGCTCTTGTTGAGCTCATGGCCACTTCCTGCTGAGCAGGGTCTCTCTCCTCACTGCCCCTTCTGGTCCTCCAGGCTTCACTTTCTTCTTAACCACTCAATCTCCCCAATCTCCCTGCGGCTGTGAGGTTTATTGGTGGGATTTAGTTAGGGCTTTTATAGATTGGTGATGGAAATGGATCTAGGATGTTGCTACCTGGGCTCCCATAGTTTGCGTCTTGATTAGGCCTCCAGTCGCCACCTTCAGTTTTATTCCTGCCTTACTTGGGGTGTAGGTTTTGCTGCTTGGGTCCAAAGCCCTTTTCCACGCCAACCTGGGTCTTTGCGGTGCTCCTCCTGACCACCGGATCCAGTTCTCTGGGAGGTGGCCACAGCTGGAGTCCTCTGCACTGTCTGCCTCTCCCACGCTGCTCCACTTCGGTAAGATGCCACAGCCAACACCTCCTCTTGACCTCCTTCTCTCTACCGCTGGGCTCTGAGCCGGCCACTCATTTGCCGTCACTCCTGCTCCTTGATCCAGTAGAAAGAAGTCTGCAGGTCTCCCAGTGAGCACTCGAGGGCCCCGATCTAAGATAGTTTTTAAATTCTTTTAATGGTTTTATATTTTTATTTTCCGTCGCTGTCCTTGTAAATAAAATTAAACTGTAAAAAGAAGAAAAAGGTTAGGGTTTCCTAGTTGTTATTTCATTTTTTTTATAGAAAATAGGCAGAACCATCAAAGAGCTCAGATCATTAAAGAAGAAGCTGCAGAAACGTGCAGAAAAATCTAGACTTTTATGAAGATACAGATGGGATGGATAACTTTCCTGGCTATGATTATACATATAAGTGCATTTATTTAGATGATGTAAACTATGAAGTCACAAACTATATATATATACACACATATATTAATGAGACATGTATCTGATTTATGGGGCAGTTAAAAGAAGAATACATACACTTAACAGATGTATTTGATACATTTCTACAATTATTTATTGTTTGTTTCAGGTCTCCATGATGAACATCTGGACACAGTATCATTTATTGAGGAAGATCGGAGATATAAAAAGGATATTGTGCAGGTGACAATCAATTCAGATATATGTGCAGGTGGGTGATAAAAATGACTATTAGCTACATGGATCAGTGAATAAAATTACTATGTTTAGTCTGAGTTCAGAAATATTTAGGTTTCCAAAGTGATAATGTAGACCGTGTTAGTGAGCAAGTAGAGTATGAGATGGATGAGTAGGATATTCTGCCGGTGATGATCCATTCAGAGCTCTCTGTAGGTGACTGATTCACATAACTTATTTTATGTTTGAGTAGAATTTGTAAATATTTTCCTCAATTATGAATAGTAAAGTTTTGAGTTAAATCCCGTAGTCTTCCCTTTAATAATGACAATGTCACATTTATTAAAAGTCTTTATGATTATAACCTTAATATAGACATATATATATATATATATATATATATATATATATATATATATATATATATATATGTAGCATTGAACAAAGCTAAAATGTGTAATTATTCTGTGTATATTTATACAGGACATGTGAGGTCTTCAGTTGTCTCAGAGTTTTATCAAGAAGCAGAACCCGATGTGAAGTGTTACCAACAGGTTAAGGAAGAGGAGATTCCTGTAAACATCAGTGAAGGTGAGAAATAAAGCCAATTAAAGACATTTGAGATGTTTTAGATATGTATATTTTACAGTTACTGTATATGTAATAAAAGTGCTTTCTATAAAACAATGCATTTTTTTATAGTACACAAACATTAAAGTTTGTATTTTTCCACAGTCAATCAACCTTTCTGACCCACCAAAGGCTGTCACTTTATTCAAATAGGTGATCATTGACAATAATTATCCATTATCCCTGGGGATCTGGGTGTATTGATTTCAGTGCCAAACCATATGTGGGTGAAGATTAATCCTGTGAATGTGAATGACTAATTTGCCAAACTTTCACATTAATTTATCTTCAGCTTAAATGTTTTAATATTTTCTCATGTTAATGGAGCTTCATTTCTTTGTATATAGGGATAAATAGATCACAAAGTCAAGTAAATATTGTTTTACCCTAGTCGTATTCTATTTGTTAACATAATGTAGACTTCTTATCTACACATGTTTTTGTTTCCAACAGATGGGTTGAAGATACAAAAGATTTGTGAAGAGCAACATGTTTCCCTTCTTTCAGCAGACTGTGTTAGGGATTTCAGTGTTTTAGGCAGTTATATGGACACAAATCAAAGGTGTGTGAAACAACAAATAGGAGAAACATCCTTGTTATATACTGACTGTGGGAAAGGGTTTAACAGGAATACAAATTTTGTAAGACTTAAGAAGGTTCATACAGTAGACAATGGATGTTCAGATGGTAAGACATGTTTCTGCAGAACCTTAGATCTTAATACTCAAATGAGAACTCACCAAGGAGAATTATCATATATATGTTTAGAATGTGGAAAATGTTTCAGTAAGGCCTCAACTCTCAATATTCCTAACAGAATGCACAAAAGAGAGAGACCATTTGAATGTTCTGAATGTGGGAAATGTTTTAATGACACCTCAGCTCTCAATATTCATAACAGAACACACACAGGAGAAAGACCATTTGAATGTACTGAATGTGGGAAATGTTTCAGTCAGACATCACATCTCAATGTTCATAAAAGAACACACTCAGGAGAGAGACCATTTGAATGTACTGATTGTGGGAAATGTTTCAGTCTGGCATCATATCTCAGGGTTCATAAGAGAACACACACAGGAGAAAGACCATTTGCATGTTCTGTATGTGGTAAATGTTTTAGTCACGCTTCAAATCTCAATGTTCATAAGAGAACACACACTGGAGAACGACCATTTGCATGTTCTGAATGTGGGAAATGTTTCAGTCTGGCATCACGTCTCAATGTTCATAAGAGAACACACACAGAGGAAAGACAATTTGCATGTTCTGAATGTGGGAAATGTTTTAATGACACCTCAGCTCTCAATATTCATAAAAGAACACACACTGGAGAAAGACCATTTGCATGTTCTGAATGTGGGAAGTGTTTTAGTAACCCCTCAGCTCTCAATATTCATAAAAGAACACACACAGGAGAAAGACCATTTAAATGTACTGAATGTGGGAAATGTTTTAGTCGTGCTTCAAATCTAAGTGTTCATAAGAGAACACACACTGGAGAAAGACCATTTGCATGCTCTGAATGTGGGAAGTGTTTTGGTGACCCTTCAGCTCTCAATGTTCATAAGAGAGCCCACAGAGGTGAAAGACCATTTGAATGTTCTGAATGTGGGAAATGTTTCAGACTGTCATCAAATCTTGTTACACATAGGAGAACTCATACAGGAGAAAGACCATATGCATGTTCTATATGTGGGAAATGTTATAGTGACAACTCAGCTTTCAATGTTCATAAGAGAACTCACACAGGCGAAAGACCATTTGCATGTTCAGATTGTGGGAAATGTTTCAGCAAGTCATCAACTCTCAAAGCTCATAAGAACATTCACACAGGAGAAAAACCATTTTCATGTTTTGAATGTGGGAAATGTTTCAGGCAGTCATCAAATCTCAGGGCTCATGTGAAAATTCACACTGGGGAAAGACCATTTTCATGTTCTGAATGTGGGAAATGTTTCAAACAGTCATCAAAACTCAAGGCTCATAAGAAAATCCACACTGGAGAAGGACCATTCATACAAATATGAAAAATGTTTTACTTTCAAAGTATATATTAATGAATTTACAAGGAGAACAAACATTTGGATGTGAAAAATGTTTCCAGAAACACATATGATTTACTGAACATAGTGGAATTCACAGATTAGGATAATTCTCTTGCTCTGAATATGAGAAATATTATAACATATATTATTAGATGTTAGTAAATTCTCACAAAGGAGATATATATATATATATATATATATATATATATATATATATATATATATATATATACAGTTGCAAGCAAAAGTATGTGAACCCTTTGGAATGATATGGATTTCTGCACAAATTGGTCAAAAAATGTGATCTGATCTTCATCTAAGTCACAACAATAGACAATCATAGTCTGTTTAAACAAATAACACACAAAGTATTAAATGTTGTCATGTTTTTATTCAACACACCATGTAAACATTCACAGTGCAGGTGGAAAAAGTATGTGACCCCTTGGATTTAATAACTGGTTGAACCTCCTTTGGCAGCAATAACTACAACCAAACGTTTCCTGTAGTTGCAGATCAGATGTGCACAACGGTCAGGAGTAATTCTTGACCATTTCTCTTTACAGAACTGTTTCAGGTCAGCAATATTCTTGGGATGTCTGGTGTGAATCGCTTTCTTGAGGTCATGCCACAACATCTCAATCGGGTTGAGGTCAGGACTCTGGGCCACTTCAGAAGGCGTATTTTCTTCTGTTTAACCCATTCTGTTGTTGATTTACTTCTATGCTTTGGGTCATTGTCCTGTTGTAACACCCATCTTCTGTTGAGCTTCAGCTGGTGGACAGATGGCCTTAAGTTCTCCTGCAAAATGTCTTCATAAACTTGGGAATTCATTTTTCCTTCGATGATAGCAATCCGTCCAGGACCTGACGCAGCAAAGCAGCCCCAAACCATGATGCCCCCACCACCGTACCTCACAGTTGGGATGAGGTTTTGATGTTGGTGTGCTCTGCCTCTTTTTCTCCACACATAATGTTGTGTGTTTCTTTCAAACAACTCGGCTTTAGTTTCATCTGTCCACAGAATATTTTGCCAGTACTGCTGTGTAACATCCAGGTGCTCTTGTGCAAACTGTAAACGTGCAGCAATGTTTTGCTTGGATAGCAGTGGCTTCCTCTGTGGTATCCTCCCATGAAATCCATTCTTGTTTAGTGTTTTACATATCGTAGATTCGCTAACAGGGATGTTAGCATATGCCAGAGACTTTTGTAAGTCTTTAGCTGACACTCTAGGATTCTTCTTCACCTCATTGAGCAGTCTGCGCTGTGCTCTTGCAGTCATCTTTACAGGACGGCCACTCCTAGGGAGAGTAGCAGCAGTGCTGAACTTTCTCCATTTATAGATAATTTGTCTTACCGTGGACTGATGAACAGCAAGGCTTTTGGAGATACTTTTATAACCCTTTACAGCTTTATGCAAGTCAACAATTCTTAATCGTAGGTCTTCTGAGAGCTCTTTTGTGTGAGGCATCATTTACATCAGGCAATGCTTCTTGTGAAAAGTAAACCCAGAACTGGTGTGTGTTTTTTTATAGGACAGGGCAGCTGTAACCAACACCTCCAATCTCATCTCATTGATTGGACTCCAGTTGGCTGACACCTCACTCCAATTAGCTTTTGGAGATGTCATTAGTCTAGGGGTTCACATACTTTTTCCACCTGCACTGTGAATGTTTACATGGTGTGTTCAATAACAACATGGTAACATTTAATTCTTTGTGTGCTATTAGTTTAAGCAGAGTGTGATTGCCTATTGTTGTGACTTAGATGAAGATCAGATCACATTTTATGACCAATTTGTGCAGAAATCCATATCATTCCAAAGGGTTCACATACTTTTGCTTGCAACTGTATATATATATATATATATATATATATATATATATATATATATATATATATATATATATATATATATATATATATATATATATGTATATATATATATATAAACATATGTGGTGGGACTGTGGAGTAAAACATTTCTGGCTAAATTGTTTTGAATATATTTCTAAGCAAACTAATAAAACTATAACTCTAACTCCAGAATTAGCATTGTTTCATATCATGCCACAAGCTCTTACATTTTCTGAAAAAGCTTTTATTATTCAATTCTTGGTAGCGATCAAATGACTTATTGCCAAAAAATGGAAACAACCAAATGTTCCGTTTTTAAGTGATATTTTATTAAGACTAGTAAGTCTTTTTTTTTTTTGTACTTTTATGGATTTCAAAAAGTATACAAAATATACATATACAAGACAAACAAATATACAAAATAAACATGGCAATATATTGCACAATTCAATATCTTCTTCAGACATTACAATTTTAATATTCTTCATTATGAGTAAAAAGTTCCCCTAATATAGGAGAGAAAGAAAAAAAAAAGTTTGCCCTGCTGACAAAAAGAACAACAAAACAAACATAATATTCCAAGCAAACACACTGAGCGATATATTACAAGATGTCAGTGTCAGCGCTAACTCATAGCAATTCTTCCCATGAAATCGAAGCTAAACCATATCAACTAATACAAAAAGGATAATGTCACCCAGTTTGTGTTATCAATCATTTTGAGACATGAGGAGAAAGTCTTGAGGGCCTAAATTCAATATCAAATGTTATGTGCAGGGATATTTTTTCTGCCAAATCTCCCATTTGGCTAAGGATTCTCCCATATTGCCACAATCGTAAAAATCTCTTATCTAAAGCAAAGTTTTTATTTATAACTGATTCAATTTCCTTCCAAACTGAATGTACTGAATGTGGGAAATGTTTTAGTAAAGCTTCAGATCTCAATGTTCAGAAGAAAACGCATACAGGAGAAATACCATTTGAATGTTCTGAATGTGGGAAATGTTTTAATGACACCTCAGCTCTCAATATTCATAATAGAACACACACAGGAGAAAGACTATTTGAATACACTGAATGTGGGAAATGTTTTAGTCGTGCTTCAAATTTCAGGGTTCATAAGAGAACACACACTGGAGAAAGACTATTTGCATGTTCTAAATGCGGGAAGTGTTTTAGTGACCTTTCAGCACTCGATGTTCATAAGAGAACTCACGCAGGTAAAAGACCATTTGAATGTTCTGAATGTGGGAAGTGTTTCAGTCTGGTATCAAACCTTGTTACACATAAGAGAACTCATACAGGAGAAAGACCATATCCATGTTCTGTATGTGGGAAATGATTCAACACGTCATCAACTCTCAAGGCTCATAAGAAAATTCACACAGGAGAAAGAATATTTTCATGTGTTGAATGTGGGAAATGTTTCAGGCAGTCATCAAATCTCAAGGCTCATGAGAAAAATCACACTGGAGAAAGACCATTTTCATGTTCTGAATGTGGGAAATATTTTAGGCAGTCATCAAAATCCAAAAAACACATATGATTTACTGAACATAGTGGGATTCATAGAAGATTAGGATAATTCTTTTGCTCTGAATATGGGAAATATCACATATAATAGTTGTCAAACTGCAATTCATCGTCACGATTGCGAGCCTTGCGAAGCAAGCCATTGAGGCATAGCAGCCTTTCAAGCTCGGAGCACTTAGGCGAGCCTCGCAAAGCGAAGCATTGAAAAATGCGGGTGCTCGGAGCACTTAGGCATTGAGCACTGAAAGCAAAGCGAGCAGTTGAGGCATTGAAACACGCAAGACTTATCCTGCAAGCAGTTAAGAAACGTAGGACTTAGGCTACAAGCAGTTGAGGAACGCAGGACTCAGGGGCAAAAAAAAACGACCTTGCAAAAATACGACTTTAACGGCTGAACCGCGAAAATTGAAAAATACGAAAAACAAGACAAAATTAAAAAATTAAAAAACACTCATACACAGCATGGGGGGAACGCCAGGACACCTGGGAGTGAGGTTGCACGCAAACTTAAGCTGAATTTGCCAAGTTTCGGCACTCAAAAATTGGCTAAGCAAGAAAAAAAATGACAGCCGAAAAAAATCAAAAACAAGGCTAAAGGAGACCGAAGTGTGCAAATCACCACCAGGCACGTACGAGTTAGCCAGGAACGACCTTGGAATCTCAAGGGAAAAAAAAACAACCTCGCAAAAATACTAATTTAATGGCTGAATCGCGGTAATTGAAAAAACAGAAAAATAAGAATAAAAAAAAACTAACATAAAAACACTCACACACAGCACGGGGGGAACGCCAGGATGCCTGGGAGTGAGGTTGCACGCAAGTTCAACCCGAAATTGCAGAGTTTCGGCAGTCGAAAATGTGAGCTAAAAAACGGCGGACAAAAAGGCGCTCAGCGCGGGGCTCGCCGAGGGGCCTCAGAGGAGTTAAGGCTTACATTGTGTGGCAAACAGCATTGCCATGGCTTTAAATTTTATTGCCCTCATTTGACGGGCAAGTCGCTAGTAACACATATTGTTAGATATCAGTAAATTCTCACAAAACATATATACACAATGTTATATATGTGTGTAGCTATATATATATAACATATATAGTTGTGAGCATGCGAGCCGTTGCTCACGCTTGCGGGCTCGCGCAGCGAGCCTGCAAGAACTGCGTCCCTCGCGAAGTGAGGGACGCTGTTCCCCGCAAATGCGGGTCCTCGCGAAGCAAGGGGCCGCATTTGCGGTGGTGGAGCATCCCAACGTCCCCGCAAATGCGGATCCTCGCGAAGCGAGGGTCCGCATTTGCGGAGGTGGAGGCTCCAACGTCGGCTGTGTTAAAACACACAAGACTTTTTAAAAAAAATAAACCTCAAAGGCGCCTCACATTTGGTTACACACGCAAGACTTAACAAAAAAAAAAACTCAAAGGCGCCTTGCACGACTTAGAAAAAAAAAATGCATTGTACACGTAAAAGCCAACTGCGTCCCTCGCAAAAAAAATACGTCCGCATCGCAAAAAAATACAACCACAAAACGAGCCATTCCCAACACGCAAAACTGCCCGAAAACGGCGCGCATGAAAACATCAGAAACACAAGAAATAAACACAACGAACACATAAAAAGCTTACTTACAGCAAAGGGGTGCATCCGGTACCTCGAAAAGTTAATTTACACGTCCATTTAAGTCCAAAAAAACGAGTTTAAACTGCCGAAAATCACCTAAGCGAGAGAAAAAATGTCCGCCGAACAAAACGAAAACGAGGCTTCAGACGTAACTACACTACAGTGACTCGCAAGACTGAAACACATACTATGCAGAACGTACCACACTGATATTAACCACCATTTTGAAAACTACTACGCACAAAATGGCGGATGGAACGCAAATTGTAAGCTGGAACACAAATAGCGCATGCATATTGCGTTCTAACGGTTTCAGGCACTTGAAAGTTTATAAATACTGCCTACTTTCCAGAAAATTCTACATTTCTACTCAGGTGATGAACGGAGTGACTTAATAGTTAACTGCTGCTGTTACTTGAGAAGATAATTGTTTCCTAATTTCCTACTTTACACTGTGCAAATTACAACTGAGAGGTAAGCTATAATATATTACACTTTATTATCAAGACAGGACCAAAAAAAAACTTTTAACTATGAAAATGTGATTTCTGTATAGTGACATGTGCCAGGCACATTTATGTGTATAGCCCCTGCAAAAAAATAATCTTAACCCAAACTAATTAAACAACTATATTTAAATGACATTACAAAAAAAAAAATGACTTAAAATATTATATATGTAACACGCACATATATGTGTATCATGTATAGTCACATGTCACACACACATTTATGTGTGTAGGCCCCCCCAAAAAATAAGGTTCATTTAACTATTAAAATATGATTCATGTATAGTGATATGTGACACGCACAAAAAAACAACAACTTTAACTCGGAAAATGTGCTTCATGTATGTGACATTTATGTGTGTAGGCCCGAAAACAAACTAATGTTAATTGAAACTAATTACAGAAATATATTTAAATGACATTAATTTATTGGAATTCAATATATCACCTACAGCTCAATCTTTCTCCTTTTTTTTACTATTCAAACAGACTCTGCATCAACAGCGTCACTCAAGAATTTGCACCGTGCATTGTGAACCACAATCCCTTTTAAACAACACCAACAAAGAAGAAGAGGTAAGATAGAAAAATACATTACATGTTGAAAAAGACCATGCTTTGCTAAATCAAAAAGAAGAAATATACAATTAACCATTTAACTTTCTTTTTCAAACAGACACTACAAGAAGACTGGCGGATTAAGATTGGCAGGAGGGGACCCTCTGTCATTCGGACAAGAACAACACTTCTATCAAGGTATAGTAGAAAAAGTAGAAAAAAAAAGGAACTATATATGTTTAATGGCCGCCAATATAAAAATTTCAAGTAAAATTAAAAAAAAATACATACAAATTGAAAAAAGAACAAAACACAGTTCAACAAACTTCACAAAGACCTATACAATGTATGAATACAGACAGTTTCACAGAAACCCCCCAAAAAAAGAGGTGGCCACAAAACAGGATAGCATCTGAAACATTAGTAACATACATAAAACAAAACTATTCCTCCGATTTAGTGTAAAATAACCTCCAACCATCACCCGCAAGCCAAATGCAGCAAACAAACAGTGATGAACACAAAACAGGATAAAAATAAAAAGCACAACATGATATAGAAAAGGCAATTAACATTCATTTTTACTGTCCAACATGATTTAATACTATACCAAAATTGATTGAATATATACCAAAAATCACACAAACACACAGAAAAGTAAATTAATATTCTTCTTTACTGTTTAAGAACCTATAAGCCTTACAAAGAGGCCTAAATAAGCATACCAAAAGTGGTGGACACAAAACAGGATAATGCTAAAAACATTGCGATCATATCCAAAATAGGAAAAACATTTATTTTCACTGTACAACAACATTTAATCCTCATAAAAAAAGAGTAATTAAGCAAATAAAGTATGCAACATATGGTGGACACAAAACAAGATTGTACCAAAAATCACACAAACACATAGAAAAGTAAATTAATATTCTTCTTTACTGTTCAAGAACCTATAAGCCTTACAAAGAAGCCTAAATAAGCATACCAAAAGTGGTGGACACAAAAGAAGATAATGCTAAAAACATTGTGATCATATCCAAAATAGTAAAAACATTAATAATTACAGTAAAAAAAAAAGATAACTGTAATATACAAATACAATTAAAGTATTTTTAAAAGGTTGCACATAAAAAAAGCATAGCAGAAAAATTCACCATAACAGATACAATAGACCAAAAGAATGAAATATGATATTCATTACAAATACATTCAAATCAAATAACATTTTACTTTTACAACAGACACTGCTTGAAGAGCATCTGACGAAGACTTACAACAGTTAACCAAGAAAGATTTTGCTGGAAATCACACTTCAAACAAGGTACAGTATAACAAGTAAAAAAACAGAAAACTAAATAAACATGTTTGCTCTGCATCCATGTCAGCAGAGAAAAAAAAAACAACACCCAATAATTATAAGCTTTATCAAAATATTACTGACACATTTGTCATTTACCTATTATTTGTCTTTAACGGACAACAATGTTTAACATTAAACCCAAACTTCAATCTACACACAAAAAAAGAAAGAAAGAAAACAGCATAGTCCACAAAAGTGTCAAAACACGCACTAAATAACATTTATCATTCTCAATTACCAGTCGTTATGTACAATATTAAGCATAAAATCTAAACACACACATAAAATAGAATACTACAACAAATAGTACTAACACCCAAGAAAAAAAACAAAAAAACTTTTCATAGCCCGAACATATAAGCCTTTAAATAAAATATCAAAATACTATTACGCCAATCCCCTGTAGCAAAAATTACAAAGACTAATTTTTGCCCTCTACTATGCCTGTAAGCCAAAAGTACAACAAAAAAATTATTTACCAAACCAAAAAAAATATACATTTCAATTAACACTATACACCTACTACCTGTAGAAGAAGGTATAGTGTAATTTCATTGAGTGTGCTATTCATGTAAGGCAAACATTACAACCTACGATACAAAGTAAGAGCAAAACAATAAAAAACACTTATTTAACAATGCAAAGAAAGTACCGCTACAATGAAGTACAATCAGATATAAACAAATTGTTGATAATAAAAAACTTAAAAAACAAACTTAACATCTCAAACTAAACTAATTATACATTATTTTCTTTTACAGATTAACATTGCTGATAACGAGAGCAAACAAGAAAAGAGAAGACGTCAAACTAGAGAACGACAAGAGAGATGGGCCAACCAGCAGACACCAGAGGAGAAGGAAATTCGACGGGACAATTAACGCAAAAGAATTGCAAGCAAAAGACTATCAGCTGCAAAAATTAAAGATACACCAAAAAAAGCTGCTAACAAAACAAAACATTTAGAACCTGTTCCTCAAACATCAGATGACATTTTACCTGAAAAAAATCAAAAACATACCAAAAAAAGCCACCAAAAAAACAAAGCATTTAGAACCTCTTCCTGAAACATTACATGACATTTTACCTAAACCAATAAAAGATATACCAAAAAAGCCACCAAAAAACAAAAGCATTTAGAACCTGTTCCTGAAACATCACATGACATTTCAGCTGATGAATTTGAAAATGAAACTGATATATGCTTTGCAACTTGTCCTTTACTCAAGTCTTTAGCAGTAGAGGTTCATAATTGTGGGGACATGAATACTCAATGTCAGCTTTGTGAGGCTTATCATTTTAAACAGGAGAGACCCAGAGATGGCCAATTTATTAGTTGCTGTCAAAAAGGCAAGTTCAAACTTCCAGAAAGAAAAGAATTTCCAATCTATTTACAAAACATTATGACTGAACCTACTATTCAAAACTACAAACATTTTAAGAGAAACATAAGATCCTACAATAGTGCCATATCCTTTGCATCTATGGGGGCAACATTAGCTGCTAATGTACCAGGACATAGTCCTTACTGTTTTAAAGTCCAAGGACAAATTTACCATTGTACTTCCCATATACCTCCAGAGGAAGGAGAGCAAAGAAAATTTGCTCAACTATGTGTCCTAGATACAATGGAAGCTGTTGACCTATGTATGCAGCTGGAAGAAAATAAAAAAATGCTTACCCAGTGTTTTTATAGAGCTAGATAACATTATGGCCAATAACCCCTACACTAAAGCTTATAAAAAATTGGCAGAAGTAGAAAATGAACAACAACTTCATGCACAAAGATATCAATTACCAATCCCAAAGGTCAATATGGTGCTTAAAAGAGACAGACATACTGATAAACGTTGTTATAACTTGCCAACATCAAATGAGGTTGCAATGGTGTTTCAAAATGATGAAGGAGAACCACCATTTCAAAGAGACATTAGAATATATCCCAGAAATGAGGAGCAACCATTCATTAATATCAGTATCTTAAGTCCAAATTTAGATCCAATAACATATCCCATTTTTTTCCCACACAGAGAAGCAGGTTGGCAACCAAAATTAACACTTCCCAGTTACCCAAATGCTAAAGCCAGAATCAGAAATAATGCTTCTATGCTTGAAGTTAAAGTAGCTCAAATTGCCATTCGAAATACATTTAATTCAATTTCATGTGGCGGAAAACTAACACAGCAATGGATTATTGATTCCTATTTGCAAGTTGAGGCCAATAATTTAAACTTTAAAAAATATCAACAAGATAAACTATGTGTAGAACAATATTGTGGACAAATGGACTATGTTGCTGAGGTGGCTACAAGCAGAGACATGAGAGCTGGCAAAGCCATAATTTTACCATCTTTCTTTCAAGAGAGAAAGATACAATGATGCTATGGCTATTGTTACCAAATTTGGCAAACCCGATTTATTTCTTACATTTACATGTAATCCCCAATGGCCAGAAATTACACAAAATGTACTTCTTGGCCAAAGTCCTTCCGATAGACCAGATTTAGTAGCCAGAGTTTTTAAGATTAAGATAAATGAATTAATACGTGACATCACTATAAGTCACTTATTTGGCAATTGTCTTGCTTATGTATATACCATTGAATTTTAAAAAAGAGGCCTTCCACATGCACATCTTCTCATAATACTTCAAGAAAAAGATAAATTAGATACTCCTGACAAAGTGGATGCAGTCATTGTTGCTGAACTACCAGATCCAGAACTATATGGTAGACTATATGAGATTGTTACTCATCGCATGATCCATGGACCCTGTGTTGAGCTTAATCCACAATCACCATGTATGGAAAATAATAAATGTTCCAAAGATTTTCCAAAAAATTATAGAGACAAAACCTATGCCAATTGTGATGGCTATCCACTTTATAAAAGAAGAGAAGGAGATAGTGCCATTATTCGTGGCAAAAACATTGACAATAGATATGTAGTACCCTACAATCCACATTTACTGATGAAGTATAACGAACACATTAATGTAGAAGCTTGCACTTCCATCAAATCCATTAAATATGTGTACAAATATATTTACAAAGGCTATGATGCAGCTACTGTAGTCGTCAAAAGTGCAGACAACCCTGAAAGCACTGAGTTAGTACATGATGAACTTGCATCTCATGTAGATGCTCGCTATTTAAGTGCACCAGAAGCTATGTGGCGCCTTTTAAAATTTGAAATGCATGATAGATCACATGCAATATATAGATTAGCAGTACATTTGCCACAAAGACATTTAGTGTATTTCCATGCTGGAAATGAAAGTAATGCATTGGCCCAAAGTGAACATCGTCACATTACACTAACTGCATGGTTTGAATTAAATTCCACAGATTCAGAAGCAACACAATTCTTATATATTGAAATTCCATATCACTATGTTTTTGTGAATGGATTATGGAGACCTAGAAAAAGCAGAGGAAATAAAATAATCCCAAGAATTTACACAGTCAGTCCAAGAGATCTTGAACGTTTTTGCTTACGAATATTACTTTTAAATGTTCCTGGAGCACAAAGTTTGTAACACTTAAGAACTGTTAATGACATTGTATATGAATCCTTCCATTTAGCTGCAAGACATAAAAAGTATTTTTAACTTATGGATTAAGTTGTGCAAGTTTTAATTTGCCTGATCCAGGTCTTATAGATGACATAAACTTTGAAGACTATGACATTCAACTACAAGTACAAAGAACAGAAGAAAGACTTGCAACTTTAAATACGTTACAATTGCAAGCATTTAATGCCATTAAAAATGCAATAGATGATGACATGGTCACAGAGCGTTTTTTCTATCTTGATGGACCTGTCGGATCAGGAAAAACGTATCTATATAATTTATTAATGAGCTTTGTACGAGCACAAGGTCAAATAGCACTTCCGTTTGCCACTACTGGAATTGCTGCACTTTTGTTAGAAGGTGGAAGAACTGTACATAGTGGCTTTAAAACGGCCAGTGCCTATTTTAGAAACTTGTGTGTCAGATATTTGCATGACATCATTACAAGCAAAAAATTAATTATTATAGATGAGGCCACAATGATGTCATGCTATGCCCTCCAATGTTTTGACCGTTTGCTTCGTGAAGTCATGGATAATACTTTTCCATTTGGTGGAAAGGTAATGTTGTTAGGTGGCAATTTTAGACAAACATTACCTGTCGTTGTACATGGAAATTGAACTAACATTATCGAAATAGATACAATGTAGAAAAAATAGGTGGCTCTAGGTATAAATAAATACTGGGAGTAAAGCTAGGGGTGCTACTTAAGGATAATATTAGCTAAGTAACAAGATAAAGGGAGGACAGAACAGATATCCTTTAGAGATTGCAGTGCACACCCTCTGCCCAAATAACAATATAGAGCAGCAGAGAGTTCTAAAACTTAACGTTTATTGATCTGGTGTAAAACTGTATATTAAAATATAGGTTAAAATATAGAAATTCTGACAAGATAAGGTAAGTAGGGATAGTTGAGAATTATTCTGGACTCTGAAAATTGTAACTGTGATTATAGGACTTGTAAGTATACCAGAAATCCTTGATTGTCTTATTAAAGTCTAATCCCCCAAAAGTGAATTGTTGGTGTAATATTTGTAAGCAGCAGAAACAAAGGTCCAAAAATTTAGACTTCTGTGTTTGCACTTCTATATTAATTGCACCTATAAAAGTGTCTAGTGCTATTGATGGGAACTGTGGTAGTGTACCATTAGTATAATTATATATGACCTCTATAAGGATAGATATTGCACTGTGATAAAGTGTCTAGTGCCAATGTACAAAAATTGATAATAATAATAATAAATAAGACCAGTGGTAATCAATGCAGTGAAAAATAAAGTGCAAGTGCTACATGAGGTACAGGGATACTGGCCAGTCTTGTATTTAAACAGAAAGAGTCCAGTACTTGAATACTATAATAATATTATTCCTCTACTTGAACTTAGGAGCTAGGGGTTATACTATCTGATACCTTATATTTTATTATCATCATTAGCGATTTGTAATTTATAAAGAGGTATCGATAGAGTAGATATGATTCAATAATCTGGATGGTCTCAGTGATAGTGAAACGCCAGAGCTCCTAAACTACCCGCGTGTCGTCCACGCGTCTACGTGGTGACGTCATAGAACGGCGACGCGGCGTAGTGCGTGCAACCCGACGCACGTTTCTGAAAATTTCATCAGGAGTTACCGACAGGGTGTCAGACAGGCTATTTATACTCACTGGTTGGCATAGCAACCTTAAAAGCTCGTGGAATAGCTTATAGTAAAAAAATATACACATAAAATTGAAATGAATTAAAATATAGCTGTATACTGGTGGGAAGTAAATAAAGGAAAGAGTATCAATTATGCTTATAATAGCCAATATGAACATTTGGTCAAGTTATTGCTGATATAAAGAAAAAGAACATGATTGTCATAAAGTGCAACATGAACTATTAGAAATACTTGTAAAATACAGAGTAATATGACTTATTATTGTATCCCGGAGGGCATAAACAGCATTGCTAAAAATGAAGTATAAGAAGGGGAAAATGAAAGAGAATATATACATATTGGTAGGGATGTATTATAATTCATTATATGGCTAGATCTATTTTGGTTAAGTACAATTAACACTTCATTCTTTTCATTATGATAGTGTTTGGAAGTATATGAAATAGTTCCAAACAACATATTCAACAAAAGTGGATCATAGATATTAAGCTGCATAAGTTGTTTATCTATTGCCTTTTCCTCTTAAAGTATTTGCACAGGAAACATAAGGACAATAAAACCAAGGAAAATTAACTTCCCCTATGTACCCCAATTAATCCACATCACAGCATAATGTGATATGGCAATGGTATATATATAGCCTTTTTAATTAAATGAATGGTGTAAAGGTAAATCCATCATTGAGGCCCCATGGTTTTTTGGTCTTTAATGTAAAAATCCAGTAGGCCTCCTTTTTTAATAATTCCCTATCAATGTTACCCATTCTAATATTGTGTTTGATACCATCAATGGCTATAAAAGTTATATTTTTAAGGTCCCATTATGTTGAGAATTAACATGGTTGGCCACTGGTGTGTCATATTCTTTAGTAATGCTGTATACATGTTCTAATATTCTCCGTCTGAATTCTCTACCAGTTTTCCCTACGTATTTCATACCACATTTGCAGAGCATCAAATATATAACTCCTACAGTTTTACATGTTATTAGCTGTTGGATCTTAAAATTTCCCAATCCTTCCTTGTAGGGAAATGTTTTAGTGGTAGTTACAAATTTGCATGCTTTGCATGATAGGCATTTGAAGCAGCCCTTTGTTCTATTGAGCCAAGTATTATTTTTAGTTCCTTCTAGGTGACTTTTAGATAGCATATCTCTCAGGTTAGTTGATCTTCGGCTAGTGATTTGGGCCCGATTGCTTAAGAATGGCCTCAGATCTTCATCATCTAGAAGAATCTTCCAGTTGTCATTGAGTATTCTTCTAATTTCATGCCATTTGCCATTATAAGTGCCTATGCACCTAAGCATTTCATCTTGTTCTTTATTTTTGTTAGCTAGTAGTAGATCTCTATCTACTGTCCTTGCTCTTTGATATGCTCTTTTCAGAGGTTTGTTTTTATATCCCCTCTCCTTAAACCGGTTCTGTAATTCTCTGGCCTCAATCTCAAAGTTGGTTTGACTGGAGCAGTTTCTTTTGATTCTTAAATACTGCCCTACTGGTATCCCATCAATTAATGATTTGGGATGGCTACTATCCGCCTGCAACAAACTATTCGTGGCTGTGGGTTTCCTATATGTGGTTGTTTGTAATTTACCACCATCAAGTTTAGTAATTTTCAAATCCAAAAAAGTAATTTCGTTCTCACTCACTTCTGAAGTTAAGTAAAGTCCCATATTGTTTTCATTGAGTATTTCAATGAAAGTTTTTAAATCTATTTGATTCCCATTCCACACTAACAAGATATCATCAATGAATCTTATCCACAGTTCAATATACTTAGTGTAGTAGTCCAATTGGTCAGTGAAAACAACTTGTTCTTCCCACCAGCCTAAATATAAGTTGGCATATGTCGGGGCACATGCTGTACCCATAGCTGTGCCACATATTTGCTGGTAAAACTTATTGAGTAAGACAAAGTAGTTGTGCGTTAATATGAACTCCAGTAATTCAAGTATGAATTGGTTATGATTAAGATATTGAGTGCCTCTTTTAGATAAAAAATAGTTCACTGCTTCTATGCCTCTTGAATGTTGTATATTAGTGTATAAGGACTCAACATCTAATGAGACCAAAAGTGCTTTATTACTGACTGAGATGTCATTTAATTTCAGTAGCACATCTTTTGTGTCTTTTACATGTGATGCCAATGTAAATACAAATTCTTGTAACATGGAATCCACATATTTGCTGGGATTTTCTGTAACACTCTCTATGCCTGACACAATTGTTCTACCTGGAGGTTTTGTAGGGTTCTTGTGTATTTTTGGAATGGTGTAGAAAGTGGCTATTTTTGGGTTCGGATTCAAAAGGAAATCAAACTCAGATTTACAAATAGCCTTGATGTTTAAACCACTTGTTAGAATGTTTTAAGCTCCTCAATGAAATCATCAGTGGGATCTTTTTCTAGTTTTTTATAACTTTTTTTGTCTTTCAGGAGTCTTTCACATTCAAAAATGTAGTCAGCTTTATCAAGTATAACTATATTACCTCCCTTGTCTGAGTTTCTGATAATGATATTATTATCTTGTTGTAATTGTTTTAATGCCAATCTTTCAGATTTAGTCAAATTATGGTTGACATTACTTTTGTTAGACATATTTGTCATATCACGAACCACATTGTTTACAAATAGCTCTATGCTGGGACTTATGCTAAAAGGTGGTGTATATTTACTTTTTGGTTTGAAGGCAGAGTAGGGACCTGTAGATTGAAATTCTTCGTTTTCTGCTAATAAACTTTCTAGACTTCTCAAAGTCTTGGAATGCATTGGTTCTATTTGACTTCTGTTTTTCTTTTTAGAAAAAAACTTCTTTAAAGCCAATTTTCTGGCGAATAAATGAATGTCCTTTACCCATTCAAAGAGGTTAAAGTCCCCTGTAGGTGAAAAGTTTAGACCTTTTTTGAGGACTGCTAGATGTTCATTTGATAAAATTGTGGTTGATAGGTTAAATATTTGTAAAGAGTCTAGTTCTTCCGTATTCTCTTTTGTTGGGGTTTGTAAGTGTCTTGGTTTTTTCTTACCCCTCCTGATCTTATTCTTTGATCTAAAAAAGTTTTGGTTGGTCTTTTTACCATTAAGGGGTTAGTTGATCCTGACGTGTCATTTGTTTCCAAGTCAGACCATTCTGATTCAGATGTAGTATTATCTACATGTATTTTTGGAATTAATTGTTTTCTAGATCTTCTAAAGATATTACCACTTTGGAAATCATTTAAATCCCTATGAAATTTCTTTTGTTTCCTATCAACCAATATTTTTGAAATTTTCTATGTCTCTTTGCAGTTTGTTTTCCAATTCAATGAAATTGGGGTCTGTTTTGTGTTCTTTTATTTTTTCCACTTCTTTTTTCAATTTTGGATCTATTTCCTTGAGTTGTGATTGTTCCCACTCCAGAATTAGACTCATGAGTTCCTTGGAACATCTTAACAATACAGAGTCCCATTTCTTTACAAACTCCTCAGGTAGGCCTTGAATTGTGGGGAATAAATTGATGCGTAAACCTCTGGGTACTAAATTGTTCGCCAGATAGTTCTCCAAACTTGCTATCTCCCACCATATTCTATATTGTTGTTTATATAATTTGTTCAGTTCAAAAAACTGATTCTTTAGTATGGGCTCTTTATGTTGACACAGATTTAAGTCTTTATTGAATATACTTTTGGCTTCATTTAGCCAACTTTCTTGATTCCAATTTTGGAATAAGAATCCTGTTGCAGTTTCCATATTTTTGAAATGTATAATTGTATATTCAGATACTGAGCTTAACACCTCAGATAGAACTTAGTTCAAAGGATAATAATAGATACAATGTAGAAAAAATAGGTGGCTCTAGGTATAAATAAATACTGGGAGTAAAGCTAGGGGTGCTACTTAAGGATAATATTAGCTAAGTAACAAGATAAAGGGAGGACAGAACAGATATCCTTTAGAGATTGCAGTGCACACCCTCTGCCCAAATAACAATATAGAGCAGCAGAGAGTTCTAAAACTTAACGTTTATTGATCTGGTGTAAAACTGTATATTAAAATATAGGTTAAAATATAGAAATTATGACAAGATAAGGTAAGTAGGGATAGTTGAGAATTATTCTGGACTCTGAAAATTGTAACTGTGATTATAGGACTTGTAAGTATACCAGAAATCCTTGATTGTCTTATTAAAGTCTCACCCCCCAAAAGTGAATTGTTGGTGTAATATTTGTAAGCAGCAGAAACAAAGGTCCAAAAATTTAGACTTCTGTGTTTGCACTTCTATATTAATTGCACCTATTTAACCTATCAACCACAATTTTATCAAATGAACATCTAGCAGTCCTCAAAAAAGGCCTAAACTTTTCACCTACGGGGACTTTAACCTCTTTGAATGGGTAAAGGACATTCATTTATTCGCCAGAAAATTGGCTTTAAAGAAGTTTTTTTCTAAAAAGAAAAACAGAAGTCAAATAGAACCAATGCATTCCAAGACTTTGAGAAGTCTAGAAAGTTTATTAACAGAAAACGAAGAATTTCAATCTACAGGTCCCTACTCTGCCTTCAAACCAAAAAGTAAATATACACCACCTTTTAGCATAAGTCCCAGCATAGAGCTATTTGTAAACAATGTGGTTCGTGATATGACAAATATGTCTAACAAAAGTAATGTCAACCATAATTTGACTAAATCTGAAAGATTGGCATTAAAACAATTACAACAAGATAATAATATCATTATCAGAAACTCAGACAAGGGAGGTAATATAGTTATACTTGATAAAACTGACTACATTTTTGAATGTGAAAGACTCCTGAAAGACAAAAAAAGTTATAAAAAACTAGAAAAAGATCCCACTGATGATTTCATTGAGGAGCTTAAAAACATTCTAACAAGTGGTTTAAACATCAAGGCTATTTGTAAATCTGAGTTTGATTTCCTTTTGAATCCGAACCCAAAAATAGCCACTTTCTACACCATTCCAAAAATACACAAGAACCCTACAAAACCTCCAGGAAACCAATTGTGTCAGGCATAGAGAGTGTTACAGAAAATCCCAGCAAATATGTGGATTCCATGTTACAAGAATTTGTATTTACATTGGCATCACATGTAAAAGACACAAAAGATGTGCTACTGAAATTAAATGACATCTCAGTCAGTAATAAAGAACTTTTGGTCTCATTAGATGTTGAGTCCTTATACACTAATATACAACATTCAAGAGGCATAGAAGCAGTGAACTATTTTTTATCTAAAAGAGGCACTCAATATCTTAATCATAACCAATTCATACTTGAATTACTGGAGTTCATATTAACGCACAACTACTTTGTCTTCCTCAATAAGTTTTACCAGCAAATATGTGGCACAGCTATGGGCACAGCATGTGCCCCGACATATGCCAACTTATATTTAGGCTGGTGGGAAGAACAAGTTGTTTTCACTGACCAATTGGACTACTACACTAAGTATATTGAACTGTGGATAAGATTCATTGATGATATCTTGTTAGTGTGGAATGGGAATCAAATAGATTTAAAAACTTTCATTGAAATACTCAATGAAAACAATATGGGACTTTACTTAACTTCAGAAGTGAGTGAGAACGAAATTACTTTTTTGGATTTGAAAATTACTAAACTTGATGGTGGTAAATTACAAACAACCACATATAGGAAACCCACAGCCACGAATAGTTTGTTGCAGGCGGATAGTAGCCATCCCAAATCATTAATTGATGGGATACCAGTAGGGCAGTATTTAAGAATCAAAAGAAACTGCTCCAGTCAAACCAACTTTGGGATTGAGGCCAGAGAATTACAGAACCGGTTTAAGGAGAGGGGATATAAAAACAAACCTCTGAAAAGAGCATATCAAAGAGCAAGGACAGTAGATAGAGATCTACTACTATCTAACAAAAATAAAGAACAAGATGAAATGCTTAGGTGCATAGGCACTTATAATGGCAAATGGCATGAAATTAGAAGAATACTCAATGACAACTGGAAGATTCTTCTAGATGATGAAGATCTGAGGCCATTCTTAAGCAATGGGGCCCAAATCACTAGCCGAAGATCAACTAACCTGAGAGATATGCTATCTAAAAGTCACCTAGAAGGAACTAAAAATAATACTTGGCTCAATAGAACAAAGGGCTGCTTCAAATGCCTATCATGCAAAGCATGCAAATTTGTAACTACCACTAAAACATTTCCCTACAAGGAAGGATTGGGAAATTTTAAGATCCAACAGCTAATAACATGTAAAACTGTAGGAGTTATATATTTGATGCTCTGCAAATGTGGTATGAAATACGTAGGGAAAACTGGTAGAGAATTCAGACGGAGAATATTAGAACATGTATACAGCATTACTAAAGAATATGACACACCAGTGGCCAACCATGTTAATTCTCAACATAATGGAGACCTTAAAAATATAACTTTTATAGCCATTGATGGTATCAAACACAATATTAGAAGGGGTAACATTGATAGGGAATTATTAAAAAAGGAGGCCTACTGGATTTTTACATTAAAGACCAAAAAACCGTGGGGCCTCAATGATGGATTTACCTTTACACCATTCATTTAATTAAAAAGGCTATATATATACCATTGCCATATCACATTATGCTGTGATGTGGATTAATTGGGGTACATGGGGGAAGTTAATTTTCCTTGGTTTTATTGTCCTTATGTTTCCTGTGCAAATACTTTAAGAGGAAAAGGCAATAGATAATCAACTTATGCAGCTTAATATCTATGATCCACTTTTGTTGAATATGTTGTTTGGAACTATTTCATATACTCCCAAACACTATCATAATGAAAAGAATGAAGTGTTAATTGAACCTAACCAAAATAGATCTAGCCATATAATGAATTATAATACATCCCTACCAATATGTATATATTCTCTTTCATTTTCCCCTTCTTATACCTCATTTTTAGCAATGCTGTTTATGCCCTCCGGGATACAATAATAAGTCATATTACTCTGTATTTTACAAGTATTTCTAATAGTGCATGTTGCACTTTATGACAATCATGTTCTTTTTCTTTATATCAGCAATAACTTGACCAAATGTTCATATTGGCTATTATAAGCATAATTGATACTCCTTCCTTTATTTACTTCCCACCAGTATACAGCTATATTTTAATTCATTTCAATTTTATGTGTATATTTTTTACTATAAGCTATTCCACGAGCTTTTAAGGTTGCTATGCCAACCAGTGAGTATAAATAGCCTGTCTGACACCCTGTCGGTAACTCCTGATGAAATTTTCAGAAACGTGCGTCGGGTTGCACGCACTACGCCGCGTCGCCGTTCTATGACGTCACCATGTAGACGCATGGACGACACGCGGGTAGTTTAGGAGCTCTGGCGTTTCACTATCACTGAGACCATCCAGATTATTGAATCATATCTACACTATCGATACCTCTTTATAAATTACAAATCGCTAATGATGATAATAAAATATAAGGTATCAGATAGTATAACCCCTAGCTCCTAAGTTCAAGTAGAGGAATAATATTATTATAGTATTCAAGTACTGGACTCTTTCTGTTTAAATACAAGACTGGCCAGTATCCCTGTACCTCATGTAGCACTTGCACTTTATTTTTCACTGCATTGATTACCACTGGTCTTATTTATTATTATTATTATCAATTTTTGTACATTGGCACTAGAAACTTTATCACAGTGCAATATCTATCCTTAAGGAGGTCATATATAATTATACTAATGGTACACTACCACAGTTCCCATCAATAGCACTAGACACTTTTATAGGTGCAATTAATATAGAAGTGCAAACACAGAAGTCTAAATTTTTGGACCTTTGTTTCTGCTGCTTACAAATATTACACCAACAATTCACTTTTGGGGGATTAGACTTTAATAAGACAATCAAGGATTTCTGGTATACTTACAAGATCCTATAATCACAGTTACAATTTTCAGAGTCCAGAATAATTCTCAACTATCCCTACTTACCTTATCTTGTCAGAATTTCTATATTTTAACCTATATTTTAATATACAGTTTTACACCAGATCAATAAACGTTAAGTTTTAGAACTCTCTGCTGCTCTATATTGTTATTTGGGCAGAGGGTGTGCACTGCAATCTCTAAAGGATATCTGTTCTGTCCTCCCTTTATCTTGTTACTTAACATTATCGAAACCTGTATAAAGTCAAGCACACTATGGAAACATTTTACCCATCTTCAACTGCAACAAAACATGAGATCAGAAGGCCAAACTGATTTCAATGATTGGCTTATTAAAATTGGAGAAGGCAGAACAGAAAACATACCAAATTTACCTGACGACACTGTGCAGATCCTACCTAATATGATTTGTCACCAAGATATTATATTGGCTATATTTGAAGGTAGCATAAATAACCAGGAATATTCAGAGCTTGCCAACCAAGTCATACTAACATGTAAAAATAAGGATGCATTAATCCTCAATAATCAAATCTTTAAAAAAATAAATGCACCACAAAGAAATTATCACAGTGCTGATTCTGTACTTGCTGATGACAATGAAAGTCAGGCAAACTTTTCCACTGAATTCATAAACTTGCTAACTCCTTCTGGAATGCCACCACATATTTTGCAGCTAAAGAAAGGTGCAATTGTCATGTTACTGCGAAATATGAACCCCAAAAAAGGCCTATGCAATGGGACAAGATTATTGTTCAACAATTAAAGGACCATTTCATAGATGCTGAAATTTTAACTGGTACCCATAAAGGAGAGAGAGTTTTCATACCAAGAATAGATTTAGCACCAAGTGAAAGTAGTCTCCCTTTTACACTTCAAAGAAGACAATTTCCCATCATTATGGCATTTGCCATGACCATTAATAAATCACAAGGACAAACATTCAAATCTGTGGGTATTTTCTTAGAACAACCAGTATTTGCACATGGCCAATTGTACGTTGCCTTATCACGGTGCAAAAATCCGCAGGCTATTAAAGTTTACATTGAAAAGAATGAAAGTCAAGGTGATTTATTAGAAGATGGACGTATTTTTACTCAAAACATTGTCTACTATGAAGTACTTTAACTTTTCATAAAATAAACAAAAGCCATGAAAAACAAATTTAAAAGCAAATGCAAAAATATAAAACACCACAATATAACCACCACATTTTTACAATAAATACACATAAATGTCCGTTCCCTTGAAAAGGTCATTATTACGCAACAGAAATTACATTTCCAAAAACAATATTTTACTGCTAAACTACATTAAATTGTCAAACACATACAGAACAGTGTTTACACAGCGTGCAACAAGTTTAAGTTCTTGCGTTCTCTTTTTAGAGAACCACTTTTCCACAGACCAAACTATATGTGCGATTTAAAACAATTACTACAGCAACAAACAAAGGTCAACCATTCAAAAATACAAATGAATAAACAATTCAGTCATAATTAATGGAAGTACTGTTTATATATCATTAGCCTCACAAAACTCTTGCCTTGCATTATTTTCACAAATTATGTTAAAGTGTTAATTAACTATGTCACTGTTTCTAATGTTACAAGTTTGGAAAAAAAAATTCAAGTTCCTTACTTAGACATATTACAAAGTTCATGTTAACAGCTCAACCACGTTTTAAGTCACAGCAATAAACAAAGGTCAACCATTGAAAAATACAAATCAATAAACAATTCAGTCATAATTAATGGAAGTACTGTTTATGGCTGAATAGCCTCCCAAAACACTTGCCTTGCATTATTTTTACAAATTATGTTAAAATGTTAATTAACTATGTTACTGTTTCTAAGGTTACAAGTTTCAAAACAATATTTTTAAGTTCCTTAGACAGATAAGAAAGTTAAAGTTTCAAAAAATATACTTTTAAGTTCCTTACTTAGACATATTACAAAGTTCATGTTACGAGCTCAACCACGTTTTAAGTCACAATGTAAATTTTGACTTTTATGTTAAACATTAATCCAGGGAGTAATATGATCGCCAGGAAGGAATGAATTTTTTACCCTCTCTGATACAATTGGCTACGTTTCAAGGAGGGTTTTTACTGTTTGCCTTCCTCTGGATTCAATGTATATTTAAGTTAACAATTGTTGAGATAGAACTTGCATGTTAAAAAACCATTACCTCAAGTTTACAATACTGATTAATTTAAAGTTCAACTGTTCTTACATTCAAATGTTAATACTTTTAATACAAAATGCTTTAACAGTTACTGTTGACCAAAAGAACATTTTATAAAAATAAACATGTTTAATATTACAAAAGTACTTATTTCATCATAACTAAAATCTTACAAGTATCAAATATGTATATTAATAACTAAACAACTTTCCAAACATACACATCTCATTGCCATCATTTTTTGACGGGCAAGTCGCTAGTATATATATAGATCCCGCTCCATGCTGATGATAGCCAGTAAGCTTGAAACAGCTGTAAATGGATAGGATACTCAGCCTGTGTTTAATTCAACCTTGGCTTTGCATTAAAGCTGTGTAATACAGCCTGCATAAGCTTAAAGGAAGCCATGTTTGATAATGGCTATGTATTGAAGAGCGAGGCATTTGTGGGCACATTTGCATGTCCCGGCTCAGCTTCTCAGCTTTTTCTCGGAATTCTGAGCTGGGAGCAGGTTTTTTAACTTGTTTTAGACATTCAAATGTGAACACATATGTACTATTTATTTACTATGTACAGTGGATATAAGTCTACACACCCCTGTTAAAATGTGAGGTTTCTGTGCTGTAAAAAAAGAGACAAAGATAAATCATTTCAGAACTTTTTCCACCTTTAATGTGACCTATAAACTGTACAGCTCAATTGAAAAACAAACTGAAATCTTTTAATGTGGTTGCATAAGTCTGCACACCCTCTTATAACTGGGGATGTAGCTGTGTTCAGAATTAAGCAATCACATTCCAAATCGTGTTAAATAGGAGTCAGCATACACCTGCCATCATTTAAAGTGCCTCTGATTAACCCCAAATAAAGTTCAGCTGCTCTAGTTGGTCTTTTCTGAAATGTTCTTAGTCGCATCCCACAGCAAAAGCCATGGTCCACAGAGAGCTTCCAAAGCATCAGAGGGATCTCATTGTTAAAAGGTATCAGTCAGGTGAAGGGTACAAAAGAAATTCCAAGGCATTAGATATACCATGGAACACAGTGAAGACAGTCGTCATCAAGTGGAGAAAATATGGCACAACAGTGACATTACCAAGAACTGGAGCTCCCTCCAAAATTGATGAAAAGACTAGAAGAAAACTGGTCTGGGAGGCTACCAAGAGGCTTACAGCAACATTAAAGGAGCTGCAGGAATATCTGGCAAGTACTGGCTGTGTGGTAGATGTGACAACAATCTCCCGCATTCTTCATATGTCTGGGCTATGGGGTAGAGTGGCAAGACGAAAGCTTTTTCTTACGAAGAAAAACATCCAAGCCAGGCTACATTTTGCAAAAAAACACATCTGAAGTCTCCCAAAAGCATGTGGGAAAATGTGTTATGGTCTGATGAAACCAAGGTTGAACTTTTTGGCCATAATTCCAAAAGATATGTTTGGCAAAACAAAAACAACACTGCGCATCACCAAAAGAACACCATACCCACAGTGAAGCATGGTGGTGGCAGCATCATGCTTTGGGGCTGTTTTTCTTCAGCTGGAACTGGGGCCTTAGTTACGATAGAGGGAATTATGAACAGATCCAAATACCAGTCAATATTGGCACAAAACCTTCAGGCTTCTGCTAGAAAGCTGAACATGAAGAGGAACTTCATCTTTCAGCATGACAACGACCCAAAGCATACATCCAAATCAACAAAGGAATGGCTTCACCAGAAGAAGATTAAAGTTTTGGAATGGCCAAGCCAGAGCCCAGACCTGAATCCGATTGAAAATCTGTGGCGTGATCTAAAGAGGGCTGTGCACAGGAGATGCCCTCGCAATCTGACAGATTTGGAGTGTTTTTGCAAAGAAGAGTGGGCAAATCTTACCAAGTCAAAACGTACCATGCTGATAGACTCATACCCAAAAAGACTGAGTGCTGTAATAAAATCAAAAGGTGCTTCAACAAAGTATTAGTTTAAGCGTGTGCATACTTATGCAACCATATTATTTTATTTTTATATTTTTTCTTCCCCCTACCTAAAATATTTCAGTTTGTTTTCCTATTTGGAAGTAATATATGCAGGAAGCATTGTGTTGAAGAACTGACAATCTGTTTTGATGTTTCTGCAGCATAGAATGTCGGTTTGCACTGTTGTGTAGCTGAGGTGGAAGTGTCGGCAATGTGTGCAGTGTGTAGTGTAAATAGTCTGCGTGCGCGAGGGGAAGCTGTTAGTGCAGCTGGGTACTTCCGCATTGTGTAAGTTAGTGTTGTAAAATGGCGGCGAATGTGTGTGGTACGCTGCTGTGGATGATTTAGCGTCCTTGGTAAGAGTGTATCTTGTACCTCGTACGGCTTTTTGGAAAAGCCGCATGTGCTTGGCAGTGTTTTGCGTCTTTAGGGTCCTCTAGCCTTGTTTTCGTTTTTTTTCGGCTGACATTTTTTCTCTTGCTTAGGGGATTTTCGTGTGTCTAAACTTGGGAATTTGGACCTAAATTGAGGTGTAACTTCAGTTGCAGAGGTCCTGGGGGCCCCCCCCCCCCCCTTTGCTGTGGGTAAGCTTTTTATGCATTTTTTTTGTGTATTTATTGTGTTTTTAATGTTTTCAGGTGCGCGCGGTTCGGCTGTTAAGGTCGTATTTTTGCAAGGTCGTAATGTTTTTTTTTCTAAGTCCCGCATCTTGTATTTTTTTATGCTAAGTCCGTAAATTTTCCGTTCTAAGTCCCGCGGTTCGTATTTTTTGTGTAAGTCTGTATATAGTGATTGCGTGTTACATATATTTTGGTAAAGTGCCGCTTGTGTGGGTGTTTGTAAACGTGTTAAGGCGCCGTAGAGCCTCCACCTCCGTAAATACGGCCCCTCGCTTTGCGAGGGTCTGCATCTGCGGCCTGCAATGAGCCTTCGGCTCATTGCAGCCGACATTGGAGCCTCCACCTTCGGCAAATGCGCCCCCTCGCTTTGCGAAGTTCCGCATTTGCAGACCAAACTGCGTCCCTCGCTTTGCTCGCATATATATATATATATATATATATATATATATATATATATATTCACATATACAGTAGAATCCCAGTTATCCGGCACTCAACTAACCGGGACTTTCAAGCAACCGGCACCAGATTCAATTCCCCATTTTAAATTAACTCCCGCTAAACCAGTACTACCCGGAGTTTGAGACTGCAGAAAAAAAAACTGCTAATCTTTTAAACGCATTTTGAGGGGTTTTGGTGGGTTTAACGGTCGTTTAGACCGCTCAATTCAGGGACTCCCGATAATCCAGATACTACAGTTATCCGGCAATAGGGAGTCCCCACAGGGGTTTTACTGTTTGTGTATATATATATATATATATATATATATATATATATATATATATACACACACACACACATATATATATATATATATATATTTGAAGTCATGGGAATGCTATTTGAGACGCTCATCGCATGCCTCGCAATGAGCACCTTTGGCGCTCATCGCGAGCCTCAGGACATTGGGCGCTCATTGCGAGGCTTGCGCTAAGCCTCTCATGTCGTGTACTTTTGGTCCTCTGAGGGAGATATATATTTCTATGTATATGTAGTTAAGTAATAATTAATGATTTATTCAATTAATGAATTAAGTAATAATTATTTCTGCAATAAATAAATATACTTTAATTATTTATAATTGATATATGCAGCGAACAATAGGCTGAAGAGCTAACAATCTGTTTGTATTTTCGTCTGCATACAATATACATTGTGAGTGTTAGTGCCCTGCTTATAAAGTGCAATAAGTGTTTAAACTGTGCATTATAAATAGGCTGCGTGCGCGAGGTAAAGCCGTTGGTTTATTGTGTAAAGCGGCATTGTATAGTCGTAATATTATTAATGTGGTACGCATCTCGTGAGCATTTTCCGTCTTTTCTAATAGTGTATGTTTTAAGTCGTAGTGTGATGTGTAAAGTGCTACGCGGTTTGCAGTGTTTTGCGCAGTCCGGGGTCATGTAGCCTCGTTTTAATTTTTTTTCGTCGGCCATCTTTTTCCTTGCTTAGGCGATTTGCACGTGACGAAAATTGTCTAAATCGAGTTAAATTCGCGTTCCAACTCACTCACAGACGTCCTGGCTGTTGCCCCATGCTGTATGTGATGTTTTGTGATTTTTTTGAAGTGTATTTAGTGTGTTTTTCTGGTTTTTGGTTTGGCCTCTAATCTCGTAAATTTTTGCGTCTCGTATCTTTTTTTTTCTAAGTCCCGCGTCTCGTAATTTTTTTTTTCTAAGTCCTGTGCCTCGTAATTTTTTTTTTCTTAGTCCCGCTTAGTGCTTCGAGTTTAATGGTTTGCCTCGCTATGCAACACGCAAGCAGCGTGACAACGTCTCGTAGTTAGACAATTATAATATGTGATATACATGTATATATATATATATATATATATATATATATGTATATACATGTGTGTATATATATATATATATGTATATGTATATATATATATATATCTCACATATATAGTTGTGAGCATGTGGGACGTTGCTAACGCTGCAGGCTCGCGTGGGCGCTCCTTGCCAGCAACTGCGGACCTTGCAAAATTTACGGACTTACGACAAACAAATACGAGAAGCGTTACGACCCATTACGACCTCGCAAAAATACAACCTTACCGCCCGAAACCGAAGCAAGAGAAAAAATGGCCGCCGAAAAAGTCGAAAACAAGGCTACAGGACTCTAAAGACGCAAAACATCAACAAACACCTACGGATTTTCCGAAAAAGACGTACGAGATCCGAAAACAAGGACGCAACCCGCGCGACCCGAAAAACATTACAAACGCAAAAAAAACTCACAACAAACAAATAAAAACCTTACAGCGAGTGAAGGCACCCAGGACCTTTGCAAGTGAAGTTACACCTCGATTTACTGTAAGTCCAAAGTACAGAGTTTAGACACCCGAAAATCACCTAAGCGAGAGAAAAAATGGCCGCCGAACAAGACAAGGCTAAAGGATCCTAAACACGCAAAACACCACCAAACAACTACGGATATTCCGAAAAAGTTGGACGACATCCGAAAACAAGGACGCTAAATTAGCCACAGCCGCTAACCACACATTAGGCGCCATTTTAGAACACTAACTTACATAATCCGGAATTACACAGCTACCCTAACGGATTTGGCTCGCGCACGCACACTATTTACACTACACACTGAACATTTATGACACTTACACAGCAGCTCCACAGCACTGATGCTGCAGCAACATGAAAACAGATTGCCAGCTCTTCAACACAATGCTTCCTGCATATATTACTTCACAATAGGTAAAGTATATTAATTTCTTATTTTATTCATTATTCATTGCCATACCAAAAAAAAAAATGTTTTTAGCATTATCCTGTTTTGTGTCCACCACTTTTGGTATGCTTATTTAGGCTTCTTTGTAAGGCTTATAGCTTCTTAAACAGTAAAGAAGAATATTAAATTACTTTTCTATGTGTTTGTGTGATTTTTGGTACAATCCTGTTTTGTGTCCACCATATGTTGCATACTTTATTTGCTTAATTATTATTTTTATGAGGATTAAATGTTGTACATTGAAAATGAATGTGTTTCCTATTTTGGATATGATCGCAATGTTTTTAGCATTATCCTGTTTTGTGTCCACCACTTTTGGTATGCTTATTTAGGCTTCTTTGTAAGGCTTATAGGTTCTTAAACAGTAAAGAAGAATATTATTTAACTTTTCTATCGGTTTCGGTGATTTTTGGTACAATCCAGTTTTGTGTCCACCATATTTTGTCTACTTTATTTGTTCAATTAGTGTTCTTTATGAGTATTCAATCATGTTGGACAGTACAAATCAATGTTAATTGCCTTTTCTATATCATGCTGTGCTTTTTTTTTATCCTGTTTTGTGTTCACCACTTTTTGGTTGCTGTTTTTGGCTTGTGGGTGATGGTTGTAGGTTTTTTTACAGTAAAGAGGAGGAATACTTTTGTTTTATGTATGTTGCTAACGTTTCAGATGCTATCCTGTTTTGTGGCCACCTCTTTTTCTTTTTTGGTTTCTGTGAAACTGTCTGTCTTCCTAAATTGTATAGGTCTTTGTGAAGTTTGTTGAACTGTGTTTTGTTTCTTATTCAATTTATATGTTTTTTATTTTTATTTTACTTGAAATTGATATATTGGCGGCCATTAAACATATATAGTTCCTTTATTTTTTCTACTTTTTCTACTTTACCTTGATTGAAGTGTTGTTCTTGTCCGAATGACAAAGGGTCCCCTCCTGCCAATCTTAATCCGCCTTCTTGTAGTGTCTGTTTGAAAAAGAAAGTGAAATGGTTAATTGTATATTTCTTCTTTTTGATTTAGCAAAGCATGGTCTTTTTCAGCATGTAATGTGTTTTTCTATCTTACCTCTTCTTCTTTGTTGGTGTTGTTTAAAAGGGATTGTGGTTCACAATGCACGGTGCAAAATCTTGAGTGACGCTGTTGATGCAGAGTCTGTTTGAATAGTAAAAAAAGGGCAAAGATTCAGCTTTAGGTTACATATGTATTAGTGTCATATTATTATGTGCTATGAGTTGCAGTAAATTAATGTCATTAAAATATACTTGTTTAAGTAGTTTCATTTAACATTAGTTTGTTTTAGGGCCTACACACATAAATGTGCGTGTGACATGTCACTCACTATACATGAATCACATTTTCATAGTTCATTTTTTTTTTTTGTCCTGTCTTGATAATAAAATGTAATATATTATAGCTTACCTCTCAGTTGTAATTTGCACAATGTAAAGTAGGAAATTAGGAAACAATTCTCTTCTCAAGTAACAGCAGCAGTTACCTATCCAGTCACTCCGTTCATCACCTGAGTAGAAATGTAGAATTTTCTGGAAAGTAGGCAGTATTTATAAACTTTTAAGTGCCTCAGACCGTTAGAACGCAATACGCATGCGCTATTTGCGTTCCAGCTTACAATTTGCGTTCCATCCGCCATTTTATGCGTAATAGTTTTGAAAATGGTGGTTAATATCAGTGTGGTACATGCCGCATAGTATGTGTTTCAGTTTTGCGAGTCAGTGTAGTATAGTTACGTCTGTAGCCTCATTTTCGTTTTGTTCGGCGGCCATTTTTTCTCTCGCTTGAGTGATTTTTGGCAGTTTAAACTGTTTTTTTTTGTACTTAAATGGACGTGTAAATTAACTTTTAGAGGTGCCAGATGCCCCCCCTTGCTGTAAGAAGGCTTTTTAAGTGTTCGTTGTGTTTATTTCTTGTGTTTCTGATGTTTTCATGCTCGCCTTTTTCGGCCGGTTTTGGTGTTGGGAATGGGTCGTTCCGCGGCCGTATTTTTTTGCAAGGCGGCCGTATTTCTTTTTCGAGGGACGCAGTTGGTTTTTACGTGTACGACGCAGTTGATTTTTTTCTAAGTCCTGCGTGTGTTAACAACACAGCCGACGTTGGATCTTCCACCACCGCAAATGCAGCCCCTCGATTCGCGAGGGTCCGCATTTGCGGTCAAACACAGCCGACGTGGGATGCTCCACCACCGCAGTTCTTGCAGCGAGTGTGAGCAACGGCTCGCATGCTCACAACTATATATGTGATATATATATATATATATATATATATATATATATATATGTGTGTATATATATATATATATATATATATATATATGTATAGATACATACATATATATACATACACGAAGCGAGCAGTGTACGACGCACCACTTAGGCTGGATGAGCGCCGAAGGCGATCATCTGCCAGGCCTCGCAAATCGAGGCGAGCCGTGTACAGCGCAGGTTTTAGGCTGGATGAGCGTTGAAGGCGCTCATCTGCGATGCCTCGCGAAGTGTACGGCGCAGGACTTAAGCAAGGGAAAAAAGGTCGGATAAAAAACGTAAAAAATTCAGAAACTGTATGAAAACTAGGCTGAGCAAAGCCAGGCACGCGGGACTTAGAAAATACACAATGGTAAAGACAGTAACACTTACACCAGGCACGCAAGAATTTGATAATAAAACAAACGGCCTTCAGCGCCTAACACGCAAACATTCAGTAGACACACAGAGGAGAAACACACAGGGAAGGGCTGCGGGGGGGGGGGAGATTGTAGAAAGAAGCACATGGCATTCCCAAGCACAAAACTTGCTGTTTTATGTAACCTGCAAAGAGAGGCCCCTACATTAAGTGGGAGGAAAGGCTTGCAATGGCGCTCAGCGTGGGGCTCGCGATGAGCGCTGAAGGTGATCAGTGCAAAGCAGGAAAGTTGAAGTACATGGGGGAGAGGCTTGCAATGAGGAGCAAAAGCCTCACATTGTGCGACAAACAGCATTGCCAGGCTAACAATTTTAATCCCGTAATTTTTTATATATTTTTCCTAATATAGAGTATGTATGTATATATATATATATATATATATATATATATTTATATATATATGTGCGTGTATATATATATATATATATATATATATATATATATATATATATATATATACTTTAAGATTAGGGATGTCCTTGGGGAACTCTTTATTTCAAATGTTTAAAAGAAAAAATATGCTGCCAGATACCTTTAAAAATAGAAATACATAGTTCTCTATTGAGTCATGTACGATATTATGTCCAGGATGCTGTTGCTGAGGTTACATACGGGTGTGTTAGACAGTTAAAATTATTTAAGAGTTAAAATATGTAATGCAAGTTATATACCTCTCATTGTTAATCAAGATCAACTCTTACATTTGTAGAGTTACATTTCTAACACTCTGGTCAGGCTTTCCTTGATATAAATGCAAATCAATCATCAGATTGCCTTGGACTGAATTTTTTATAAAAATCTTTGGTAAAACAGCATTAGCAGAGTGTACAGCACACTGAAAAAGTCACACAGGCATGCAATGATGTCTTATGTGCGGGGGTTCTGAAAAAATGAGCAGTAAATATACCTATGTATACCAAGTCATAGGCTATACATTAACCCTATAATGGGAGTCTCACGACATGTGGTATATTGGAAGGTAATACTAAGTGCTCAGTTAGTAATATTTGATCCGTAATGGTGACAAAGTTAATAATAAAAATCAAAAGCCATCACTCTGTGTCTGAGCCACCAGAGTTTGTTCTGGCTCCAAACCTGAATCTTGTGGTGAAGATCACCGGTGCTTCCACGTTGGAAGTGGTATTTCAGTGCTAAACAAATTCAATGATGAGCTGTAGTAAGGGCTGTCTGCCCTGCAGAGTGAATCTGGAGATCATTATCAATTACCGATGCCCACACATTTACAGCCTTATTAAATTGCGATTCGGCCAATTGAATAGGCCTCTTTTTAAGGGAAGAGCATATTTTTTTTTTAGTTTTATTTGTGGAAGTCACTGCAGAATCTGATGGCGCCGTCAGGCTTTGGGATCATCACGATAGGACTGCACCATTCACTTTGGGATTCTTCAATAACCCCAAGACCTAACATCTTTTTTACTTCTGCTCTGATTTCTTCTCTTTTAGCCTCGGGTATGTGACCGGGTTTCATCCTTACCCTGATTCCGGGCTTAGTTATGATGTGGTGGTAAATAGCGGTAGTGCGACCTGGTTTTGCAGAGAAGACATCCCTGTTTCGGTTTACCACTTTGTAAGTTTCCTCCTTCTGTTCATATTATACATTCATTATCATTTATATATGTATGTATATGTAAACCAGGTCGCACTACCGCTATTTACCACTCTTTACTCTTTACAGTAATATCCCACACAAAGATGGCACAGAGGCATGCTTTATGTTTATTTCAACAAACATGCCCTGATATTATTGTTAAACTAAAAGAATATATCCTACCCACAACTATTTTACTTTTATCCAAGATACCTACCTACAGATGATGGGGACTGCCATGGGTACTAAAATAGCTCCACAATACGCAAATCTATTTATGGCCAATCTTGAAGAAACATTCTTATCTGTATCCATTTACAAACCATACAAATACTACCGTTACATAGATGATCTGTTCATCATCTGGACAGAGGGAGAAAGCAAACTCAGAGACTTTCATAATTCATTCAACACCTTCCATTCATCTATAAAACTTAAAATGGATTTCTCCACAGAACACGTAAACTTTCTAGACATTACTATATCCATCACCAATGGCACTCTCCACTCATCTATATATAGGAAACCACTCAGACAGATGTAGTTACCTACACAGCTCCAGTTTCCATCCCTCCCACACCAAACAAGCCATCATCCATAATCAAGCTATTAGATACCATCGGATTTTCTCAAACACGGGAGACCGTATTATTACCCAAAAAATAAGCACTGCCATCAAAATACCCCGTGAACAACTATTAAAGTACAAAACAAAAGAAACTACTTCACGTATACCTCTAGTGACCACATACCAACCAATTTTAGAGAAAATTCGGAAAATAATCAAAGATTTACAACCATTAGTACATGAAGATAGTGAATTAAAATATATATTCCCCAAACCTCCCATCCTTGCATTTAAACAACCACCAAACCTGAAACAAAAACTTGTCAGCAGAAAATTGGCTAATGAACAACTGAATACAAAAAATGGATCTAAACCTTGTAACAAACGTGTATGTAATGATGGCACAGCCACACATAACAACAAGACGTATAACATCAAGGATTGTATTCATGTACATTGTCCAATGTGGTTTATATAATACAATGTAATATATGTGACACAGGCTGTTACATTGGACAAACCGTCCAAAAAATGCATTTAAGGATGAATTTACACAGGCATTCAATAAGAAATCATAATAAAGACAGTTATTGTAGCTCAGTAGGACACCATTTTAGCCAGAATGATCACTCCATCCAAAACTTCAAAGTCAAAACACTCAGAGGAAAATTTAAAAACATCCAAGAGAGAAAAACATTTGAAATAAAGATGATCCCATTCTTCAACACTAAAAACACAGGACTTAATATAGACTTACGTTTTCTAACACATTATCAGAATTTCATGTGATTTTTTCCTCTTATACCATAACAGACTTAGCACTCTTAGTGAGGTGTTTGTCCAACAGGAAAGATATCACTGTGGACTACAGTGCTCTGCTTTTTCATGTATATATTGATATATATGTGTATATATTATGTGTATATATGTTTCCTTTGCTATGTTGTTTTTATTCCACATATACGTATTTACCTGATGAGGTCAGATGCTGTTTCCACTCTCTCTGCATCTGCTGTTATTATTCAAACTGAGGGTTCCATCTCATGGTAGTATTGCTTCAGACTTGATAAAGAGAGGTTACACCTCTCAAAAGCTCGTCATTATAAATGAGACGTTTGTCCAATACAAAAGGTATCAAATTATTATTAAATACTCATTATTAATCTATATATATATATATATATATCACATATATAGTTGTGAGCATACGAGTTGTTGCTAACGCTTGCGGGCTCGCGAAGCGAGGGCCGCGGCTCCCGCAGCGAGCTGCGGCCCTCGCATAGCCTCCGTTGCTGGCATGGAGCACGACACACCAACTGCGACCCTCGCAAACTTTACCGCGCAGCGCAAATAACATATGAGACACGTAAACACTCATTACGACCTCGCAACAATCGGCCGCAACTCGCGAACATGAAAAAAATCAAAATACAATAAATACACACAGCACATACATAAAAAGCTTACCGACAGCAAGAGGGAGCATCCACGACCTCAAAAAAGCAACTTACACCTTCACTCAACTCAAAATAAAAGAGTTTAGACACTAAAAAATTCTCTAAGCGAGAGAAAAAATGGCCGCCGAAAAAAACGAAAACGAGGCTAAACACACTAAACACCACAAGCAACTCGCAAAACACCATACGAGACACGTTACCACACATTACGACATCGCAAAAATCGGACGCAACCCGCGGACAGGAAAAAAGGCAAAACACAATAAAAACACACAACACATACAGAAAAAGCTTACTTACAGCAAGAGGAAGCATCCAGGACCTCAAAAAAACAACTAACACCTTCACTTAACTAAAAATAAAAGAGTTTAGACACTAAAAAATTCTCTAAGCGAGAGAAAAAATGGCAGCCGAACAAAACGAAAACGAGGCTACAGCACTCTAACCACCACAAGAAACTCGCAAAACACCACAAACGACCTACGGATAATCTGCTAAGACGCATACCACACATTACGCTAATGCGGAAGTACCCAACTACGCTAACGGTTTCGTCTCGCGCACGCACACTATTACACTGCACTTGTTCATCACGCTTACACAGCAGCTCCACACCACTAATGCTGCAGCAACATCAACACAGATTGCCAGCTCTTCAACACAATGCTTCAAAATAGGTAAAGTATATTCATTTATTAATTTGTATTATATATTTCAGTAGTACACACAAAACACCATTAGCTACCTTACAATTCCATTGCCGTCATTTTTTGATGGGCAATTCGCTAGTATATATCTATATATACTAGCGACTTGCCCGTCAAAAATTACAGGGCAATAAAAAAGTGTTGAAATGCTGTTTGTCCCACAATGTGAGTGTACTATGTGCCTCAACTATATAGACCCCTATAACACACTAATGAACGCATGTAATAACACTATAAGTGCCATGAGGGTTATCCAGGACCCTCATGACACGAAGTGTAAGCACTACACCATTTTAACCCGGTCTCTTATGGGGTCTATACAGACCCTCATAAGCCTCTATTTAACCCCATTAGTCCCATAAGGGTATTTATAGACCCTCATGGGACAGTTAGAAGCCTAACATTACCCCGTAAGTGCTATGAGGGTTCTCCAGTACAAACACTACACTGCACTAAACCCACCCCAATAAACCATTAAATCTAAACTAACACCTCTCTACATTAACCTATTAACACCTACTCTACCTACCTACTACCTAATAACCCCACCCACCACTCTAATTAGAGAAAATAAAAAAGCCTAAGTCACAAAAAATAAAAAATCCACATTACAGAAAATAAAAAACCTAAGTCACAAAAAATAAAAAAATGTCATTACAGAAAATAAAAAAAAATATTACAACCTGCCTCCCCCACTACACACCTGAAAAGGAAATACATACAGAATACATACATTACAATACATTCCAATACAAATAAAATAAAATACAATACCCCCCAATCTATCTAAAATACATTCCCCTATCTATCTAACATAAAAACAATCCTATCAGTATACAATAAATCCTATGAAATATACAATAAATCCTATCTATGTAAAATACATCCCCCAATCTATGTAATATACAATAAATCCTATCTATCTAAAATACATACCCCTATGTAACATGCAAAAAATCCTATCTATATACACAAACCCTAATTCTAATTCTGATTGGCTGAAAACGCTGTCTATCAAATTCAGCTAATCAGAAGGTGGCAACATGCGAGCCAATCAGAATGGGATATACCCCCAAAATCCCACTCTGATTGGTTTAAATAAAGATTGACAGGTGCATTATCCAATCATAAAAGGCTTTATTGCCATCAGCCAATCACAATGGGATACACAGGGTGATTGGCTGAAGACATCTGCGCCTTCTCATTGGCTGTAACACTGATTGACATTGACAACAGCCAATCAGAAGGCGCAAATGCCTTCAGCCAATCACTCTGTGGGGGTGTATCCCATTGTGATTGGTTGTTGTCACTGCAACCAATCAGAATGTGGATGCCTCCAGCCAATCACCCTGTGGGGGTGTATCCCATTTTGATTGACTGAAGGCATCTGTGCCTTGTGATTAATTTAAATAAAGATTGACAGGTGCATTTGCCAATCAGAGTGGGATTTTGGGGTGTATCCCATTCTGATTGGCTCACACATTGGAGCCTTCTGATTGGCTGAATTTGATAGACAGTGTTTTCAGCCAATCAGAAGCCGCCAATGACAATTTTCTACTGGAAAACTCTGTAGGAGGCTCAGTAGCGTAGGGGAGGTCCGTGAGTGCGGATCTCCATTCGTTTTTTTAGTTTTTTTATTTTAGAGCATGGATTGTTCCAGGGCGGAGCAGAAGAGAAGGAGGCCGGGGACATCGCGGGGGAGGTAAGTACAATGTATATTATGTTTATTTTATTTTGTTTTATGTTTATATGTATGTTGTACTAATGTAATGTTTTTTTAACAATATTATGTAATGTTTTTTAACAGGGGCCGCCCCGGAAAAGAAAAGAAGAAGGACGGGGACATGCTGAAAAGGTGAGTAGAATATTTAAACTGTTTATAATGTTTATTTATTGTATGTAAATGTGTTGAACTAATTTGTTTGTTTTTTTTCCCCCTAGGTTGGTGATCTGAAGTGACATCTGCAAAGGTAAGTGGTCTTAAATATTTTATTTTAGGTTAGAATTAGGGTTTCCGTATGTAGATTTATTGTATATTATATAGTATTTATTGTATGTTAGATAGGGGTATGTATTTTAGATAGATAGGATTTATTATAGATTAGATAGATTGGGGGATGTATTTTAGATAGATAGGATTTATTGTATATTAGATAGGATTGATTGTATGTTAGATAGATAGGGTGTATTGTATTTTATTTGTATTTTATTGTATTGTATGTATTCTGTATGTATTTCCTTTTTAGGTGTGTAACTATTTTTCTGTAGTGGGGGGGGAGTTGTAGTGTATTTTTTTTCTGTAATGGGGGGGTTGTAATGTATTTTTTCTATTTTCTGTAATTTTCCTTTTTTATTTTTTGTGACTTAGGTTTTTTTATTTTCTGTAATGTAGATTTTTTATTTTTTGTGACTTAAGTTTTTTTATTTTCTGTAATTAGAGTGGTGGGGGGTTTATTAGGGGGTATGAAGGTAGTGTAGGTAGGTAGTGTAGGTGTTAATAGGTAAGTATAGAGGGGGGTTAGTTTAGATTTAATGGTTTATTGGGGGGTAAAGTGCAGTGTAGGGTTTGTACTTAGTGTCATGGGGGTCCTTGAGGACTGTCATGGCACTTATGTGGTTAATGTTTTGGTTTTAACTGCCCCATAAGGGTAATAATATACCCTTATGGGACTGATGGGGTTAAATAGAGGCTTATGAAGGTCTGTATTGACCCCCATGAGTGACAGGGTTATTTATTGGCTTATGGGGATCTGTATTGACCCCCATGAGTGACAGGGTTAATTAGGGGTTTATGGGGGTCTGTATTGACCCTTGTGAGTGATGGGGTTAATTAAGTGCTAATGGGATTCTGTATTGACCCCCATGAGTGACAGGGTTAATGAAGGGTTTATGGGGGTCTGTATTGACCCCCATGAGTGACAGAGTTAATTAATGTATTATGGGGGTCTGTATTGACCCCCATGAGTGCCAGGGTTATTTGTTGGCTTATGGGAGTCTGTATTGACCCCCATGAGTGACCGGGTTAATTATAGGTTTATGGGGGTCTGTATTGCCCTCCATTAGTGACCAGGTTAATTAAGTGCTTATTGGGGTTTGTATTGACCCCCATGAGTGACAGGGTTAATTAGGGGCTTATGGGGTCTGTATTGACCCCCATGAGTGACGGAGTTAATAAAGTGCTTATGGGGGTCTGTATTGACCCCCATGCATGACAGGGTTAATTAAGTGCTTATGGGGGTCTGTATGGGCCCCCATGAATAACAGGGTTAATTATGTGCTTATGGGGGTCTGCATTGACCCCCATGAGTGACAGGGTTAATTAAGGGTTTATGGGTGTCTGTATTGACCCCCATGAGTGACAGAGTTAATTAAGTGCTTATGGGGGTCTGTGTTGACCCCCATGAGTGACAGGGTTAATTAAGTGCTTATGGGAGTCTGTATTGACCCCCATAAATGACAGGGTTAATGAAGGACTTATGGGGGTCTGTATTGACCCCCATGAGTGACAGGGTTAATGAAGGGTTTATGGGGTTCTGTATTGACCACTAGGACTGACAGGGTTAATTAAGGGTTTATGGGGGTCTGGATTGACCCCCATGAGTGACAGGGTTATTTAGGGTTTGATGGGGCTCTGCATATATATACTATTTTTTTCCTTGCTTAGCCGTTTTTCGAGTGCCAAAACCGTGGAGTTTGGGGTTAAATTTGTGTATAACCTCACTTCCAGATGTCCTGGCTGTCCCTCCGTGCTGTGGTGGAGTGTTTTTTTTAATCATTATTGGGTTTATTAGTGTGTTTTTAGTGTTTTTGTGTTTGCACGGTTCAGGGATTAGTGCAGTGCTTTGCGAGAAAGAGGGGAGGGAGAGGGGATGGAGAGGACTAAGTGCTGCGAGTTAACAGTTGTGTGGGGTGGTTTGGGGCGCCGTAAGACTAAGTGCTGCGAGTTTAGAGGTGTGTGGGGTGGTGTAGTTCCAAAGTCATGCGCAGTAAAGCCTCCACCTTCCGCAAATGCGGCCCCTCGCTTTGCGGGGGTCCACATTTGCGGCTCGAACTGCGTCCCTCGCCTCGTCTCGTAGTTTGACAACTATTATATGTCATATATAAATATATATATATAAATATATATATATATATATATTAATAATTATTAAATTACTAGATTATTGGACATTCACGGCTGCTTCACTCTTATATATATATATATATATATATACTAGCGACTTGCCCGTTAAAAAATGACGGCAATGTGATGTATATGTTTGTCAAGTTGTTTAGTTATTAACATATATTTTTGACACTTGTAAGTATTTTAATATGAACGTGTATTTTTGTAAAATGTTGATGTAATGGTTTTTTAAAATGTAATTTGTATCTGAAGAATTGTTAACTTTAATATACATTGAATGAATAGGAAAGCAAAAAGTAAAAAGCCTTGTTGAAACGTCCCGAATTTTAACATGAAGTTTAAAATATATGTAAGCAATAACCTTCAAAGTATATCTTTTTAAACTTGAACTTTATTTTTTATGTAAGTTTAGAAGTTGACAAAACATTGGTATAATTTTGAACTTTATAATCAGGAACATAGTGAATACATTTTGTAACCTAATTTTTTATTAAAAGTATTAACATTTAAATGTAAAAACAGTTGACCTTTAAATTAATCAGTATTAACATGCAATTTCTATCACAATAATTGTTAACTTGAATATACATTGAATGTAGAGGAAGGCATACAGTAAAAACTCTCCTTAAAACGTACGTAATGAAAGTAATTCCTTACTGACCACATAAACTGGCGATAAACATTAATGTAGGTAGTAATCTTAAGATAACAGACAATATTTCCATTGTGACTTAAAAGGTGCTTGATCTCTTAACATGAACTTTGTAATATGTTGAAGGAAATAACTTGAAAATATTGTTTTTAAACTTGTAACATTATAAACATTAACATAGTGACTTAACATTTTAACATAATTTTTCTTAAAAATGCAAGGCAAGTATTTTGTGAGGCGAATTATCCCTAAACAGTACTTCCATTAATTATGACTGAATTAAACAACAAATTGTTATGTATTTTTGAATGGTTTGAAAAAATGTTTCCATGGCTTTAATTTGTATCGTGCAAAGTTATAGTACTTCATAGTAGACAATGTTTTTAGTAAAAATACGTCCATCTTCTAATAAATCACCTTGACTTTCATTATTTTCAATGTAAACTTTAATAGCCTGGGGATTTTTGCACCGTGACAACGCAACGTACAATTGACCATGTGCAAATACTGGTTCTTCCAAGAAAATACCCACAGATTTGAAAGTTTGACCTTGTGATTTATTAATGGTCATGGCAAATGCCATAATAATGGGAAATTGTCTTCTTTGAAGTATAAAAGGGAGACTACTTTCACTTGGTGCTAAATCTATTCTTGGTATGAAAACTCTCTCTCCTTTATGGGTCCCAGTTAAAATTTCAGCATCTATAAAATGGTCCCTTAATTGTTGAACAATTAATCTTGTGCCATTGCATAGACCTTTTTTGGGGTTCATATTTCGCAGTAACATGATAATTGCACCTTTCTTTAGCTGCAAAATATGTGGTGGCATTCCAGAAGGAGTTAGAGAGTTTATGAATTCAGTCGAAAAGTTAGCCTGACTTTCATTGTCATCAGCAAGTACAGAATCAGCACTGTGATAATTTCTTTGTGGTGCATTAATTTTTTTAAAGATTTCATTATTGAGGATTAATGCATCTTTATTTTTACACGTCAGTATGACTTGGTTAGCAAGCTCGGAATATTCTTCGTTATTGATGCTCCCTTCAAATATAGCCGATATAATATCTTGTTGACAAATCTTCTGAGGTGGGATCTCTACAGTGTCGTCAACTAAATGTAGTATTTTTTCTGTTCTGCCTTCTCCAATTTTAATAAGCCAATCATTGAAATCATTTTGTCCTTCTGATCTCATATTTTGTTGCAGTTGAAGATGGGTAAAATGTTTCCATACTGTGCTTGACTTGATACAGGTTTCGATAATGTCAGTTCGATTTCCATGTACAACAACAGGTAATGTTTGTCTAAAATCGCCACCCAACAACATTACCTTTCCACCAAATGGAAAAATATTATGCATGACTTCACAAAGCAAACGGTCAATACATTGGAGGGCATAGCATGACATCATTGTGGCCTCATCTATTATAATTAATTTACATTTCTTAAATTTCTTTGCTTGTAAGGATGTCATGCGAATATCTGACACAGAATTTTCTAAAATAGGCACTGGCAGTTTAAATCCACTATGAACAGTTCTTCCACCTTCTAATAAAAGTGCAGCAATTCCAGTAGTGGCAAACGCCATTGCTATTTGTCTTTGTGCTCGTACTGAACTCATTAATAAATTGTACAAATAGGTTTTTCCTGATCCGCCAGGTCCATCAAGATAGAAATAACGCTCCGTCACCATGTCATCATCTATAGCATTTTTAATGGCATGAAATGCTTGCAATTGTAGTGTATTTAAAGTTGCAAGTCTTTCTTGTGTTCTTTCTGCTTGTAGTTGAATGTCATAGTCTTCAAAGTTTATGTCATCTATAAGACCTGGATCAGGCAAATTAAAACTTGCACAACTTAATCCATGAGTTAAAAAGACTTCTTGGATTTCCATTAACGCTTTTAAGTGTGCAATGGGTTCATTGTATCGTCGCATAAAGTCTTCAGCCATATTACTTTTAAAAGTCTCCCACAAAGCTAATGCATTTGGAGCATTTGAGAAGATACAAATAAAAGCAAATTGTTCTCTCATCTGTCGTGGCATTTGACATTGTGCTGCTTCTTCTAAACATCTTTCCCACTCTGTATCATCAGCGAGTAAGTTTCTATGTCTTGCAGCTAAATGGAAGGATTCATATACAATGTCATTAACAGTTCTTAATTGTTCAAAACTTTGTGCTCCTGGAACATTTAAAAGTAATATCCGTAAGCAAAAACGTTCAACACCTCTTGGACTGACTGTGTAAATTCGTGGAATTATTTTATTGCCTCTGGTTTTTCTTGGTCTCCATAATCCATTCACAAAAACATAGTGATATGGAATTTCAATATATAAGTATTGTGTTGCTTGAGCATCATTTGAATTTAATGCAAACCATGCAGTTAGTGTAGTGTGACGATCTTCACTTTGGGCCAATGCATTCATTTCATTTGCAGCATGGAAATAGACTAAATGTCGTTGTGGCAAATGTACTGCTAATCTATATACTGCATGTGATCTATCATGCATTTCAAATTTTAAAAGCCGCCACATAGCTTCTGGTGCACTGACATAGCGAGCATCTACATGAGATGCAAGTTCATCATGTACTAACTCACTACATTCAGGGTTGTCTGCACTTTTGACGACTACAGTAGCTGCATCATAGCCTTTGTAAATATATTTGTAGACATATTTAATAGATTTGATGGAAGTGTAGGCTTCTTCGTTGATGTGGGCGTTGTACTTCATGAGTAAATGTGGATTGTAGGGTACTACATATCTATTGTCCACTTTTTTTCCACGAATAATGGCACTATCTCCTTCTCTTCTTTTATAAAGTGGATATCCATCACAATTTGCATATGTTTTGTCTCTATAATCTTTTGGAAAATCTTTTGAACATTTATTATTTTCCATACATGGTGATTGTGGATTAAGGTCTCCACAGGGTCCATGAATCATGCGATGAGTAACAATCTCATATAATCTACCATATAGTTCTGGATCTGGTAGTTCAGCAACTATGACTGCATCCACTTTGTCCGAAGTATCTAATTTATCTTTCTCTTGAAGTATTATGAGAAGATGTGCATGTGGAAGGCCTCTTTTTTGAAATTCAATGGTATATACATAAGCAAGACATTTGCCAAATAACTGATTTATAGTGAAGTCACGTATTAATTCATTTAATTTGATCTTAAAAACTCTGGCTACTAAATCTGGTCGATCTGAAGCACTTTGTCCAAGAAGTAGATTTTGATTAATTTCTGGCCATTGTGGATTACATGAAAATGTCACAAATTAATCTGGTTTTCCAAATTTTGTCACAATAGCCATAGCATCATTGTATCTTTCTCTCATATTTCGAGGAGATCCTTGAAATGAAGATGGTAAAATGAGGGCTTTGCCAGCTGTCATGTCTCTGCTTGTAGCCACGTCAGCAACATAGTCCATGAGTCCACAATATTGTTCTATACGTAGTTTATCTTGTTGATATTTTATAAAGTTTAAATTATTTGCCTCAACTTGCAAATATGAATCAATAATCCATCGTTGTGTTAGTTTTCCACCACATAAAATTGGATTAAATTCATCTCGAATGGCAATTTGAGCTACTTTAAATTCAAGCATAGAAACATTATTTCGGATTCTGGCTTTAGCATTTGGGTAACTGGGAAGGGTTAATTTTGGTTGCCAACCTGCTTTTCCATGTGGGAAAAAGATGGGATATGTCATTGGATCTAAATTTGGACTTAAGATATTAATATTAATAAATGGTTGCTCCTCATTTCTGGGATATACTCTAATGTCTCTTTGAAATGGTGGTTCTCCTTCATCATTCTGAAAGACCATTGCAACTTAATTTGAAGTTGGCAAGTTATAACAACGTTTATCAGTATGTCTGTCTCTTTTAAGCACCATATTAACCTTTGGCATGGGTAATTGATGTCTTTGTAGGGATTGTTGTCCATAATGTTATTTAGCTCTATGAAAACACTGGGTAAGCATTTTTTATTTTCTTCCATCTGCATACATTGGTCAACAGCTTCCATTGTATCTAGGACATATAGTTGAGCGAATTTTCTTTGCTCTCCTTGCTCTGGATGTAAATGGGAAGTGAGATGATAAATTTGTTCTTGGACTTTAAAACAGTAAGGACCATGTCCTGGTACATTAGCAGCCAATGTTGCCCCCATAGATGCAAATGATATGGCACTATTGTAGGATCTTATGTTTGTCTTAAAATGTTTGTAATTTGGAAAAGTAGGTTCTGTCATAATATTTTGTAAATAGCTTGGAAATTGTTTCCTTTCTGGAAGTTTGAACTTGCCTTTTTGACAACAACTAATACATTGTCCATCTCTGGGTCTCTCCTGTTTAAAATAATAAGCCTCACAAAATTGACATTGAGTACTCATGTCCCCACAACTATGAACCTCTACTGCTAAAGACTTGAGTAAAGGACAATTTGCAAAGCATATCGGATGTTGACTTTCATATTCATCAGGTGAAAAGTCATGAAATGTTTCAACAACAGGTTCTAAATGTTTAGTTTTTTTTGTGGCTTTTCTTGGTATATGTTGTCCTTGTTTTGTTGAAATGTCCTGTAAGTTTTTAGTAAGAGTTTGTAAATGCTTTGTTTTTGTATTTGCTTTTTTTGGTCTGTCTTGACTGGTATCTTATAAAATGTCATCTGATGTTTGAGGAACAGTTTGTAAATGCTTTATTATCTTTTTTTTTTTTTTTGTTGTATCTTTCATTTTTGCAGCTGATAGTCTTTTATTTGCAAGTCTTTTGCATTCTTTTTCTCGTCGAATTTCTTTCTCCTCATGTGTCTGCTGGGCGGCCCATCTCTCTTGTCTTTCTCTAGTTTGACGTCTTTTCTTCTCTTCTTTGGTCTCGTTATCAGCCATATTAATCTGTAAAGGAAAAAAAAGAAATGTAATTGTGTATATTTAAATTTGTAATTCCTGTTAAAGATTCTTGTGCACAATTGGTGAAATAAAAGGCAAATCATTAATGTATCAGTTATATTTAGTTAAAATTATAATTCCTGTCCTCACTGACTAAGAATTTTGCTAATGGAATACTGCTGTAAATAACCATGTAACATTTTTTTTTGAAATAATGTTTTTATTTATTAAAAACGTTGTTTGTGGATAGATATTTACCACTGCCAAACTTCTTTGCTAAAAAAAAAATGGATGTGGTTATTGAGCTATGTATTACATAGTGGCAATTTAAATAGAATAAGGGAGATAGTAAATTTATTTTTTTATTTTTCTGTTGACACGGATGCAACTGAAAGCTGTTCTTTAGTTTTCTCCTTTTGAACTTATTATACTGTACCTTGGTTGAAGTGTGATTTAAATCCGAATGTTTGTTTGTCCTCCGTTGAAAATCGTTGTCCAATGGTGTGGTCCTCTGTTGGAAGTCCTCGTCCGATGGTGTGGTCCTCTGTGTAAAATCCTGGTCCTATGGTCTGGTCCTCTGTTGAAAGTCCTGGTCCGATGGTGTGGTCCTGTGGCGATAGCCCTCGTCCGATGTTGTGGTCCTGTGGCGATAGCCCTCGTCCGATGTTGTGGTCCTTCGGTGAAAGTCCTCGTCCGATGGTCTGGTCCTGTGTTGAAATTCCTTGTCCGCTGGTCTGGTCCTGTGTTGAAAGTCCTCGTCCGATGGTCTGGTCCTGTGGAGAAAGTCCTCGTCCGATTGTCTTCACGCAGTATCTGTTGTAATAGAAAATAGAAAATGTTGTTTGAGTGAAATGTCTTTTAAATAAGTAAAAAATGTATGAATTTGGCTGTATTGTATCAGTTATGGTTATTTTTTTCTATTTTTTTTTTTTTAACTTTCTGTACAATCCCACAACTTTTGTTATTCTTATTTAAGGTTCTTAGTAAGGCTTGTGGGTTGTGATATATTAAATAAGAATATGAATTTATTTTGCTATGTGTTTATGTTAGTTTTTGTACAATCCTGTTTTGTGCGCACCACTTGTGGTATACTTATTTATCCTTTATTGGGATGGTTATAGTTTGTGAAACATGAAATAATATAATTAATGTAGTTTGCTATGTGTTTGTGTTAGTTTTTTACAATCCTGTTTTGTGCGCACCACTTGTGCTAAAGTTATTTATTCTTGATTGTACTGGTTATAGGTTGTTAAACATTAAAGAAGAATGTTAATGTAGTTTCCTATGTGTTTGTGTGATTTTTTGTACAATCTTATTAGGTGCGCAACACTTTTGTTATTCTTATTTAGGCTTCTTTGTAAGCCTTATAGGTTGTTAAACATTGATTAAGAAAGTTAATTTATTTTGCTATGTGTTTGTGTGAGTTTGTTCCAATTCTGTTTTGTGTGTAGCACTTTGGGTCTCATTCAATTGCGATTTGGCTAATTGAATCGTGCCCTAAATAAGCACATAGCATATTTTTTTAAAGAAGTTTTTAGTCAGTGAAAAACTTTCTTTTGGATAGATTTTTACTAACTAAAAAGTTCTTTAAAAAAAAATGTTATGTTCTTATTTAGAGCCCTATTCAATTGGGCAAATTGCAATTGAATGAGGGCCTTTGTGTGTAACATATGTTGCATAGTTTGCCCCTCATTGAATTGGCTTTTTTCCAATGTAATAGTACTCTAAGGCCCTCATTGAATTGCAATTTTGAAAATTGAATAGAGTTCTAAATAAGCACATCACATATATTTGTTAAAGAAGTTTTTAGTTATTAAGCATCTATCCAAAAGCAAGGTTTTCACTAACGAATAAGTTCTTTAAAAAATATATGTTATGTGATTATTTGGATCCCTATAGAATTAGCAAAATGGCAATTGAATAAGGGCCTAAAAGTGCTTATTTATATCCATATTAAATTGTCCAAAATAGCAATTGAATGAGGGCCTTTGGTTGCTGCATTTGTTATATTGTCAGCTCCTCATTCAATTGTGTTTTGGCCAATGGAATAGAGCTCAATATCACCACAGAGCATATTTTTTTACCGAATTTTGTATTTAGTGAACTTGTATCCAAAAGCAACGTGTTCACTAAATAAAAAGTTCCTTTAAAAAATATGCTCTGTGCTTATATAGAGCCCTATTGAAATGGGCAAATCACATTTAAATGAGGCCCTCGGCCATAAAAAATATATAGGTCCTCATTGAATTGCAATTTTGCCAATTGAAGAGGGCTCTATATAAGCACATAACATATTTATTGAGCAAAGTTTTTAGTTATTGAAGACCTTGATTGTGGTTAGAAGTTCAGTAACTAAAAAGTTATTTTTAAAAAATATGCTCTGTGCTTATATAGAGCCCTATTCAATTGAGCAACTCGCAATTGAATGAGGCTCATGGTTCTTTCTTTTTTATACTTAATACTTTACCTTGATTGAAGTGTCGAATGACAGAGGGTCCCCTCCTGCCAATCTTAATCCACCGGTCTTCTTGTAGTGTCTGTTTGAAAAAGAAAGTGAAATAGTTATTTGTATAATTATAATTTTTCATTTAGCAAAGCATGGCCTTTTGAGCATGTAATGTCTTGTTGTATCTTACCTGTTGTTCTTTGTTGGTGATCTTTAAAAGGAATTGTGCTTCACAATGCACGGTACAAATTGTTGAGTGACGCTGTTGATGCAGAGTCTGTTTGAATATTAAAAGAAATAGAAAGATTCAGCTTTATATGATCTATTGAATTGCAGTAAATTAATGTCATTTAAATATACTTCTGTAATTATTTTCAATTAACATTATTTTTTGGTGGGGGCTACACACATATGTCACATACATGAAGCACATTTCCATAGTTGAAAGTAATTATTTTGTGTGCGTGTGACATATCACTATACATGAATCATATTTAAATTGTTAAATTAACCTTATAATTTTTTTTTCAAACACACATAAATGTCTGTGTGTGAGATGTAACTATAGATGATACACATATATGTGCGTGTCACATATCAGTATCCATGACATATAATGTCATTTAAATGTAGTTATTTAATGATTTTGTTTTAAGCTAATTTTGTTGCAGTGGCAGCAATACACATAAATGTGCGTGTCACATGTCACTATACATTATAGACATATATGTGCGTGTCACATGTCACTATACATAAACCTCTGTTTAATATTGAATTATGTTTTTTTGTTGTTTTGTTAAATGAACCGTATTTTTTTTTGTGGGCCTATACACATAAATGTGCCATATATGTCACTACATAAATCCTAGTTTTTTTTTTTTTGACCTGTCCTGATAATAAAATGTAATATATTATAGCTTACCTCTCAGTTGTAATTTGCACAATATAAAGTAGTAAATTAGTAAAGAATTATCTTCTCAAGTAAAAGCAGCAGTTATGTCTGAAGTCACTCCGTTCATCACCTGAGGAGAAATGTATTTTTTTGTGTAAAATAGGCAGTATTTATAAACTTGCAGAAAGTTCTGGAAAGTGAGACCGTTAGAACGCAATACGCATGCGCTATTTGCGTTCCAGCTTACAATTTGCGTTCCATCCGCCATTTTGTGCGTAGTACTGTTCAAAATGGTGTTTAATATGATTGTGATACGTTCCGCATAGTATGTGTTTCATTATTGCGAGTAAGTGTAGTGTAGTTACGTCTGTAGCCTCGTTTTCGTTTTGTTGGTCGGCCATTTTTTCTCTCGCTTAGCGATGGTATTAGTGTCTAAAGTGTTTTATTTTGATTTAAATGTAGATGTAACTTGTTTTTTTGAGGTGCTGGATGGTTCCTCTTGCTGTAGGTAAGCTTTTTATGTGTTTGTTGTGTGTATTTCTTAAGTTTTAAATGTTTGTATGTCGGCGTGTTGCGTCCGATGTTTGCGAGGCCGTAATGTGTGGTAACGTGTCTCGTATGGTGTTTGCGTGTGTAGCCTCGTTTTCGTTTTATTCGTCGGCCATTTTTTGTGTCGCTTAGCAAATTATTTAGTGTCTAAACTTTTTTATTTTGAGTGTAATTAAGTTGTAAGTTGCATTTTTGAAGTCGTGGGTGCTCCCTCTTGGTGTAGGTAAGCTTTTTATGTATGTGCTGTGTGTATGTATTGTGTTTTTAATTTTGTGATGTTCGCGAGTTGCGTCCGAGTGTTGCGAGGCCGTAATGTGTGTGAACGTGTGTCGTATGTTGTTTGCGAGTGTCGTAATGTGTGTGTCGTGCTCTTTGGGTTGCGACATGAACTTTGCGAGGTTCGCAGTTCTTTGGCTTGCGAATTGGGGTTGTGAATTTTGCAAGGGTCGCAGTTGCTGCAACTGAAGCCCTCGCTTTGCGAGGTCCTCAGGTGCTGGCCTGGCGCATTGCCCTCGCACAGCGAGGTGAGCCGTTAAACCGCTCTGTTGCGTAGTGCGTATGACTTAGCGATGAGCGCCCGGCGAGCCTCGTATAGCAAGGCGAGCCATTACTTCGTAGCACTTTGGCAATGAGCGCCGCAGGCGCTTATTGCAGGCGAGCCTCGCGTAGCGAGACGAGCCGTTACTTTGTAGCACTTTGGCAATGAGCGCCGCAGGCGCTTATTGCAGGCGAGCCTCGCGTAGCGAGGCGAGCCGTTATTTCGTAGCACTTTGGCAATGAGCGCTGCAGGCGCTCATTGCAGGCGAGGCAAGACGTTACTTCGTAGCAAAATTCGAGCTGAAAAAAATTACGACATAAGCGGCGGAACCAAAACACTAAAAAAAACACTAAATACACAATAAAAAATAAAATAAAGGTTACTTACAGCTTGGGGAAGCAAGCAGGACGTCTGGAAGTGAGTTGGAACTCCAATTTACAGCTATTTTGCCGAGTTACAAAGATCGAAAATCGGCTAAGCGAGAAAAAAATGGCCGCCGAAAAAAATGAAAACGAGGCTATACTACTACGAACTGCGTAAAACACAGCCATAGACGTATGTGTTAGAAAACCTACGAGATAAAGGATGCGGATTAACCGCACAATGAGTAAAAAGACAGTAGCGACTACATTTTACGTAACTAAATTACAGATTTACGCATTAACACAGATTTAACGACTTTGTCTCGCGCAACATCGGATTTACAGCCTAAACCAACGCATTTGATGAAATATGTTGCAAATTACAAAAATATTAATTTTATTTAAAAAAAATTGTATTTATTTTAAGAAAAAAAAAAAGGGACACATGTAGTGTCATGTTGTGTGGCAAATTTTTTTTAATGTTAAACCGTAGTACTTTAGCGGGCTTAGCGATGCGAGGCGAGCCGTTAAACCGTAGTACTTTGGCAATGAGCGACGCAGAAAAAATGACGGACGAACAAAACGAAAACCAGGCTACAGCACTATAACCACGGAAAACACGTACCGATAATCCGCTAGGACGCATACAACACATTATCCACCATTTTAGGATAATGCGGAAGTACACAGCTACGTTAACGGTTTCGGATCGTGCAAGCACACTATTACACTGCACACGTTCATCACGCTTACACAGCACCTCCACACCACTAATGCTGCTGCAACATCAACTCAGATTGCCAGCTCTTCAACACAATGCATAAAAATATGTAAATTCATTTATTAATTTGAATTCTATATTTCAGTAGTACACAAAAAAAAACATTAGCTACCTTACAATTCCATGTGTATATTAATAACTAAACAACTTTTAAAACATACACATCTAATTGCCGTCATTTTTTGACGGGCAATACGCTAGTATATATATAAATGACAAAAAAAGAAAAAGAAAAAAATATAATTCCTTAAAGCAGGAGTCTCAAGGGGATCATAGAAATAACCCAAAGGGATATGTCTCTATGTAATGATTGTAAACATATATGTATAAGGATTCAAGGTACGTAACGCTCAGCATTACTCATATACCCTTATATCCTTCTCATAAAGTCCTCATACATCTGTTAGGACAATCAGAGGACTGTATCTCTATCAAAAATGGTGAAAATAAGCGGGTGAGTGAAAAAAATTGAATGAAAAATAGAAAAACACTCTATATATACAATAATCTCAATAAAAAGAAAAAATATAGGCAATAGATATCTTGTAAAGTACTGAAGTACATAAGGTAAGCGTAAAAAAACATGTTTGTCCAATAAAAAAGGTATCACTATATACTATATATACACGTATGTATATATATATATATATATATATATATATATATATATATATATATATATATATATATAGTAAATAAAAAGTACATCTGTGTCTAAAGCAAGTTAAAATATATATATACACGAAGATATATATATATATATATATATATATATATATATATATATATGTACAGTAAATAAAAAGTACATCTGTGTTCACATTTGAATGTCTAAAGCAAGTTAAAAAACCTACTTCCAGCTCAGAGTTCCAAGAAAAACAGTTATTACACTGCATTCTGGGAAGTTGAGCTGGGACACACAAACATGGCCACAAATGCCTCACTCTTCATTCCTTAGCCATTATCAATCATGGCTTCCTTTAAGCTTATGCATGCTGTATTACACAGCTTTAATGCAAAGCCAAGGTTGGAATAAACACAGGCCGAGTATCCAATCCAATATATATATATATACAAAGTCTAACTAAGTCAGAGGTGCACATCAGAGAACGAACTAACCTTAATAGTTTAGTTCTATGGACATGACATGAGTTCTATGGACACCTCTTTTAGCTCACAGGGAGAAATATCCTGAAGTATATCATTCTGGTCTCACTCAAAAGAGTGACCCAGCCCCGTAATACCAAGCAATTCTACCCTGAACAGGTATATATATATATATATATATATGTATGTATATATATGTATATATGTATATGTATGTACATATTGTTCGTGACCCAATATCCCACTGTATTTAGACAAATGATAGTACCTTTGTGATGTCTGAAGCCAATTGATTGGAAGCTACTAACTATCTCCATCATCAAACTGAGGTCACATACACTGTATTGTGACTATAGTATTATGAACATCTAAGAGCATTGGAACTACAAGCTTCAAATTATGGGAGGTCTCCACTCCAGTGAGCGCTTTTGATAAAAATGGTCTGAGATAATCAGCTAAATACTTCAATATAAGAGCCAGTATCATGTTGGTGTGCTGGTCAGCTAAGTCATTGGTAAACATAGTTCTACCCTGACTTTCTATACCCACCTTTTATTAGAGCAGTACTGAGGGCCTACTCTAATTGGATATAATGCAATTTTAAATTAGGTAGATTGGGGCTAGTTTTAGGGACCATGGGTTCTTTGACAGTATATTGAGGTGCCACCTATCATGCAGTAGATTCTTTTTTGGAAGGCATGATTGAAAATTTACCCCGTAGAAGCTAGAGATAGGGTTGTTGGGGTCTATAGGGACCACCTTAAAAAATGTTGACTATGGAGTCCATTAAGAACCCCATGAGGCACTTAATATTTGCTTAGTGTCGGTGTGAGTTAATGTAAGAGGTTCTATTTTCTCATTGGGTGGGCTGCATGGTGAGCATGTAAAAGTGATTCTGTTCAATGAGAGCCTCCTTATCTCCTCTCATGTCCCGCCTGTTTCCTGATTGGTGCAGAATAGAGGACCATAGCAGCATTCATAGAAGTTTTCAAAGGGATGTGCCCATAAAATGAGCATTTTTCCTGACTCTCCTTGGTAATGAGAATTTTAATATAAAAGAGGTAAACAAGGATCGTTTTATCTAACCCAGAGACAATACTTTCACCATTCAGAGTGGAGAGATAAACACAATTTATTGTTGAAATGCACAGTGAATAAAGTTTTTTCTTATTGAGCCCTACTCTAATATTATAGCAATTATAAGACCAATCAAATATTTTATGTAATAACATTGAAATGCTTAAAATATGTCATTTGAAATGCATGACACATTTGTGACAGAAGGAAATCCTTACATATTAAATGTATTTATGGTTACATGAAGACAATGAGTGATAAATAATTAAATTGATTCTATCAGCACTACTAATAGTCTGTAAAGGAAGTCCATGCTGCTTGGGACAACAGGAGGATCCATCAGAGCATTGAGTAACTCATAAGAAGCTGCAGCAATTCTTGGGCAGGGGTCAGTTGGTGGGATTAGGTCCTTCTCTGATCCACTGGGCCCCAATTTGCTGTTCATTTCTCTTAGGAGTACAGGGCTACCTTCCAGTGTGAGGCTATAGATATCATACTGGATAGTAAGAAGGACTGTCAGTAATTGCTGCATCTTATTGTTTGCATACCAAGAATCTATTGTGTTTTCACAGTTTTGTTTATGGTCACCAGATGAGGGGCACCCTGAATTTATTAAGTATGTTTTACAAGGGTTACTTTTCAGCAGTAGACCTCAGTGCTCAGGGGCATAGGAGCCCAACAATTCTGAAGGGGATATAGTTTACAAAAATAGGGACCTGAGTGGCTTGTCACAAAACATTCCTGTTATCTGCCCACCACTACCCTAATCCTAACAACAAAATGTCAGCCAGTAAACAGGAAACTTAAGTGGAGGGAAGATAAAAGGAAAGGTCCAAAATTACATTGTGCCTCTGTAAATCATCTAATATATAAACTTTACACACTTTTTATGGTATTTAAAATGCAATCCCTTGTTCTCACCTTATCTAACATGGTCTCCTCCCTCATTCCGCCACTTATTCACCTTTCTGACGTCTGTGGTTTGCAGACTGCTTGCGACCTCCATGAGTCTTCTGTAACATGCTGATACAGCTCCTTGCAACTGCTCCAGAACAAATTTCACAACTATAGAAGTTTATGTATTGGAAAGAGGGGGGAATTAAAATTGCCTGCTGAGCATTAAGAAGATGTACTTCTTCAGATTTCCGAATATTAAGAGAGGGAGAGGACAGTAAAGAGAAAACAATAGTAGATACAGAGAAGATAAGACTTAAAGCAAACAGAAGAGAGAAAGAGAGAGAAGTATAGAGAGGGTGGACAAGAGAGAGACATGAGACAAGAGAAAAGAGTAGAGAAGAAGTGAGAGAAGTTAAGGTATGAGAGAATTGATTGCAGCCTCATTAAATTGGAGCCTCGTACGTCCAATGTGTGGAACGTAAGGGCTGCGGGCTTCAAATTTGCATCGCTATTAAATTAGAAGTGCTGCACGCTATAAGCCAGAGACGCTATTTCGTAAACCAGTTCTCGGCCGTCTGATTTGCGTGCTCGAACGCAAACAATTAAGCAAGCACATAGTTATGGATTCAGATGGAGCCAATGGCAACAGAGATCGTCATCATTGCATCACAGGAAAATGGAGGATGGATTTCAAAGTCCTACGGGGTTCAATTAAGAGCTACGAGCGATAATAATAATGCATAATCATAATGCAATATTATTAAAGCCGCAAATATTATATTCTATCACATGTGAGTTACAATATATTTATTAACACATTGATTGTGGGGATCTATATGACATGAAATATAAACATGAAATAAAGTATTTTTCGGGGCCGATTTGTGGGCTTGAAAATGTTGTGCTATTAATTGTAAGACCTAACATCACTTTTAATAAATGTACAGTAGTGTGTTGTTATTTGATTTACAAGTGCTACGTATTGGACTTTACCGCACTTGCGGGTGCCCTCGAGCACACATTGGCCTTTGGGCTCCATTTGTGGGTTACAGGCTTGCTCGCGTGTGACTTTGTAGCAATTTAATAGCTGAATGGGATAAGTAGCGGTTACAGGCTTGACGGATCAAAGGATTTACGTCCGCGAAGTTCAACGTTGCTTAACCCGTAGCCTATTCTCGGCTGTCCTGCGTCTTAAAACGCAAGTCCACTGTGAGCAATGGTCTAGGGCTAATTCAATATCCATAACCCATAAAATTGGAGTTACGGGCTACGTTTTAACACATAGCCCCAATTTAATGAGGCTGTAAGATGAGAAGACTGAGAAACAGTGGAAGAGAAGAAATAGAGAAAATGTAAGACAAAGCACAAAGAAGACAGTCTAAGAGGCAATAATATATAAAAAAAGGTAAGAGAGAGGAGACAGGTAAAGAAAGGAATAGAGAAAAAAACTGAGAGGAAAAGGGAGAGAGAATACATAGAAAAGAAGACAGAGACAAGAAGAGATAACGAGAAATAGGCAAGGATAAAAAATGAGAACAGAATTGGAGAACAGAAGAATGGAATAGAATATATTGAGAGAACATAAGAGAACAGGAGACAGAAAAGAGCAGAGAGGGAGAAGAACATGAAGGGAGAGAAAAGAGAGAGCATTAAAGACAGGGAAAAGAATGCAAGAGAATTGGAGAATAAATAAAGAGAGGCAAAAGTGAGAAGGGGAGTGAAAAGGAGGAAAGGGATAGGAAAGGGGAACAGGAGAGAAGATGCAAGTGAGAAAAGTGGAAAAAAGGAAGTGAGAGAACATATGAAAAAAGGCAGGAGAGAAAATGTGGAAAAGAAGAGATAGGGGGAAAAAAGGAGAAGGAAATGAGACAGAAGACATGAGAAGACTTTGGGAGTGAAGAAAGAACACTGAGAGTGTAAGCGTTTAAGAAATGGGGGCAGAGAGAGATCAAAGAAAAAAGACAGAGGCTAGGAGAGAAAGTTAAAGGGAAGTTAATGATAGAAGAGCAGAAAAACAGGAGTAAGAGACAAATGAGCAGGGAAAGAGACAGAGGAGGAGAGAGACAAGTTATAGACATAAGGGAAGGAGAGAGAGGGTGTGGGAGAGAAAGAGAGCGGAAATTAGAGCCAGAGAGAATGTAATGAATAGGAGAGAGACATAGAGCAGAGAGAGGCATGTGTGGGGAAAGGGAAAAGTTAGGGGAGAGATAAGGATCTGATTGTTAGAAACAAAAAAGAGGGACACAGTAATTGGGAGGAGGAAGAGAAGAGAGAGAGAGAGAGAGAGAAAGAGAGAACGTAACCAATGGTATAGATGGGTAGAAGTGAGACAGGGATGGCAAAGCAGAGGGGGGAAAGATAGACATAGAAAAGGAGAGGCAGGGGTTAGAGACACAGAAAGATAAGAGAGATATGGAAAGCAATGGGGTAAGAAGAGGGATATGGGGCAATGGAGCAGGGGGTAGAGACACAGAGAAGGGAGAAAGGCAGATAAGGAGAGATTGACATAAGGGAGAGTTGGGCAGGGGGAGCAAGACAGGAGTTGAGGCAGGGAAGAATCACAGAGCAGAAGCATACAGAAGAGGGGAGAGAAAGACAGAGGGGTAGAATGAGAGAAGAAGCGGGGAAGAAAGAGACATATAGAGGAAAGAGAAAGAGGTATGGAAGGGCAGAGAGATGGGACCTTGAAAGAGCAGATACAGACATTGCAAGTGAGTTAGAGACAGTGGGAGGATATAGACAGATAGGGATAGAAAGAGAAGTTTATTGAGAAAGATAGGGGAGAGAAATGGAGGGGAGAAACAAAGGGAGATAGAATGAGATAGGTGGGTTTAGAGACGGAGATGGAGAGTTAGGGGAGGGGGAGTGGATGACAGAGTGACGGGAGAAACTGGTTGGAGAGGAAGACAGACAACGCGATGAGACAGAAGGCAGAAGATAGAGAAGATACAGAGACAAGAGAGGAGAAAAAGACCAGAGGCAGATGGGGGATAAATACACAAGAGGGGAAAGAGAAAGAGGGGGGTAGACAGGAGGAGGCATAAACGGTTAGTGAGGCAGAAAAGGTAGAGAGAGACAGAGGTAGAGGGGATTGAAAGATACAGTTGGGATTGCAGACAGACTAAGGGGAGACATACAGAAGGAGGAAGAGGCAAGAGGGGGAGTGGATTGAAAGACACAGTGGGGAATTACAGACAGACAAAGGGAAACAGACAAAGGGTAGGGGAGACAGAAGGGGGAGAGGGCAGGAGGAGGGATAATGATTTAGAGACAGGCAGAAAAGGGAGAGAGAGAGATGGGGGATTGAAAGAGGCCGTGAAGGATTAGAGACATACAAGGGGGAGACAGACAGAAAGGGGAGGGTGAGACAAGAGGGTAGGAGGGCTAAAAGCTTAGAGAGAGGAAGAAAATGGGGAGAGAGACAGAGAGGAAGTGATTGAAAGACACAGGGGATCACATACAGACAAGGAAACAGACAGGGGGAGGGGAATCAAGAGGGGGACGGGGCAGGAGAAGACATAAAAGGTTAGAGAGAGGCAGAAAAAGGAGAGAGAAACAGGATAATGGGATTGAAAGACACAGTTTGGTGGCTTACAGTCAAGGAATAGGATACAGACAAGGAATGTGAAAATAGACAAAATGGGGAGAAAATGAGAGGAAGAGGGCAAGGGATTGGGTTAGATAGATCATTAAAGAAACATAGGAGTTAAGAAAGAAAGTCAGGGAGAGGAAAAGAGAGAGGATTAGAGAGAGAGACAGGAGTGGGACAGGCAAAGGGTGGAGAGAGTGAAAGAGACAGTAAGGGGAGAAAGACAGAGAAGAAAAAGACAAGAGGGGGTAGTGAAAAAGAGGAGGAGAGAGACAAACTGGTGGAGAAGAGAGAAAGAGACAGTGAGTATTAGAGACAGAGAGAAAACAGATGTGAGAGAGACAGGGAGGGTGACAAGGGGAGAAAAAAAGGTACAGGGAGAGAGAGACAGCATGGGCAGACAAAACACAGATTGTCAAGCAGGGGAAGACAGAAAGGGAACTCTGCCCCCTCATCATAAAATCTCCCTTATCCCCCCAGTTCCTACACCCCTGCATAGGATGGATTATGCACAAGTTAGGAGACAAGTTAGGACACCTCATATCTAGTCACTGTTTCAATCTAATGGATATCATCAGTGTGAGGCTGGTTCATATCTTGTGCATTCAATTTTGTGAGAACCATGTATAAAGTGGTATTCAGATTAAAAAGTGAAAATGCATTATGAACACATTTGCATGTCCCTGCCCAGTTTCCCAGAGTGCAATGCAATGCAACCACAAGAGAGGTTCCCAACCATAATGGTTGTATATATATCCACATTTAATGTGTGGGGGAGGTGTGTATATAAGGATGATATATACATGGACACCACACACTATAGTTATATAACTATATAACCTTTAACCCTTCAAGCTCACCTCCAGACTTCTCATTATCCAGCACTTTGTCAAATTCAGTCTTCCTCTGGGAATCCCTTCTTGACCCAATAAAGTAGCAGTATTGGTTACTACTGACTGAAGAATGTCATCTAATGGCTGCTGCAGTCTCTGTGATAGTCGACTTGAAGACAGTAGAATGTTGATGACATCACAATCCCTATGACATCAGCCATATTTTATCTGTATACTAACTAGTGAGTGATTAATGCTGATATCAGAGCCTCTGCGTATCAAAGGAAAAAAGTATAATGAAATGAGACTGCAGAGTCATAGTTAAGTGAGATTGCAAAGGAGGTACGCTTTGTGAGTGGTAGATATAGTAAAGTAAGAGCACAGAGCAGGTAAGCACAAGAACTGTAATCCTTCCAGAAAATCCTCATGTTTTACCTGTAAAATCTGAAATCTATATTACAATAAGTTATGTTCTTTAATTTACATATCATAAAAAGCTATCTTGGAGGAGGAGCATCACAAACACCCACTTTGTTTCTGGCCTGAAGACACCCATCAGTGGGATCACCTTATTCCAGTATCTGTGGCTGGCAGAGCAGCATCAATAGCTGAGCCTGATTGATTTGCATGTTTTACCTGAGTAGCGATGCCAACGGTGGAAGAATCTGAACGTTGCAGAGATATCAAAAACATTGAGCCTTTTCTAATAAGGGATCTCTCCTGTTTCTGTGATGTTGGTAAGATGGATAGAAATCATGTAAAAACATTTGCATCCTTACTCAGTGGGGTTCAAGAAGCTGCACTAAGAAAGTGTGAAACATTTCAGACAAATGTGAGTATCAATATGTTATACTTGTCGTAGACGTGACCACTTTAAGAGAAACATCTAAATATTTGCTGTATCAGTTGCACGGAGCATAAGAGAATTTTAGAGAAGCATTTATTAAAACTCTTTACTAAAAAGCACTACTTGTGAAAACCAACGTTACTGCAGGGCCATTGTTTTCCATACAAATACACATCTGTAGTTATAATTAGAACGTGGCTTCACAGTGATCAAGAAAAGTCATTTTCATTTAAAAATGGTGTACTCCAAATAAATTAATTAGTCTTTTATCTTATTTCTCACAGTGACAAATATAGGATTATATACAGGACCTTTTCTGTCTGTGGTTTATTAGTGTATTGGCCCTAAGAATGAGAGGCCTATTCCATCTTGTGTAGTGCAGAGAATTCATATGAGCTCCCCTGGACCAGCTATACATGGGAATATACAGTTGTGCTCAAAGGTTTGCATACACTGGCCTTTATTTTGAAAATATGACTGATCATGCAAAAAAATATGCATTTTATTGAAGGATAGTGATCATATGAAGCCATTTAATATTACATAGATGTTTGGCTCCTTTTTAAATTATAATGATAACAGAAATCACCCAAATGGCCCCGATTAAAAGTTTACATACCCTTGAATGTTTGGCGTGTTACAGACCCACAAGGTGACACACACAGGTTAAAATGACAATTAAAGGTTATTTTCTCACACCTGTGGCTTTTTAAAATGCATTTAGTGTCTGTGTATAGTCAACGAGTTTGTTAGCTCTCACGAAGATGCACTGAGCAGGCTTGATACTGAGCCATGGGGAATAAAAAAGATCTGTCAAAAGACCTGCATAACAAGTTATTAGATCTTCATAAAGTTGGAAAAGGATATAATAAGATATCCAAATCCTTGAAAATGCCAGTCAGTACTGTTCAATCACTTATTAAGAAGTGGAACATTTCGGGATCTCTTGATACCAGACCAAGGTCAGGCAGATCAAGAAAGATTTCAGCCACAACTGCCAGAAGATTTGTTTGGAATACAAAGAAAACCCCACAGGTAACATCAGGAGAAATACAGGCTGCTCTGGAAAAAGACGTTGTGGTTGTTTTAAGGAGCACAATACGACAATACTTAAACAAAAATTAGCAGCATGGTCAAGTTGCAAGAAAGAACCCTTTACTGCGACAATGCCAAAAAAAACTGTCTGTTTACAATATGGCTGACAACACCTTGACATGCCTTGACAGCTTCTGGCACACTGTAATTTGGAGTGATGAGATCAAAAAGTGATGAGATCAAAAATGAGATGTTGGGAGAGAGGTCAACAAGGCCTATAGTGAAAATAATACCATCCCCAATGTGAAGCATGGTGGTGGCTGACTGATGTTTTTTTTGGGGGGGCGGGGGGTGAGCTCTAAAGGCACAGGGAATCTTGTGAAAGTTGATGGCAAGATGAATTCAGCATATTATCAGAAAATACTGGCAGACAATTTGCAGTCTACTGCACGAAGGTTGCGCATGGGACGCTCTTGGACTTTCCAGCATGACAATGACCCGTAGCACAAGGCCAAGTTGACCCTTAAGTGGTTACAGCAGTTTTTTTGACACCACTGTTTAATAAATAATCTATTTGAGAACAAACCATAAGCTAATCTCTTATATAATTCTTATACATAGTACTTGGATCTGTTTGCATATATAATTTAGAATATATAGAGCCATATACACTAATGGGTGAATTCTTGGAGATACCATAATTTCATTTATATGTCCACTAGATATCATGAGAACAGAAAGAGAAACTGAAGAGCCCATATTGTAGCAAATAAATTCTTCTCACAATCATTAAATTTGACCTCTACAGGTGATAATGCTTTGCTTGCATAAGTAATCATTTTATTTGCTGGTCATATTTCTTATATAACACAATACTTAGGCAACAATCAGTATATCCAGTCTATATAAAGAACAGTTAAACCCTTTTGGATAGGCTAGCATGACTCTGTTTCTTTTGTAATTCATTTACTGCTTGATCTTGAATCTCACCTCACTGCCATGGCTCTCCTTTCTTTATTAACCAAATGAGAAGCCTGGTTATCTCTGCATATTTATTAATACACTTACGAGAGTAGTTAGTGATACCTAAAAACTACCTTAATTCTTTCAAATTTGTAGAACTTTTAGTTTTAAGAAGAGCATCCAGATTCTTCTTCTGTGGATTTATACCCATAGGAGTTATCTCATGACCTACAAAGTTAACTTAAATGTGGCACTATTGTGCCTATTGGAGAGACAATTTAACTGTTGCATGCTTCAATTTAACTAAAACATATCTAATGTCAGCAATAGGTTTACCAGAATCATTCATCTTAATCAAGATGTCATCTACATAGGTTAATGTCCCTCGCTCTTGGGTGTCTGCCATATTTTTACATAAGGCAATGTCTAATTAATTCTGTGAATTTATAAAGCCAATTTATAAAGCCAAAATTAGGTAGATGCTATGCCCAGGAAGGAATTAGACGGAGTCTAATTGGGCTTATGGCGGCCAAATGCATGGAGAGCTGCATCATGATAAGCAAGAGATGCTAATACAGATGTCAGCCAAGTGAAAACCAGAGTGAAGACCACACACCGCTGCACCCTACCAGCGGAGCCACACATTCAAATTGTGAACAAACGAAAAGTGGTGAGTGGTGGAGCAGGAGAGGCACCGGAGGCCTGAATGTTGCAGGCTGTGGATCAAACACACACATTGAGGCAGAGGGAGTGAGAGACCGTGGCTGCACTTAGTGGACCCCTGGATTTGATGAGGAAGGGCTCCAGGTGTCTCCCTCCTCCATACCAAAAATGGATGAGCACAATATATGTGCTAGAGAACAGAGGATTGTGACAGTAAGGAGTGATGCTCCAGCTGAGAAGTTGGTGATCTAGATGCCTGGTAAAGAGCTCATTGAGTTCCTTCAAAAGCATTAACTCTTGCATGGGCGGTTGTTTAAAGAAAATAATATCTACACTTTAACAAAATAGATCTAACATGCAATCACTAAATACGGACTTACACCAAAAAATACGAACCGCAGGACTTAGAAAGCAAAATTTACAGACTTAGCATAAAAAAATACGAACCGCGGGACTTAGAAAAAAAAAAAAACAACCTTGCAAATATAAGACCTTAACGGCCTGAACCGGGCGCACCTGAAAACATTAAAAACACAATAAATACACACAAAAAAGACATAAAATGCTTACCTACAGCAAGGGGGGGGGGGGGGGGGCTTCCCAGGACCTCGGAAAGGGAAGGTTCACCTCATTTAAGTCCAAATTCCAGAGTTTAGACACACGAAAATCCCCTAAGCAAGAGGAAAAATGGCCGCCCAAAAAAACGAAAACGAGGCTATAGGACCCGAAAGCCGAAAACCACCACCAAGCACATATGGCTTTTCAAAAAACCCATACGAGGTACAAGATACACTTTTACCAAGGACGCTAAATCCTCCACACCCGCGTACCACATACACATTCGCCGCTATTTTACAACACTAACTTACACAATGCGGAAGTACACAGCTACCCGAATGGTTTTCCCTTGCGCCGCAGCCTATTTACACTACACACTGCACACATTGCCAACACTTACACCTCAGTTACAAAACAGTGGAAACCGACATTGTATGCTGCAGGAACATCAAAACAGATTGTCAGCTCTTCAGCACAATGCTTCCTGTATATATTACCTCCAAATAGGTTAAGTATATTAATTTATAAATGTATTAATTATTTAATTAGCATACAAAAATAAATATACACAAAAAAAAACTATCGCAATGAACACAAAAGCCATTCACTGCGCGCCTCACAACAAGCGCCAACGCTGCTCATAGCACACAAAGCCTTGCAATAAGCGCAAAAAGCAGATCAAACAATAACAGCAAAAGCGCCTGTCAGAAAAAAAAATACAACAACCAACAGCCTTCGGCGCTCATTGCGAGCCATGCGATGAGCGCCAGCTCGAGGCTCGCAATGAGCGCCGAAGGATCTAAGACCGCCAAAAAAATGAATGTCTGTGGCAAACAGCATTACCTGCCTTACAATTTTATTGCCCCATAATTTTTGACGGACAAGTCGCTTGTAGAATATAAACAACATACTAAGCAATCTTTTCTAGATCACAAATTGTACAAAAGACCAAGTTTAATACGCCAGAAAAGAAAAGGAATAGAGGCTAAGTGGGATTCATTTTGGACTTAGAAATGACTTAAATATTTTAAAAAACAAGTATATTGTTAAACTTTAACTTGAACCAACTATATGGGCTGATACTTCTGAGTGTGAACTGTCTAACAAGTTATAAGTAGAATGATGGTCCTTTAGTGACAATAGATTTCTATGTGAATCAATTCAAATAGCTGTTTGTATAAGAAAGGAAGATAAATGTTTAAATAATGGTTGAAATACCTTAACTAGAGTACAAATAGAAGAAATATATTATAGTTATTACTTTGTATGGAGTATAATCTTCCAAAAACTATCACTTGAAATTTTAGACCAAAAAAGGGTAAAACACTGTATAAAGCTGGACGAGATTAGGAAGTGAGGATATAAGAATTGTATGTTGTACCGCTTTTTTGGTAAAGGATTGCTGATATATAGGTAAAATACTATATTCATTTTGAATTGTTATTTAAGTGGATGTTGAAGAAAGATGTAAATTTGGTTGTGGGGCTATCTCTTAAGAAATATAAATGTACTGAGAACCCATGGAACAAGAATGAAAAATGGGGGGGAAATAGTACTATTGTGGTATGAATTCTATTAGTTATAAAGCCAATTGGATACTACATAAAAGCTAAAAGCAACTAGAAGTGGTTTAATTCAACATCTAACTGGGAAAATACTAACTTAAATTACTTATTCATTAAAATGAAAAATAAAGAAACCTACCCATCTAAAAGCAAAACCAAAGAAAAAATACCAAAGAAATAAGACATTTGCAAAACCTCCCGGTAATTTTTTTTTCTCCAATTGAAAAAAGGTCAGAGAGAGATAAAACACAAATGGATATATCTACATCCACACAACTAGACATCTCATTAGGCCAGCTAGGTTCAGATGATAGTAAACAAATAAGTAAAAACAATGTAGAAATGTAAGTAACTGAAGTGAAATTGACAAAACTATGAAGTCCCTACTTAGAGAATTTCAAACTTCAATAAAAGTTGAACTATCGCAGGAAATTAGAAGGGCAGTGGTTCTCAAACTTTCTAGTTCAGCGACCCTTTGATCAAATTTTCCAAGTCGTGACGATCCCTAACAGTAAAATTGTTTTCGTTGCTCCTTCATCTCTGTAATTTTGCTACTGTTCTTACAAATTTAACATAATTAAAGCGTAGTGATTAATCACAAAAAGAATATGTAATATATATTGTGAAAGTAAAAAATAGCAAAGTTACGAGAATGGAAACGTATGTAATTATTATGATTAAACTAGTGACTTGCCCATCAAAAATTACGAGGCAATACAATTTTAAGGCTGGGAAAGCTGTTTGCCACACAATGTGAGTCCCTGACACTCTTAACCTTTTTGTTATCTACAAAGAAGTACAACAATTATAATAAAGTTTTTTATTTTGTTAACCTTCAACTTGTATTTCACCAACAGTTAAACCATCAGTTTTGAACAATATTAACTATTTTAATTATCATGTATGCAAGAATAATATAACAATGGCTGATGTTTTGATGAATACATATTGTAAAACATTACATAATACATTTTAACATGCAACTTATATTTGAAACAATGGTGAACCATTTTGTTTAACAATACTAACATTTTAATTCAAAGGTATGCATGAGTAAGAATAGGTCAACTTTCTCTGAATAAGTATTTGCAACCATTACATAATGCTTTGTAACATGCAACTTTTATTTCAAGTAATGGCAAACCACATAGATATTGAATCCAGAGGAAGGCAAACAGTAAAAACCCCCATTGAAACTTAGCCAATTGTAAAAAGTAGATTAAAATACTAACATTTAAGCTTGAATTGTACGAAAATGCCACCGAATTGTTTTGTGGGGCCAATCATGCAAAAAGGTAACTTCTAACATATTCCAATATGTTACTTTGTCGTTGCAGTTGTTTTTTTTTATTTTTTACTTTTTGTTGTTATTCTTGTAGTTCTTGAAAATGGCACATAGAGCTTCCTTTGTGAAATAGTGGTCCTCTAAAAAGAAACCGCCAGGCATAAAAGTTTCTATGAAATGATCTTTTAAATCTTGTAAAATTATTCTGGTCCCATTACAAAGTCCTTTTTTGGGGATTCATATTTCTCAGTAGCATGACAATTGCCCCTTTTGTCAATTGCAAAACATGTGGTGGCATTCCAGATGGTGTTGATAAATTCTATACTAAAGTTATATCTTTATCATCAGCCAGAACTGAATCTGCACCGTAATCATTTTTTTGGGGTGCGTTGATGAATTTTAAAATTTAGTTATTTAGATTCAAGGCATCAATATTTTTCGATGTTAATATCACTTTGTTTGCAATGTCTGAGTAATCGTCGATATTGATAGTATTTAGAAAGTTTGCAGATATGAGTGATTCTTTGCAAGCCATTTGTGATTGAATTTCTACGGTATCATCAGGTAGATTATTTATTTGTGTATGTTTTCCTTCTCCAATTTGAATTAGCCAATCGTTGAATTGATTTTGGCCTTCAGATCTCATATTTAAATTCTAATTTCAGGTATGTAAATATTTTCCACAGTTTACTTGTCATAATACATGTACATGTTTCGACGATGTCAGTCCTATTTCCATGTGGCACAAAAGGTAATGTTTGCCTAAAATCTCCTCCTAACAACATCACCTTTTCACCAAATGGCAAATCATTACCCATAACTTATTTTAATAATTGATCAATACATTGCAGCGCATGACATGACATCATTGTTGCCTCATCTATTATAATTAATTTACTTTTTTGAAATTGTTTGGCTTGTAATGAATTAATTTGAATATCCGGCACTGATGTTTCTAGAATGGGAACTAGCAGTTTAAATCCACTATTCACAGTTCTCCCACCTTCTAACAAAAGTGCAGCAATTGCAGTTGTTGCAAATGGCAGTGCTTTTTGACCCTGTGCTCGAATGGAACTCATCAATAAATTATATATATACGTTTTTCCTGATCCACCAGGGCCATCTAGATAAAAATAACGCTCTTTGAGCATGTCATTGTCTATTGCATTTGTGATGACGTTAAATGCTTCCAATTGTAATGTATTTAAAGTTCCAATTTGTTTATTTCATCTATAAGTCCTTCATCTATGTTTATATCATCTATAAGTCCTGCATCAGGCAGATTAAAATTTGCACAATTTAATCCATGACAAAGAAAGATTTTTTGAATTTCCATTAATGCTTTTAATAGAACAATGTTCTCATTGTAACATTTCAAGAAGTCTTCACACATATTTAATTTAAATGTTTCCCACAAAGCTAATGCATCAGGTACATTGCAAAAGATACAAATGAAAGCAAATTGTTCTCTTATTTGCTTTGGCATTTGACATAGTGCTGCTACTTCTAGACATCTCTCCCATTCTGAATAATCTGCCAGGAAGTTTTGATGTCTTGCAGCTAATTGGAAAGTATCATAAAGTCATTCACTGTGCGTAAATGTTCATAACTTTGTGCACCGGGAACATGTAAAAGAAGCCATCTTAAACTGAAACGTTCAGTGTCTCTTGGACTACCGGTATAAATTTGTGGGATCGTTTTATGATTATTTTTTTTCATTGTCTCCATTGGCCATTTACGAAAACATAGTGCTGTGTAATGTCAATGTATAAGAATTGTCTGGCCTCAGTGCCCTGGCAATTTAATTGAAACCAAGCAGTAAGTGCTGTTGCTCTATGTTCACTTTGTAGTAAAGCATTTCTTTTATTCCCTGCAGTGAAGCAAACAAATTGACTTTGTGGCAAATGGACAGCTAATCGATACACAGCATGTGACCGATCATGCATCTTAAATTTGAGAAGATGCCACATTGCTTCTGGAGCACTTACATAGCGAGCATCTAAATAAGATGAAAGTTCGTCATGTAAAATTGGATTTTCTTGTTCATTTTATGCACCTTGCACAACAGCAGTTGCTGCATCATATCCTTTGTATATATATATATATATATATATATATATATATATATTTATACACATATTTTATGGATTTGATAGAAGTGCAAGCTTCCACATTTATGTGTGCATTGTACTTCATCAGCAAATGTGGATTGTATGGAACCACATCTTTGATCTAGTATCGGCCTTTTGGCCACAGATAATTTGTCCTTTTCTTTTATACAAAGGTATCCATCGCAATTAGCATAAGTCTGCATTTGAAATTGTTTTGGGAACTCTTTTGTGCATTTTTTATTTTTCATACATTGTGAATTTGGATTGATATCTCCACATGGACCATGAATCATTCTATGAGTTACAATCTCATAAAGTTTTGAATGTTTTTCTAGATGTGGCAGTTCAGCAGTAATTACTAAATCCACTCTGTCTGTCGTATTCAATTTATCTTTTTCTTGCAGGATTAAAAGTATATGTGCATGTGGCAGGCCTCTTTTTAAAAATGCAATGGTATAAACAAAAGCCACACATTTTCCCAAAAAGATATATCATGAATTAATGAATTTAGTTTTATTTTGAATACTCTAGCCACCAAATCTGGTCTGTCAGACGTATTTGGCCAAGTTTTAAATTTTCTTTGATCTCTGGCCATTGAGGATTACATGTGAATGAAATGAATAATTTTGGTTTGCCAAATTTAGTCACAATAGCCATGGCATCGTTGTATCTTTCTCGCATATTGCGAGGAGATCCTTGGAAAGAGGATGGCAAAATAATTGCTCTTTCAGCAGGAATGTCTCTGTTTGCAGCCAATTCAGCGACATAATCCCTCAATCCACAATATTGTTCTACTCAAAGCTTGTTTTGTTGAAATTTCACAAAATTTAGATTATTTGCTTCGGCTTTTAGATAGGAATCAATAATCCATTGTTGTGTGAGTTTCCCCCACATAAAATAGGACTAAAATGATCCCGAATAGCAGTTTGTGCCACTTTATATTTCAGCATAGAAATATCGTTTCTAACACGAACTTTACTATTGGGATAACTTCGCAATTGTAATTTTGGTTGCCATCCTGGCTCACCATTTGGAAAGAAAATGTGATATGTCTTTGGATCCAAATTACTACTTAATATATTTATAAAAGGTTGGTCTTCATTGTGTGGATATATTCTAATATCCCACTCAAATGGTGGTTCCCCATCATCATTTTTAAAGACCATGGCAACCTCATTTGCTGTTGGTAAATTATACCGTCTTTGATCAGTATGACGATCTCTTTTGAGAACCATATTTACTCTTGGCATTGGCAATTGATTTATTTGCGCATGTGCCTGTTGTTCTTTTTCAACCTCTGCTAATTTTTTGTATGCTTGACTATATGGGTTGTTGGCCATAATGTTATTGAGCTGTTAAAAGACTATGCGTAAGCATTGTTTATTTTCAGGAAGCATCATTTGTTGTTCAACAGCTTCCATCGTATAAAGGACATATAACTGTGCACATTTTATTTGCTCTCCTGCTTCTGGGTGTAAATGTGAAGTCCGGTGGTAAATTTGTCCTTGTACTTTAAAACAGTAAGGACCATGTCCTGGGACATTTTCTGCTAATGTTGCACCCATTGAAGCAAATACAATTGCACTGTTATACCTAATGTTTTTTTTTTTTATTGGTTTAATTTGGAAATTTTGGATCACTTAATTACCGTATATACTTAAGTATAAGCCGACCTGAGTATAAGCCGAGGCACCTATTTTACCACAAAATACTGGGGAAAAATGACTCGAGTATGAGCCGAGGGTGGGAAATGTGCTGCCCCCTGTGTGCCCCCCTCTTGTGTGCCCATTTCTTGTGTCTCCCCTGTGTCTCTTCTCCCCTCTCCCTCCCCTGTGTCTCTTCCCCCTCCCTTCCCTGTGTCTCTTTCCCCCTCTCTCTTCCCTGTGCCTCTTCCCCCCTCCCTTATCACCCTTCTCAACCGCCCTCCTCATCCTTAACCCCCTCCTCATCTTCAACCCCCCATCCTCAACCCACCCTCCTCATCCTAAACCACCCTCCTCAACCTCCCTCCTCATCCTCCCTCCTCAACCTCCCTCCTCATCCTCAACCCCCCTCCTCATTCTCAACCCCCCCTCCTCATTCTCAACCCCCCTCCTCAACCTCAACCCCTCCATCCTCAACCCCCCTCCTCATTCTAAACCCCCTCCTCAACCTCAACCCCCCTCCTCAACCTCAACCCCGCCATTCTCAATCCCCCCTCCTCATCCTAAACCCCCCTCTTCAACCTCTCCTCATCCCCCCTCCTCAACCTCAACCCCCCTACCTCTACCTCAACCCCCCATCCTCATCCCCCATCCTCAACCTCAACATCCCCATCCTAATCCCTCCCCATCCTCATCCTAAACCCTCCCCATCCTCATCCTAAACCCCCCCATCCTCATCCTAAAACCCTTCCTCACTTTACCCCTCCTCATCCATAACCCCCTTCTCACCTTACTCCTCTAAATACCTCCCCCTCTCCCTTTGCCCTCACTTACCTCAATCTGCAGATGCTCCTCCGCTCCTCCACGCTCCTTCCTGCGTCTTGACCCGGCCAATGCTAATAACGTGGCGCGCATGTGACGTCACGTCATTAGCATATGCCGGGTCCCAACGCAGGAAGGAGCTTGGAGAGCGGAGGAGCAGCTACAGATGAGGTGAGGGGAAAGGGGGAGGTATTTAGAGGGGTAAAGTGAGGAGGGGGGTTTAGAATTAGGAGGGTGGAGGGAAAGCGACACCGGATGAGGGTTAGATAGACACGGGGGGGTTAGAGAGACACAGGGGGGGTTAGAGAGACACAGGGGGTTAGAGTGACATGGGGGGGTTAGGGACACGGGGGGAGTGACTCGAGTATAAGAGGAGGGGGCCCCTTTCAGCCTTAAAAAAAGGGCTGAAAAACTTGGTTTATACTCGAGTATATACAGTATACTTTCTAAATATTCTGGAAATATGTGTCTTTCTGGAAGTCTTACCTTTCCTTTCTGACAGCAACTAATAAACTCCCCATCAGTTGGTCTTTCCTTGAGAAAATAATAGGCCTCACAAAGCTGAAGAACCACATTCATTAATCCACAATGACGAGTGTCTACTGTTAGTGCTGTAAATAAAGCACTATTGTGAGCTTCCTCAACATAGATATCACTACAACTTTTTATATCTACATCTGTGTCATGTGTATGAATATTGGTTTCAGGAGGCAATATTGGATCATTAGGCAATGTTTTACAGAATTTTTTTTGTTTTCTTTTTCTTTTCTTTGAAGCTCCAGCACACTCCGTTTGTGTTTTCTTAGTAATTTTTCTTTTATTTAGAAGTCTCTCTGTCTTCTTCTCTTAAGTGTTGCGAAGTCTCAGGGGACTGTGCATCTCTCCATCTTTGCTTCTGTTCCCTTGCCATTCTTCTTTTACGTTCATTCTCGTCTTCTGCGTTGTCCGCCATTGTAATCTGTAATTGTAAATGCAGGTGTAAGATCTTTAATTATTTTTTTTTATTGTACATATTGTTTTTACCTGTCATCAATCCAAAACCTAAATAGTAGTAACGAATCAGTAAAATTTCTTGAAATGTATTTCTAACGGGTTATTTTTAATTTGCATACTTGAAAAGCGAAAGAGCTAAGCATATATAAATTGATAAATAAGTTCAGGCTAAAATATGTTATTTTATTTTTTTATAATTAATTATGAAGTAATTAATAAATGAATATACATTAATGAAATAATCTAAAACTGTCATCAATGCAAAACATAAACAGGAAATCATGTGTTCCTAAAGAAGGGCAAACAGAAAGAGCTATGAGCAAACTATAGATTGGCCTAAAAAGGATTTGTAATCTTTTGATTAAATTAATTAATCAGTAAATCAAGTTATGAGGTGTAATTGTCCTTCATAAAACATAAATGGCTAAGCATATATGTATTCATAATGTTTTTATTTTTTATTTTATTATTGATTAATAATTCAAATATGTTAATTAATTAATCAATAACTGTCATCAATGCAAAATAAAAATACTTGTTTTCCTAAAGAATGTCATCATTAAATCATATACCTGTTAAGTTGATCTTATAGCAGAACAAATCCTGCAGAGCTCACTCTCTGTCTACAGGCAGGTGCAGAGATGAGGAATCTGTAACATTTTTAATGTTTTAATTCAATGAATTATTTAATCATTGAAAGTATCCTGTTTAATTGGCATACATGCAAAACATAAAGGCTTAATGATCAATATATTCCTAAGTAAATGCATTAAAAAATATTAAAAAGCATCATAATATAATAAACTGATTTAAATATTTAAGTGCTTAATGAGCAGGAGTCTGTAATTATTAATAATTAATAGTTAATCAATGAAAGTTCGTTAATGATCAGTACTCTAGATATCTAAATGCAATATGAAAGCTATGCATGGTAAAATAGACAATATTTATTTTTTATAATGATTACAAATTAGTAATTAATTAATCAATAGACGTTAATTAATTAATTAATCAATAACGTTGATCAATGCAAAGCAAAAAGCCTAAACGATATACCTGTAAAGGTGATCTTATTGCAGATCAAATGCAAACGTCACTCTGTGTAATCAGTCAGCAGAAGAGATGATCAAACTGTAAAATAAAATGAAAAGCATTTTTAATGTCTGAATGCAATGAATTCATTAATCATTAAGAGTATGATGTTTAATTGTTGGTGTAAGCATGGGTGTATTCATAAATAAATGCACTATAAAATATTGATTGTAGCAGAAGTCCTAATATAATAAACTGATTTCAATATTTAACTGCTTTGACGATCCTATCCATTTCAGGCAATGAGCAGCAACACAGATATAAGTGCTCTGTAAAATGTACATATTTTTGTGAAAGTTTATAGTTTTCTTTTTTGTATTATTAATTAATAATTATGGAACATTAATAATTAAATATTAGAAAGAGCTAAGCATTAATAGATTCATAAAGTCAAGGCAGTCACAAATATACAATTTTTTTGTTCATAATGAATATTAATTTATAAATTAATGAACATTAAACATTAATTAATTAATCAATACATAAATGTATTAGAAAGAGGTAAGCATTAATATAATCATAAAGTAAAGTAAAGGTCTAAAAACATATATTTTTTTAGATAATGCTTACTAATTAATAAATTAATGTCCATTAAAAATTATTTAATCAATTAATAAATATATTTGAAAACGTAAACCATTAATCTATTCATAAAGTAAAGGCAGTCTAAAAAATGTTTTTAAATGTATGCTTTCCTTATCTTTTTCTCTATGTCTTATACAAATAAAAAAATAATTCATTCATTAATTAGTCTTTTATCTTATTTCTCACATGGATAAATGTAGGATCGTATACAGGGCCTTTACTGTCTGGATTTTATTAGTGTATTTGCCCTAAAAACGAGAGGCCTATTCCATCCTGTATATTGCAGAGAATTCATATGAGCTCCCCTGGACCTGATGAAATATACATGGGTATATATCATACTGTTGTCCATGATGGAGTAGCCTCATATATGGTTCATGAATAATATGTTTATTATCAAAGTACCTGATATTCACTGATTATAGAACAGTTTGTTTCATTAGTAGATTTCACATCTAATTTGTTTCAGTTTTACTTCTACCTGTTAATAAAAATAAGTCTCTAGTTAGATAAGTAAGAAATGTAACTTTACTCATTGTATAAAATTGTGACAGTAGGAAATGAGACACACTCTTTTCTTTTGGAGCTGTAAGAGTTGATTTGAAGAGAGATTTGTATAACTCCTCACCGGTAATGTGCTGTTATTGAACATTTTAGAAAGAAAAACATCCCTGCTATATTGTTGTTTTGAACTTTCAGAAAGAAAAAACTAGATTAAAACATTTATAAAACAAAATTGGGTTTTCTAAAAAATATATATTGTTTTTTTCTGTATTATACTGTAGAATTGCTTAATTTTTTTGTACACATTTCCTTTGTCTACTATATTTAATGTTCAGTAAATTTAGTTATTATTATATGTATTATATAATTACCTTGTTAAAAACTTATAACATTGAGGCTCCTGTAGCAATGTGATATATTGTTACTACAATAAATGTTTTTCACTAAAACAAAAAACAGTTATTTTGACACCACCACTGTTCAATAAATAATTTATTTGAGAACAAACCATAAGCTAGTCTCTTCTATCATTCTTATAAATAGTACATGGATTTATTTTCATATATAAATTAGAATATATAGAGCCATCTACACTAATGGTTTAATTCTTGGAGATACCATCATTTAATGTATATGTCCACAGGATAACATGAGAACAGAAAGGTTCTACAACCTGGCTGGTAGCTGATAAACTCTTTATACATAAATGCTCTTTCCTTGAATGAAATTTCAGAAGTTTTGAAGAGCCCATATTGTAGCAAATAAATCCTTCTCACAATCATTAAATGTTACCTCTACATGTGATAATGCTTTGCTTGCATAAGCAATAATTGTATTGTGCTAGTCATATTTCTGATATAACACAGCACAGGACTGGCAACAATCAGTATATAAAGTCTCTATAAAGAATGGTTTACCGCTTACTGGATAAGCTAGGCAAAGAGCCTAACTCAGTTTCTTTTTTAATTAATTTACTGTTTGATCCTGAATCTTAGCCCACTGCCATGGCTCTCCTTTCTTTAGTAACTGAATGAAAGGCCTGGTTATCTCTGCATATTTATTAATACACTTACGAGAGTAGTTAGTGATACCTAAAAACTACCTTAATTCTTTCAAATTTGTAGAACTTTTAGTTTTAAGAAGAGCATCCAGATTCTTCTTCTGTGGATTTATATCCATAGGAGTTATCTCATGACCAAAAAAGTTAACTTTAGTGCGGCACCATTGTGCCTATTGGAGAGACAAAGTAACTCCTGCATGCTTCAATTGATCTAAAACAAATCTCATTTCAGCAATATGTTTATCAGCATAACTAATCTTAATCAAGATGTCATCTACTTATGTTAATGTCCCTCACTCTTGGGCTTCAGACATTGCCTTATGTAAAAATACGGCAAATTAATTCGCTGAATTTATAAAGCCAAATGGGGTTCTAGTTCAAGTATGTTGCTGTTTCCTAAAGGTGAAGGTGAATTTATGTTTTTTTTTCCACTTACTTTAATGGTCCAATAACATAGGGCACAATCAAGTGTAATACATAATTTAGATCCCTGTATTTGTGCATATGGAACGGGCAATGCAGGCATGTACACACGTTTATTCAATTGCCTGAAATTAGTGCATAAACGTCAGGTTCCATTTGATTTCAAGATACCTAGAATAGAGTTATTAAAAGAACTGTGCACCAGTCTTATAATCACCCTAGACTCTAGGTTCTTGATAATATCTGTCAATGAATCATAAGAGGCAAGAGGGAGTTGATATTGTTTAACAAACACAGCTGGCATATTTGGGTCAGTTTTAATTTTAGTGACATGTAAATTTGTCAAACCAGTTAGATGAATCTTTAGAAAACATATCCTGGTAATGACATGATACTTGTCAGTTTTTGGCATTCAGTGTCATTAGAATATCCATCAGCTAAGGCTATCTGTTCCTCAACTCTTTCACTAAACCAAGGGAAAACTTCAGGCTGACTAATCTCATAGGTCTCCTCCAATTGTGTAGACAAATCAGTAGTAATCATATTTACCTTAGTCTCAGTGTTTTGACATTTCTCAGACTCTTGTTCATCAAGGCATTGGTTAAAGATAAGTTCATTATCTGCAATGTCACAATTACCTTCTGTGAAACTAAAAGAATAAATAGATTCAACAGTAAATAATCCCTCGGGTTGTGTGTCAAAACACTTATCAATGATCTGGTCATCATTCACATAATCCTCTGGGATCAAACCAATAATAAAATGAATGAGCTCAGAAGTAAAATATTCAGAATCTATAGCGATACCTATTTGGGATACCTTCTTAAAATGTATTGGATGGGATGCTGTGTTATTTACCAGAATAATGAAATATGTCTGTTCGCCCTCTCTCTATATGTGTACTCTCTCTTCCCCCTGTCTCTCTCTTTCCTTTATTCCCCCCCTTCTCTCTGCCTTCTTTCCTCTCTTACTCCCGATCCCTTTCTTTCTCCCCTCTCTTTGTCCCCCTCCTTTTCTCTCCCCCTCTCTCTGGTATAATTCCTGCAGACTTTCTATGGCTTGTTTTTTATTTAATTATATCCATATTACAAAAAGGAAGTGCTTTAAATTATATGTTTTCCTCTTTATTTATATATAGTTTTTTTATACAACCTCTTAGCAATTTAGTGGTTCCATTCCCCATTTGTTTATCTAACATGAAAAAACTACCAACCCATAATAAACAAAAAGTTATTAAAATTTGTATTAAGTACATTTTCTGAACTTAACTTTCTTACAACATAAAAAATTGCATTATACATCCATGCACAAACACAAAAGATTGCTTTATTGTTGACTTTATAAACACATATTCCTTGATTTAACAAACTAGTAAGCTAGATACACATAGCCCTCTACCTCTGTTAAAAGGGTTCTTTACACTTTACTGTCATTTAAGTATCTTCCATCATGTATATATTTCCCAGGTGCCTGTTAAGCAAGTTAAATTACATAAATGGTTTCTATCCTGTATGAGTTCACTGATGCTTTGTTAGGTTTGAACATGGGGTATAACATTTCCCTCACTCACAACATGTATATGGCTTCTCCCCTGTATGAATTATCTGATAATATTCAAGACCTGTTTTCTGTCTAAAATGTTTCCTTCACTCACAACACACATATAGCTTCTCCCCTGTATGAATTCTTAGATGAGAATCAAGACTTGATTTCAATCTAAAACTTTTCCCACACTCAGGACATGTAAATTTTTTCTCTCCTGTGTGAATGCTTTTATGTTTACCTAGATTTGAGCTGGTACTAAAACCTTTCCCACAATCCAAGCACACAAATGGTCTCTCTCCTGCATGAACTCTCTGATGTGTAATGAGATGATACTTTGTGCGAAAACATTTATCACACTCAGTACATATATATGGTTTCTCTCCTGTATGAAATTTTGAATGACTGATTAGGCATGCTTTGCTCTTAAAAGTTCTCTCACACTCAGAACATACAATATTTTTCTCTTCTTTCTCTTCTGAATGACATCTTTTATGGTTAAGAAGAGCTGATTGAGACGTGTAACATTTCCCACAATTTGAACATGTATGTGGTTTCTCCCCTGTATGTATACGAATGTGTTGAATAAGCTGAACTTTCTGAGCAAAGTGTTTCTCACATTCAGAACATGCAAATGGTTTATCCCCTGTATGTACATTCTTATGTCGGATAAGGTTAGATTTACAAGTAAATTGTTTCTCACATTCAGAACATACAAAAGGTTTGTCACCTGTATGTAGATGATTATGTCGGATAAGCTGAGATTTCTTAGTAAATCTTTTCTCACATTCTGAACATGCAAATGGTTTGTCCCCTGCATGCAAATTTATATGTTGGATAAGGTTAGATTTCTGAGTGAATCTTTTCTCACATTCAGAACATGCAAATGGTTTAACCCCTGTATGTAGTTTCTTATGTTGGATAAGGCTAGATTTCTGAGTGAATCTTTTCTCACATTCAGAACATGCAAATGGTTTCTCTCCTGTATGTATATGCATGTGCTGGATAAGCTGAACTTTCTGAGCAAAGCGTTTCTCACATTCAGAACACACAAATGAGTTATCTCCTCTATGTAAATTCTTATGTTGGATAAGGTTAGATTTATGACTGAATCTCTTGTCACATTCAGAACATGCAAATGGTTTCTCCCCTGTATGAACTCTCTGATGTATGAGAAGCGCAGACTTGTTAACAAAATATTTTCCACATTCAGAACATTCTTCCTTTCTTTTTTGAGACTTCTGCTGAGGGCGTCTCTGTGATTTTAGTCCATTGTTGTTGTACTGAACAGAAATGGTTTGGTGAAGCTCTGTGGTGGTTTCAGTCCTACATTTCTTTGTATATGTCACTATGTTGTAATGTTGTCCAGAAGAGTTCTGTCTTGTGGATACATCTGTTCAAAGAAATAAATATATTTTTTATAAAATGTAAAATAAATAAGTGTCATCTTTACTTTTTAACTATTTTTATTACATTTTGCTTTCATGATAGTAGACATTTTGTTTTGTTTTTTGTTCATAACAGGACACCTTGGGTGAATGAGTGGAACTGTGGATTCAGATTTTATCCATATTCATTTGTGTTTAAAGACTGTCACTGTACATAGTCACTTGATAAACAGCAGGATAACCTGCCCAACCAAACGACGTGAAGATACTTCAAAAATGCAAGTGTAACTTTTTTCAAACTAAACTGGTTTTGATATAGGACAATTATACACAACAAGAATAGCAAGATAAATTAGACAGTGGATCTGTACTGAATATTATATTATGAGGCATATAGGATGACTGAAGCTCAAAAAAAGGGAAAGTAAGTATTCTTTTAAACAGTTATAGTGCACACCCTCTGCCAAGTTGCAATATAGAGAAAACTCAAAGAATAAAACTTAACGTTTATTAATACAGTGTAAAATGCTTGACTATAAAAATCTAAATCTTTGACGTAATATAATAACTATGGGAAGTGGGTGAAAGTAACCCAATTGATAAATATCAATATTGAAGACTCATATTATAGGATCCTCTGTCTAGTATCTTCTTTGAATATGTGAAATGAATAATTTCATATAAAGTGACCAGTGAGCATAATAAATAATAATTGATTCTCATAAAACACCTACTGTAATCAGAATAAAGTGCTAAGTGCTATAATATATGATATAAGGTCTCTGGGGGTAGAGAGTAATATAAGTGCCAGTAGTAAAAAGTGCCTGTGCTAAATATGGCGACGACAGGGTCCTATAAGTAAATAGTTAAGTAATGGATAGAGTTCAATAGGGTGTTATACTATTTATAACCACTTCCTCGTAATAAGCTGAGCCTTGGTGCACATTGTCGTTTTCCCAGTGCGGGTTTCGTATAGCTGAATAGCAGATTAGATACTGGGAAACATGGCAGCGATAGGAAGTAAACAGGTGGTAGGCCTATATTGCTTGAGCGCCAAGACTCCCAGCTAGCCGCGCGTCGCCTATGCGTCTGACGTCATAGGTCGGTGTCGCGGACTAGCGTAGCGTGCAACCCGACGCACGTTTCCAATAATTTAATCAGGGGTTACCGGAGTTAGGCCAGAGAGGCTATTTAAACACCTTTAGTTGCCATAGCAACTAGTTGAAATATGGATATTGATAAAACCAAGTAATGTCGAAGTAAAAATGCGGAGTTAGGTGAAAGGATTGATGTTATACAATACTGCATATCAAGTTAATGTATAACAAAATGACACACAATCCATAAATCTAGGTAATGGCCCTTAGAGAAATATGGACTCTCATATATTGAGAATGACTTTGATTATATATACACATTGGTTTATTCATAAGTATAATATCCTGGTATCCCATACTAGGGGCCTCATTCTATTATCGGCCGTAAATCGGCCGTAAGGCTGCGATTCCTTGCGAGGGTTCAGTTAACTCGCGATTCTATTATACGGCCCCGCAAGGATCTCATCTTACGGCCGGCCGCATATCTTGGAACCGGCCGTAATCTCAGAAATCTAAAAACTGAAAAATAAATTCAAGCCTGCACTGTACAGCTCTGTAAATGCTAGGGATCATATTGGGGGACATGAGGATTAAAAGTAACCCCCTCTCAAGCTTGCACATCAGCCCAAACCCGAGTTCAAATTAACTGTTTATTTTCCGGCTGCGGCGTGGGTGTGTCTGAGGTGCTCCAAGCACTCTGGACTTTTTACATGGATATTTTACGGATATTAAAAATTAAATATTTTACGGATTTGAGTACAGGATAATTATGTCCTATTTTTTCTAACACCTAAAATCCCTTTATAGTCTTCTCAAAGTGCAGGATGTCTTTATTTGAGCTATTTTATGTGCTTAATTGGTGCTAGCGAGACCTCTTTCCTGCAAGTAAGCTGCGGCTCGTTTTTAGCCTTGCAGAGAGGTTTCCCGGAGCAATTGAATTGCAAATCTCTTGCGGCCGTTTTAGATCAAAGGCTTTCCTCCGGCGCGAGCGGCCGCAAGAGATAGCAAGGCCCCGGCCGCAAGCCTGCCGGAATCCCCGGCCGTAAGGGAATAGAATGGCAGAATAGCTTGCGGCCGGTCCTTACGGCCCCGCAACGGCTGCGGCCGATAATAGAATGAGGCCCTATAAGTCTTATGTTATCAAGGTAATATCCAATATAACTGTAGATTTTATATTCTTATATACTGAGAGTGACTTGGAATATATGTACACATTCATTTATTTAGGAGTGTGATATCCAAGTATCTCATATTACAAGACTTATATTAATAAGGGAATGACCACTCTACAGGAAAATATGTATAAAAGTATATTTGTTATGTATACACAGTAGAGCATACTGTTATTTCGTTCTCAGCCTTTATACTGAGCGCTCACATAAATCTAGATTATAAATACAACCAGAGGTTCCCCAGAACTAAATAATTGTTTGAGAAAATAGACAAACAGAATATGAAACTACTTGATGTATGATTGGGTATAAACAGCAATGTGATGACTGCCCTGATGGAGGAGAAGCTGGAGATGAAGTGCGGTGATGTTGACAGTGACAGTTACAATGTGAACATTACCTCTCTGTATGAGACAGAGTGCTGGTAACTTTATTTTCTTCAGTCAATTCATTATTTGAACTGGGGCAGCTGCTTCTGCAGGGGACTTGGCCAGTGGCAGTAGGCCCATATCATTCAGCTGGACACCATCATTTACCAACTGCCATTTTTTCCAGAACTGAAGCAAGCTTCTTTACAGGGGAATCCCTAGCACCAATATGTCAAAGTTCAAAGAAGAGAGGACCTAACTGGTAGGATCCATTAATTGGCCGGTCCACCTGGTCCCTCCTCTTGACATCATACAAAATACTACACTGGGTGGTTATATCCAGCATGTCCAATTTTTCCTATAGTTACCCAAGATAATTCCTTCACAATGTCTCAGTCTTAGCCCATGTACAAAGTATTCCGTAAAAATATGGAATAAAATTAAGCTCAGAGCCAATCTGACTAGAGTCAGAAATTACACCAATCCTAAATAATAATATTTTTCCTCCTGGGCACACAAAAGATCATTTTGTTTTGTGGGAATCACATAAAAAAAAACACATGCTTAGACCTTATAAAAAGAGAGAAATGTTTTAGAACTGATGAATTTTGGGTACATTATAAATATATCAGTTTCTGTATACTTTCTTTATAATCAAATCCAGCATCTTATGTAAAAACTAAAAAGGAAAGTACAAGGTCCAACACAAGTACAAATTTGAAAGCCTATGCCTTAGAGCCCCACTATATAGAAATAGCGATAGGCAAGTACAGAAAATAATGCAAACATTAAGAGATGGAAAAGAATTGGTCTTACCAAAGTCATAGACAAAAATGCTTAATAGTTTAACTCATAGAGATGTAAGCAAATTTGTACAAGACAGTGTTATGAGGCATATGTGATGACTGCCTAAAGGTATTTAAATCTATTTACCCTCTATACCCCACCCCAACCTCTTCTCCCCACTTATACCTCTGGCCTCTCCTCCTCGCCTTTTTTCTTCTATTCCCCAGATAAATTCCCAGCTGGCACCGCCGCCAGGTCATCTTTTAACTGATTTCAGTTTTTTTGGAACTGTGTAGCCTGCTCCTATATACTGGTTTTACATCAGTGCACCCGAGTAGGCTGTACGGACCCAGATTTCCCTATAAACTATGTCAATAAAAAGGGAAAGTAAAGTAAAGCAGATAAATGTAGTTTTCTTGTGTTTGTTTATGGTTTTTATGTTTTTTGTAATGCTGGTTTGTATGGGGTTGGAGCGCGATGGGGAATGGGGACAGAACGGATAAAGCCAGATTAGACGTGCTTTTATGAGTTTTAAAATATTAATTCACAATGTTCAGGGGTTAAATTCAGCAGGGAAGAGACATTCTGCATTCAATAGATTTATAAAAGATAAGATTGAAATAGTGTGTTTACAGGAAACACATTGGAAGCATGGGTGCATCCCCACCTTCCAAGATAATTCCTATCCCATTAGATACAACGCAACCTTTAGAAAAAAAGCGCCAGGAGTATCTATTTTTTTTAAATAGAAACCTTGTTGTAGAAGACTATGTAAAAATTGATAAAGAGGGACGTTTTATTCTGTGGTTCGGGAAAATCAACAATAAACAGTACACAATTATGAATATATATGCTCCTAATGATAATCAAATCAATTTCCTGAAGCATGTTCTTGGAATATATAAAAGATTCACACAAGGTACATCAACTCTGTGTGGGGACTTTAATATATTGTTAAATCCGGATTTAAACCGAAATTCGGCTAAACCTCTAGAGAATAACTCTAGACTTAAGAGCAAAGCCGATGTTGGAAGCTAGTGCAATGCGGTCTCTATGATTCATGGAGAGTTCTCCACTCTTATCAGAGAGATTATACTTATATCTCCCATAGACATCAGTCTTTCTCAAAAAATGATTTAATCTTAGTAGACCCCAAAGTCCTCAAGAGAACATTTGAAGCTAACATAGACCCCATTGTGAGGTCTGACCATGCCCCGGTGAGGTTAAACATCCCCGTAGATAAGACATCCAGTCAGAGACCTCAATGGAAAATAAATAATTCCCTTTTAGAGGATGACACAGAAAGGAAATTATTATGTGAGGAGACACAGAATTTTATAGCAATAAATGAACACTCAGTTGTTTCAAAATTCACTTTATGGAATGCGCTTAAAGCCTATGTCAGAGGTTATTTGATAAACTGAAATAGTATGAAGAAAAAAACAAAGGCCTTACGCTGAAATCTTTGTATATAAAGTTATGCCAAATACAGTCGTAAAACAAAATACATCCGTCCCGAAACTTAATGCTAGAGATCAGATTAATTCAAGGTCAAATCAAGTGAATGAATCAGATAATAGCTGACAAATCTTGTGGCGTATTCAACAACATTTTTTTTCATCAAGGAACTCTAGCTAAAAACATTAAAAACAACTTTATAAATAAAATAATAACCTCCATAAGACAGGGGCATAAATTAATTTCCATTCCAAAAGGCATAGCAAATGCCTTTGCGACTGAGTATGAAAAATTGTGTAATTTGGATCAGGAAAGAAAGGGTGAAGGTCCATCACCTACTTTAATACAAGAATTTCTGGAGCAAATACATTTGCCCAAAATATCTCAAAAGGACTTGGGAGCTTTAAATATGCCTATATCCAGTGAAGAGATAACTGTAGCAGTAAAAGATTCTAGATTATATTCAGCAGCTGGGCCAGACGGCTTTAGCAACAGATTTCTTAGAGTGTGTTTATCAGTAATTGTAAATCCTTTAAGAAAAATGTCTAATAAAATGAATGATACAGGTGTCGCTCCTACAGAAATGTTGACAGCTAACATTGTAACTATTCTTAAGCCGGATAAGGGTGAAACTGAGTGTAGTAGTTACAGGCCCCTACCATTGCTAAATACAGACTTACAAATCTATGCCAAAATCTTAGCCTCTAGACAACTGGTTACCACAGATCCAGAATCTTCGACTGGATCTAAAATATTAACACAGAAAATAGTCTGTTATTGACCTGTTAATTACCTACCCTTACAATCTATCATTTTACAGTCACTGAATCACTTAAAGGATCAGTTTAGTCAGACCATGAGGTTTAATCGGTCAGAGCAAACTCTTCGATGGAGCTGCATGGAGACGTAGAATGGGAAAGAAGCAGATCAGACTGAAACTGCAATGCTAAATTTCAAATGTAAGTTTTAAATCCTTATGTGGAGGGAATTGTAAAAGCTTGTTTTGTGGCCGCCATTTTGTACCTGGATAACTTTATGAAACTCCAAATACTATTGATGTCATGAATAATAGGGTTATATGGCTTTAAATGATATGTATTTGCTTTAAATGAAGTTAATAACTATATGTCCTTGGCATATGCAAAGGAGACTTAATAATATAATTTTGTTTTGCCTACAATTAGCTTTTGACGTCAGTGGTTTGCAAACTGTTTTTTTGACAGATCACACTGACAGTTGCTGACTGACCACTGATAAGAATGGAATGATGACATTTGGTAATGGTAAATATTTATGTGCTATTTGAAACAATAGGTAATGGCTATATTTGGTTTGTTCTAATTCCTTCTATCAGCCCATTTTACTTTTCTCTTGCTTGTGATACAGAGAGATTGCAATTTCGGCCTCCAAGCACAGAGAGCAGAATCGGGCAGACAAGTTTATCCACTGAAAGCGGCTTCAAGTCCTATATTTACAGCATGGTCCACTGAGGACTTGATAAGGGGCAACATGTTTTTAGAAAGAAAAAAATAAATAAATATAGACCTTAATTTATTAACTATTATATGCAATTATGATATAAAGAGGTGCCATTGCTTTGCTTTTTAACATGGCTTGTCACTTGGGACAAAACCTTAAATACAGATAATGTTTCCATTTAGTTCTATTGGAAGAGCTTACAATAAAAATCCAGACATTTTGTCCATTTTAAAGTCTAGTTCTTCAAATAAACATAGTGTAAATATTGGGATGAGTGGCTCTTTGAAAATAAAAATATAACAATGGAATGAGGAAGAAGAAGGTGTTACTGTTGGCCCAGCCAGTCATATGCAGGAAGCTGCTTTCTGATATCCCTTGTCCTAGATGTCCCAATCTGGGCTTTTGTCCATGATATGTCCCTTTTTCCCCCATCAAGACTAGGACCAACTATTGTTTTTGTGGGTAAACAAAAGAACAGCAGCATAAGTGATCACATCCAGCTTAGCTCATAAATCAGGCTCTATGTTGTTAAAGATTTCGATATACTCTTGAGATCTATGAATGGTTATGTTGATGGGGGATGTCTTGTCTCTCATCAGCTACAAGAGAAGAAAGTGGATATGAGGAGAGCACAGATTGCTGGGCTTTGCAACTGCTCGTCTCTCTTAGGGGCTGAAACTTGTTTGACTGGCCACAATAACCATCACATTGATGTTATGGCCCATCTATCTGATCGTGCAAAGCAGTTCTGATGAGTTTCATGGAACTTTAATACCCTTTATATATGTAATATAGAGGTTGACATGTTTATTATTCCAGAAATAAGATCTGGTAAAGATGGGAGGTGAAAAGTTACTAATATTGATAACATTGTCACTAATACTGAAAATCAGATTAACACAAATGTAAAGTACTTACCATCTATAGAACAAGGATCTGTCTCGCTCTTAATGGTGGTCAGATGATCTTGAGAGCCGGGCTCTTCTTTATATAAACTGTCAGGTACAACTTCTGGGAAGTACATAGATACATATTTAGTCACTTCTAAACTCTTAAAGAAGGTCATGATTCTATAGCATTTAGATTTTGTTGTGAAAAAGACCAGTGCAGGACCTGTGGGTGAGACAATCGAAGGTACAAACTTTGTGGTCCTGTGGATTCCTGAAATAATGTTTGGATTGTAGAATTTCTACCCAGTGACTCTTGGTGTACAAGTGATCACAGTTATTATAACAAATAACAGATTTAGAACATACTCCACGTTGACAGTAATCTCACTCATTACTGTGGTCAGGTGTTCCTCAGTGTCTGATTTTTCTCTATCTGACTTCCAAAGAATGTAAAGCTGGCAGTGCAAACTCCTCATGTGATGACCCTCCTGCTATGTGTTGCAAAGGGATTCCTACTTGCTGGGAAACATATTTCTAAATTTGCTAAATGTGCTATTGAGAGGCAAGATACTATATTGTCTATTTTGTTCATTACCCTCAAGGTTCCCCCAAATGATTTCTAGATAACAGCAAATTCTTGAGCTTTACATGATGGCCTAATATCTATTGTAACACCTATGTAATCAATCATACAGGGCTCAATAATAATAATAATAATGTTCCATTATTATATGGCTTTTTATTTATACATATCTGAGTTTCTCCATTTTTATCTTGGTATATAAGCCACTTTATACTTAAATTATTAGTCGATCATATTTATAATCTTATTATGTTATGATCTCATTGAAGTACATATATTAATGTGTTTTTTGCTTTCCTCAAAGACATATTGTAATGAAAGATCCCATGTGATGAACACTTTTCGAGATATGGAGGAGTGTAGGATGAGTTTCCCCATCTGGATCACTACCTTGTCGTGATGAAGGGGCTGAAGGTCATAGCTGTGAAGTCAGACAAATTGTGGTCCACTGGAGAAGGAACTGGTAACCCACTCCAGTATCTTTGCCAAGATAACTTTATTGAAAAGCACAACCAGCAACATAGCAATATGGCACTGGAAGATGACAAGGTCAGAAGGTGTCTACCATATTACTGAGGAAAAAAAGAGGGGGAGTACAAGTAGCACCAGATCTAATTAAGTGGTTGGGCCAAATCCGAAAGGACACCCAGCTGTGGATGTTTTTAGAGGGGAAAGGCAAGTCCGATGCTGCAAAAATCAATTCAGCATAGGAACCTGGAATGTTAGAACTATGAACCAAGGTAAACTGGACGTGGTAAAACAAGGAGGTTAAAAGTTGATATCCTGGGAATTGATGAATTTAAATGGACTAGAATGGGATATTCCACATCAGACAAACCCCAAATCTTCTGTTGTTGCCAAGAATCCCGCAGGAGAAATTAAGTAGCCCTCATAGTCAAATGAAGGGTGTCAAAGCAGTATTCCACTGTATATTCATATTTATTTTATGTAAAAAAGTGTATTCAGAGCAATAGCATTTTGAAATGTTTTGCTGTAATGGATGTTGCTCTGTGATCAGTATCAGAGATTTCATCTCAAGCAGAGCCTTTACATTCAGTATATCACCTATCCAATGTGGCACTGATCTTGTAATAAATATAGAGCAATTAGACCATGTGGAGGGGCCGTAATCAGCAGATTGATGTGAATATTTATTAAATGAGGTCCTCCTGACATCATCAGTAAGTACAATAAGAGATAGTATTCAGATAATGTCCTCACTTACAAACAGTCTAATAGTCTATATGTATATATTCCTACCCCAATTCATTAATAAATATTAAGTGAGGATATTATCTGAATACTATCTAGGATGTCTTGTCTCTCATCAGCTACAAGTGGAGAAAGTGGATATGAGGAGAGCACAGATTGCTGAGCTTTGCAACTGCTCGTCTCTCCTAAGGGGCTGAAACTTGTTTGACTGGCAACAATAAACATCTCATTGATGTTATGACCCATCTATCTGATCGTGCAGAGCAGTTCTGATGAGTTTCATGGAACGTTAATACCTTTTATATATGTAATGTAATATAGAGGTTGATATGTTTATTATTCCAGAAATAAGATCTGGTAAAGATGGGAGGTGAAAAGTTACTAATATTGATAATATTGTCACTAATACTGAAAATCAGATTAACAAAATGTAAAGTACTTACCATCTATAGAACAAGGGTCTGTCTCGCTCTTAATGGCAGTCAGATGATCTTGAGAGCTTGGTTCTTCTTTATATAAACTGTCAGGTGCAACTTCTGGGAAGTACATAGATAAATATTTAGTCACTTCTAAACTCTTAAAGAAGGTCATGCTTCTATAGTATTTAGATTTTTTTGTCAAAAAGACCAGTGCAGGACTTGTGGGTGAGACAATCGAAGGTACAAACTTTGTGGTCCTGTGGATTCCTGAAATAATGTTTAGGTTCTAGAATTTCTACCCAGTGACTCTTGGTATACGAATGATCACAATTATTATAAAATCTAAAAGGTTTAGAAAATACTCCCTGTTGACAGTAATCTGACTGATTACTGTGGTCAGAGGTTCCTCAGTGTCTGATTTTTCTCTATCTGACGTCCAAAGAATGTAAAGCTGGCAGTGTAAACTGGCAGTTGCTCTGTGATCAGTATCAGAGACATCATCTCAAGCCGAGCCTTTACATTCAGTGCATCACCTATCAAAGGAGTCACTGATCTTGTAATAAATATAGAGCCATTAGACCATATGGAGGGGGCCGGAATCAGCATATTGATCGTAATATTTATTAAATGAGGTCCTCCTGACATCATCAGTAAGTACAATAAGAGATAGTATTCAGATAATGTCCTCACTTACAGTCTAATAGTCTATATATACATATTCCTACCCCAATTCATTCATAAATATTAAGTGAGGATATTATCTGAATACTATCTCTTATTTTACTTACTGATGATGTCAGGAGGACCTGTATATAATTCTCAGGGCTGGGTCTAGTACATTTAAAAAATAGAAACACTTCTGTTTTTCCCTAGATCGGTGGTTCTTATGTGGATCCTGAGGTCATAATATTATAAAATAATGTCTACTACAAAACAAATTCTATAGAATTTGCAGCTAGATTCTGGTTCTAGAACACCATGGAGAGATTTTTATGGCATGAAAGAAAAGGACAGAGTCAGCTACAAAATACACCTGCAGTAATGTATTATTATTTTTCTTATTGTGTATTAATTACTCACCTTCCCTCATATTTATAGGCTGCTGGTCTCTTATATTCAGCTCTTCTTGCTCAACCTTGGAGACAACTGGATGTTTCATATCTAAAGGTCTTACATAGATAGATAGATAGCTCTAAAGGATATAGGTCTACAGACAACTATATATTCTAATTCACTGGTTACACAAATACCCACACCCTTTAAATTCACGAGGGACCTCAGAAAGAGAGTTAAATAATATCATATATATATATATATATATATATATATATATATATATATATATATATATATATATATATATATATATTTGCCAAATCATATTAGATTGCCCAAATTATTATTCCCCTCTGATTCTCTTCCACTTTATGAGTGTGTATACTAGATCACAACTCTAATGCGCTTCATTATTTCTCCCATAATCTACATCTGTCCGGATCTATGTTTACTCTATTAGAAATATGTATCAGTCTGAAGGGATTAAAATAAAGCCTTAAAAGGGAAGTGCTTTTTTTCCTGTTAACTTTCACATAGGCTTCATTGACAATGTCTATGATGAAGCCTATGCGAAATGCATGTCAGGTTGATGGATGGCCACTTCCAGTGTTTACTAATTTGTTTGTAGTGTCTTCACAAGTGTGTTCACTAGTGATACAGTCAGTAGAACCCAGAATGTTTCTTTAAGACTTTATTTTCATTTCTTTAGAATTAAAAGTATTCCTAAGAGTGCACATAGATCTACTTTCTGACGTACCCTGGGGCCCGATACTTTACATAACAAGGGAGGATGTTGTTATACATCACTCACCTTCACATGTATGGGAATGAATTACAATCTGCCGAATATCACCGTCTTCTTCACTCTCACAGTTGCTTTCCTCTTTAACTGTCACAATGTCTAAATTGTAATCAGGAGGTCCTGTTTGTCCAATAGAGAATTAACTGTAGAGTTTTATTCTACACAATACAAATAACATGGTCTATCTAGTTCTCCCATTATATAATTATACAACCAGATTTAGAGACCGGTAATAAAAAAAGTTTCTTGAATTAAGATATTTATCTCTTAAGGCACAATTTTCTAAAATGGTGTCTGTGAAATCCAAAGGATCCCATTAGTTAGATAAGACCAAATTACATCATTTTTTTATTCTTAATATAAAACTATATTTGTTCCAATAAACCAGAGATACTGAATCTGTCAAAGAAGGGCCACTGAAGTTTGGTAAAATCTTTACATGTTTATGATGAACCAAAATATATATTAGCAGGTGTGTGACACAGGAGCATGAAAGTTATTTAGAGAAATATTATATTTATATGACCGATTGTATCATATACGATTTTATTTTAGATCTTTAGTCTGTCTGTAATTTAAGTGGAAGTTAATCCTTTGGAGCCTGCCTCTCCCATTCAGTTCTATTGTCATGGGGCTATTTGAAGAGAATCGTTGATAACAAAGGTGAATACAGATCTTCTCTATGTCTACTGTTCCACCAACTCCTCCCTGGTCTCTAATGTCTTCACCAACAAAAAATAATGTCTGTCATTATTTAGACAAAACTGAATACAATATTTAAAATGTAAACACTGGCGGTTATCTTAAATTGTGTAAAAATATCATCAAGACAAGATCCTTAAGCAGCATATTATAAATATTATACTGTAGTGGTCCTTCATAAATATAAAATGTATAAAAATGTGATTTCTAATGAAAGTAGTAAATCGTTTTGATAACAAACAAAAATATATAAAAAGCAACTGAGAAAATATTATCATTTCCTGTTTTCATGTAAACAAATATGCCCTGTCCCTTATTGCTCCCACTAATTCCTTGTGTCCCACATATAATATCTATCAAAGTCCTGTATAAATAATGTATCACTCACTTTCACTGATATTTACCGGAATTTCCTCCTCTTTAATCTGCCGGGGACTCCTCATATTTGTTTCTTCTTCTTGGTCAGACTCTGAGAGAACTGATGGTGTCACTTTGTCACTGTCTGTACAAATAAACATGAGACGGTCACATGCTGAGATTTGTTACATGTCTTTATGGTCTGTACAAATAAACATGAGATACTCAATATGAAGATGGAAAAAGGATGGGATATAGTTTTATATGTTATATATATATATATATATATATATATATATATATATATATATATCACATATAATAGTTGTCAAACTACGAGTTTGTCGGTAACACAATGTTAAAAATTGCGGGCCTCACAAAGGCGCTCATCGCGAGGCCCGTAGGACTAGGCTACAATGAGCGCCAAAGGTGCTCATTGCAGGGCTCACGATGAGTGCCGCAGGCGCTCATCACGAGGCACGTAGGACTTTAAAAATGATTGAAGAAAGCCATAGGCGCTCATCACTTTGCTGCAATGAGCGCCAAAGGCTCTCAGTGCAGCTCTCGCAATAGTGCCTTTTCAGGGTCCCTCTAAGGGTCCTCTGTCTGGTCAGAGATGTAATATGTACCATTACGCTCCACCGATGGAGGATGGAAAGAGATTGAAGACACCCATAGCCGAAGCCAGTAACACTTAGCTGAAGCCCGTAACTTGAAAGGCCACCAAAAAACAAAAAATATTGTACAAAATAAATTAAAAACCTCACACACAAATCAGGGGTACAGCCAGGGAGCCTGAAATGAGGTTGCAAGCTAATTTGAGCCCAAATTGCCTTTTTTCGGAGATAGAAAATTGCTAAGCAAGGAAAAAAATGGCTGTCGAAAAAAACGTAAATTTTCTCAAACAGGATCAAAACGAGGCCAAAGCCAGTAAAACTTAGCTGAAGCCATGAGCGCCGAAGGTGATCATTGCAAAGCACCAAAGTAGATGGGGGGGGGGGGGGGGAGGCTCGCAATGAGCACATTGAGAGCCACGCAATGAGCCCCGAAGGTGCTCAGAGTTGGGAGAGTCTTGCATTGTGTGGCAAACAGCATAGCCAGCCTTAAATTTTTCTTGCCATCATTTTTGACGGGCAAGTCGTTAGTATATAAATATTGTAAGGCATCAGTGTACCCAAAAAAATTTGAGTACAGTGAATTAATAAAGTAATATGTATTAATAAATTAATATACTTTACCTATTTATATGTAATATGCAGCAATCAATATTCTGAAGAGCTAACAATCTCTTTGTATTTTCCTGCATCTGAAAATGTACAGATGGACTGTGGATCATCTGAGGAGAAAGTGTCAGCAATGTGGCAAGTGTGCAGTGTAAATAGGCTGCGTGTGCGAGGGCAAACCGTTTGTTTAGGCGGGTAAAGCGGCATTTTAGAATCCTAATGTTATGAGTTGTAAGTAAGTGTTGTAAAATGGCGTCTTTTTTTTCTATGTGTTACTTGGCTCGCAAGCATTTTCCATCCGTTGTAATGGTATATTTTGTATCTCCTATGTTCCTGTGCAACTCATACGTGCCTGGCGGTGATTTTCGTGGGTATGTCTCCTTTAGCCTCGATTTCATTTTTTTTGTCCGCCATTTTTTTCAAGTGGCAAACCTCCTTCATTTCGACTTTAATTCACGTGCAACCTCACTCCCAGACGTCCTGTCTGTCCCCCTGTGTTGTGTGTGATGTTTTTTTTTTTTTTTTTGTGGTGTTTTTTTAGTTTTTGTATGTACGCGTTTTGGCCGTTAACTTCGAATTTTTGCGAATTTTTTTTTCTAAATCCCGCAGGTCTTATTTATTTATTTTTTTTAAGTGCCGATTTCCTCATCCCGGATAGTTTTTTTTTCTAAGTCCCGCAGCTCGTATTATTTTGTCAAAGTCCCGCTTTTGTGGGGAGGTGGGGGTTACAGAGTTTGAGGCGCTGTAGAGCCTCCACCTCTGCAAATACGGACACTCGCTTTGCGAGGTCTGCATTTGCGGCCTGCAATGAGCCTTCGGCTTATTGCAGCTGACTTGGGAGCCTCCGCCTTCCTGCGTCCCTCGTTTGCAAGCTCGCAAAGCGTGATGACAACTTGCAGTTTGACAACATTATATATATATATATATATATATATATATATATATATATATACACACAGTCAGGTCCATAAATATTGGGACATCGACACAATTCTAATATTTTTGGCTCTATACACCACCACAATGGATTTGAAATGAAACTAACAAGATGTGCTTTAACTGCAGACTTTCAGCTTTAATGTGAGGGTATTTACATCCAAATCAGGTGAACGGTGTAGGAATTACAACATTTTGTATATGTGCCTCCCACTTTTTAAGGGACCAAAAGTAATGGGACAGATTAACAGTCATAAAACAAACTTTCACTTTTTAATACTTGGTTGCAAATCCTTTGCAGTCAATTACAGCCTGAAGTCTGGAACGCATAGACATCCCCAAATGCTGGGTTTCATCCCTGGTGATGCTCTGCCAGACCTCTATTGCAACTGTCTTCAGTTCCTGCTTGTTCTTGGGGCATTTTCCCTTCAGTTTTGTCTTCAGCAAGTGAAATGCATGCTCAATCGGATTCAGATCAGGTGATTGACTTGGCCATTGCATAACATTCCACTTCTTTCCCTTAAAAAACTATTTGGTTGCTTTTGCAGTATGCTTCGGGTCATTGTCCATCTGCACTGTGAAGCGCCGTCCAATGAGTTCTGAAGCATTTGGCTGAATATGAGCAGAATATATCCCGAAACACTTCAGAATTCATCCTGCTGCTTTTGTCAGCAGTCACATCATCAATAAATACATGAGAACCAGTTCCATTGGCAGCCATACATGCCCACGCCATGACACTACCACCACCATGCTTCACTGATGAGGTGGTATGCTTTGGATCATGAGCAGTTCCTTTCCGTCTCCATACTCTTCTCTCCCCATCACTCTGGTACAAGTTGATTTTAGTCTCATCTGTCCATAGGATGTTCCAGAACTGTGAAGGTTTTTTTAGGTGTTGTTTGGAAAACTCTAATCTGGCCTTCCTGTTTTTGAGGCTCACCAATGGTTTACATCTTGTGGTGAACCCTCTGTATTTACTCTGGTGAAGTCTTCTCTTGATTGTTGACTTTGACACACATACACCTACCTCCTGGAGAGTGTTCTTGACCTGGCCAACTGTTGTGAAGGGTGTTTTCTTCACCAGGGAAATAATTCTTCGGTCATCCACATCAGTTGTTTTCCGTGGTCTTCCGGGTCTTTTGGTGTTGCTGAGCTCACCGGTGCGTTCTTTCTTTTTAAGTATGTTCCAAACAGTTGATTTGGCCACACCTAATGTTTTTGCTATCTCTCTGATGGGTTTGTTTTGTTTTTTCAGCCTAATGATGGCTTGCTTCACTGATAGTAACAGCTCTTTGGATCTCATATTGAGAGTTAACAGCAACAAATGCAAATAGCACACTTGAAATGAACACTGGAGCTTGTATCTGCTCTTTGTAAATGGGATAATGTGGGAGTAACACACACACCTGGCCATGGAACAGCTGAGCAGCCAATTGTCCTATTACTTTTGGTCCCTTAAAAAGTGGGAGGCATATATACAAACTGTTGTAATTCCTACACCGTTCACCTGATTTGGATGTAAATACCCTCAAATTAAAGCTGAAAGTCTGCAGTTAAAGCACATCTTGTTTGTTTCATTTCAAATCCATTGTGCTGGTGTATAGAGCCAAAAAGATTAGAATTATGTTGATGTCCCAATATTTATGGAGCTGACTGTATATAAGCACAGAACACATTATTTTTACAGAAGTTTTTAGTGCTTTTGGATAGATGTTCAATAACTAAAAACTTCTAAAAAAAAAAATGCTGTGTGCTTATATAGAGCCCTATTCAATTGGCAGTATTGCAATTTAATAAGGCTGATACTATCTATCACAGTCCTGTATAAATAATGTACCACTCACCTTCACTGATATTTACAGGAATTTCCTCTTTAATCTCCCGGGGACTCCTCATATTTGTCTCTTCTTCTGGACCAAACTTTGACAGATCTGATGGTGTCACTTTGTCACTGTCTGTAATAATTATGAATCTGCCATAAAATTACACAGTATCTTACTCTCAAGAATTACTTGGTGGGTCGGGGGGGTATATAAAATGGCGTATGTTCTTACTAAGGTCTCCGGAACGAGCCAAGTTTTTATATATATTTTTTGTATGCAAACAACGGCTAGATCTACGTCTCTTGGTGCTTTACAGACGTATTACTATTATGATACTTTCTTAAGATCCTTAGAGTTTCTATTGTTAGATTAAGTTATACTGACACCTTTAAGCAAATTTATTTTTATGGAGAGAAAGATCTTGAACAAATGGAACAAGGTAAGAACCAGTCTGCAAACATACAGGATAACATACAAGATAAGCGTGTCCAGCACTGGATGTGAGGTCATAGGCTGTGAATGGAAGTGACAGAGTGCAAGTGTAGGGTGATCTGAGTGTAACTGCATGTGAGTGTCAGTGTGTGACTGTGTGTGAGTGACAGGGGATGAGTGGGTGTGTGTGACTTTAAGTGGCTGCATCTGTGATGGACTCTTTTCCGGTTTTAACTAGGAGTATGACGCAGGACCATTTGACCTATTCTTCAGAAGCTGCTAATAACCTGATAATAAACACCCCTCTGCTGTTGTATTTCTTGGCTCATCTACTAACCTTATCTCAGAACTAACCACATGATCCCTAATGTTAAAAGCCTCATTACTATATTGTACTCATAAGAACGAGCATCCTGCCCGTTTCCAGTATAACCAGCCACTGCACCTCATCCAAAAAAACTTCCTACCAATTATATTTGTCCATGATATATCTCACTCCCATTCTTTATTATAGGCCTTCCCCATTATTTTAGGAGACGTGCCAGAAAGTTAGAGATTACTTTGAAAGAGTAGTCCATAGGGGTACAGACCACCTAACTTCATTAGAAACATTTGAGCCTATGCCTAAAAAAAAAGGTAGTATATAACTACGTAGTAATACATAGGTCTGTTATATGACACTACGCGAGGCTTCCAACTGTATGGAGCTCCAGAGGCACTGACAGCAGTGAGAAGGAGCCAAGAGTAAGCTTGCAGTCTTGAAACAATACAAAGTATTCCAAATGTTACCAGGCATCGGTAACTATTAATTACACTAACGACTTGCCCGTCAAAAATGACGGGACAATAAAATTGTAAGGCAGGTAATGCTGTTTGCCACAGACAGTAAGGGCCTCATTCTATTATCGGCCGTAAAACGGCCGTAAGGCTGCGATTCCTTGCGGGGCTTCCGTTACCTGCAATTCAAATAGAATTGCATATCTTGCAACCGGCCGTAAGCTCAGAAATCTTTAAACGCAAATATATATTCAAGACGCACTGTAAAGCTCTGTAAATGCTAGGGATCATAATGGGGGACATGAGGATTAATAGCAACCCCCTCTCAAGCTTGCACATCAGTCCAAATCCGAGATTTTATTAACTGTTTATTTTCCGGCCGCAGAGAGGGGGCGGGTCTGAGGTGCTCCAAGCACTTTTTACATGGATATTTGACATAAATTAAAAAACAAATTATTTACGGATTTGAGTGTAGGGGAATGTTGTGCTATTAATGCTAACACCTACAATCACTTTATCGTCTCCTTAGAGTGCAGGATGGCTTTATTATGTGCTTATTTGTGTGCCTGCGGGACCTTTTTGCTGCAAGTAAGCTGCGGCTCGGTTTTAGCCTTGCAGACAGGGTTCCCGGAGCAATTGAATAGCAACCGGGGCTTTCTTGCGGCCGAAACTCTTGCGGCCATTTAAGATCAAAGGCTATCCTCCGGCGAGTGCGTCCGCAAGGGATAGCAAGGCGCCGGCCACAAGCCTGCCAGAATCCCCGGCCGGAAGGGAATATAATAGGCGAATAGAATAGGCAAATAGCTTGCGGCCGGTCCTTGCGGCCCCGCATCTCCTACGGCCGATAATAGAATGAGGCCCTAAGTGTTTTGGTCGTCATTGCGAGCCTCGCGCTGAGCTCCTTTGGTGCTTATTGTGTGCCTCTTGGTTGGTGTATTTTTTGTTATCAGAGGCGCTTTTGCTATCGTTGTAAGGTCTGCGCTGATCTCCTTTTTGCGCTTATTGCAAGCCTGTCCCCTTGGTGTCGTTTATGTCCTATGAGCTCTGTTGGCGTTCCTTTTTGTGTATATGTAGTTTTTAATGATAATTAATTAATTAATGAAATCATAAATTAATATACTTTACCTATTTGTAATTAATATATGCAGCAATCAATGTGCTGAAGAGCTAACAATCTGTTTTGATGTTCCTGCAGCATACAATGTAGGTTTGCAGTGATGTTGATCTGAGGTGTAAGTGTCAGCAATGTGTGCAGTGTAAATAGGCTGCGTGCACGAGGAGGACACCGTTAGTGTAGCTGGGTACTTCCGCATTCTGTAAGTTCTGCTAATAGTGTATTTTGTATCTTGTACGGCTTTTTGTAAAAGTCGTATGTGCTTGGTGGTGTTTTGCGGCTTTAGGGGTCGTGTAGCCTTGTTTTCGTTTTTCTCAGTGGCCATTTTTTCTCTCACTTAGGTGATTTTCAAGTGTAACCTCACTTCCAGATGTCCTGGGTGTCCCCCCTTGCTGTGGGTAAGCTTTTTATTTCATTTTTGTGTGTATTTAGTCTTTTTTTAATGTTTTCAGCTGTGCCCGGTTCGGCTGTTAAGGTGCTTTTTTTTCTAAGTCCCGCGGCTCGTAGTTTTTTTGTTTAAGTCTGTATTTAGTCATTGCTTGTTAGAGTTTTTTTTTTTTCAAAGTCCCGCTTCTGTGGGTGTTTGTAACCGCTTGTGAGGCATCACTATGTATTACTATGTAGTTATATACACACCCAGCATCGCTATGTATTACTATGTAGTTATATACACACCCATATATATAAACACAGAGACGTGAGGAATTCACGGTTCCCCAGGGTGTTTCCCACCCCAAATTCAATGTGATAAGGTAAAGGGGATAAAGTGCAAATCTAGTTTATTATTTATTTATTTGTTGGTGCAAAACAGCGACGAATAAAATAATTAAAAACAAGGGTGTATGTTAAAACAAGGGCACATGTGAGGAGCACAGAAATCCTATTTCTATACAGGAACTCTATATATCTCTATATAGATACTGTCACTCCAACCTTCAGTCACAACAATTTTTATTGAAATGGAAATTCCATAAATAAAGATGTGCTAGCTCAAAATGGAGTGTGGCTAGCTAATAAGTATACTGCCCCTAAATGCCAGCTACTGTACTTAGATCTCCTAGTATATATAAGTGTCTATAGAGACATATATATATGGTACCATATAATGAATTTAGCACCATATAGAAAATTAAACAGTGATTCCAATTGACTTATCTCGCCAGTTATAGCCCTCTAGAGACTTGAAGCCTCTCATAAATACACTCTATGAGTTTAAAAGGGTAGGCTGAAATAAAGCAGACCGTCTGGAGATGGTAAAAGTTGTTTGGAGAAGTATGGAGCCCTGATAGGGATTATAGGGACATTAAGGTAGGCCAAACGCTCAGCGTTCATGAGCTGCACATAGCGTGACTTCCTGGTCTGTAACGCGCATGCGCACGTCTAGCGTGATGACGTGCGCTGCGTGGTTTCTGGGGCCTGACGCGTTTCGACGTGGGCACGTCTTTCTCAAAGGGGAAATTACACGAGGCTGCATGAATAGGGTCTTTTATAGGCAAAGGTTGCCATGGTAACAGAAATAAGGCATACTACCATTATTATGAGCATTTTTTTTTTACCTCCACCTTACAGGAGGTGTATACTTCATAAGGGCATGATCCAAGAGTACAAAACGGAAGATGAACTCATAAACAAGAGGAAAGAAAAAGTATCAAGATACCATAAAATAGATGTGGGTGAAAGGGGAGCTTGTAAACAAAGGAACTTATGGGCTGAATAATACAATCCAGACCCATATAAATAAATGAATGAACACATATATAATAAATATGTGAGAATGTATGATGGAAATCTAAAGAGCAATAAAAAAGAAAATGGGGCTTAAATGAATATCACCTCTTTAGGAAAAGCGTGTGAGGAAGCCGTGTGTGTTAAATAAATGTGTGAATGGAAAAGATATATAATAAAACTGAGAAGGGCATAAAGACCAATAAAGGGTCTTAAACCGAGTGAAAAATGTATGTAATATTCTAGTAGAAATCACATATCTAGAGAATAAACCTAGTGACATCTAGGATGTATATATATGATATAAACAAACACACTACTAAAGTGAAGTTGAGAAGAATCCCCATAACTCACTAAAGTGAAAAAATAAAAAGGTGTGTGTGTAGAAAGTGAGTTGAGTGAAATCAATGTAGTAAAAATAATGTTATATAATATATGTTGTCACGTGTCTTAAATGAAAGGTGTAAAAGTGAAACCTTCATTTAAACCAAAAGGGCTTTGTGCTTTCAGTTTATAAATCCATCTCGCCTCACATTGCAATAATTTGGTTTCCAAGTCTCCCTGTCTAGGTCCTGCATGTACTTTTTCTACTGCACAAAAGGATAATACTTCACTATGATTGTCGTGATAGTATTTCACATGGCGAGCAATAGGTGTATCTAAGGAATGTTTAATACTATTTACATGTTCACCAAGTCTCCGGCGCAGCTGGCGCCTAGTTTTACCTACATACATTTTCTTACAAATGCAAGAGGCCACATATACCACTCCAGTGGAACAACAGTTCAAAAACTCCTTTATAGCAAATTTGTCCCCTGTCATTGGATGTGCAAATATTTTAGTTGGAATGACTTATCTACAAAACTTGCATTTACTGCATCTGAAGCAGCCTGCCAGGGGTTTTAGCCAAGTTTTGGGTTGGATTTCTTGAAAAGAACTGTGAACTAACATGTCTTTTAGATTTCTACCCCTGCGGTATGTAATGGAGGCCCTTGGTGGTAGAATTTCTTTGAGATCATCATCACTCTTTATGAGATGCCAGTGTTTTGATAGGATTTCTGTGCTCCTCACATGTGCCCTTGTTTTAACATACACCCTTGTTTTTAATTATTTTATTCGTCGCTGTTTTGCACCAACAAATAAATAAATAATAAACTAGATTTGCACTTTATCCCCTTTACCTTATCTTATTATATACACACCCAGCATCGCTATGTATTACTATGTAGTTATATACACACCCAGCATCACTATGTAGTTATATACACACCCAGCATCGCTATATATTACTATGTAGTTATACACACACCCAGCATCACAATGTATTACTATGTAGTTATATGCACACCCAGCATCACTGTGTATTACTATGTAGTTATATACACACCCAGCATCACTATGTAGTTATATACACACCCAGCATCGCTATATATTACTATGTAGTTATACACACAACCAGCATCACTATGTATTACTATGTAGTTATATACACACCCAGCATCACTATATATTATTATGTAGTTTTATACACACCCAGCATCACTATGTATTACTATGTAGTTATATACACACCCAGCTCACTTATGTACATAGATTATATACACACTCCCATCACTCTGTATTACACGTGTATAATATGGTTTCTCTTCATAAACTAATATTTTTATATTCTGGTATTTGTGGATGTTTTGTGCTACTAGCACCTAATAACTAATCAAAAATCCAAACAATCGCCATTAATTATCTCCTGTTATCACTGAGTAGAATATTTATCACTTTATTTACCTTCTGAGAACTCGGACACAGAGATCAGCTCTCTGTCACCATCTTGGAAAATAACAGGAAATTAATGAACCGGAAGTCTTCGCACAAAACTACACGTCACAGAACCCCCTGCAGTACAAGCAGCAGCCAATCAGCACAATGGACGGGCATGTCTTTGGCTTTATCCGGTTTCCACGGTGACTGTGTGTATTTCTCTGTGTGTCTCATTCTGCAAATATAAGGAACAATAATACTGAGCTGTTATTAATGTGGAACTGTCCAGTAACTCGTGACGTTCCTCCAGTCCGATTATTTAATTGGTCAGGATACTTATCCACTAATTTATTTTAGCACACAGCACATAGACTGCTTCTCAGTATTTGGTGCCATTAACATAGAGCTCACCCGACCACCACTAACACCCATAACATTTATAGTGACCCTCTTCAAGAGACCCTGTATCTATCCAATCAAAATTAGAAGCTCAGGTCATCCCCTCATATAAAAAAAAAAATATGTTACTCTTTCATAAAGATGGGATCCAGGTCTTCAAGCTGTCAGGTGATTACCTCATGACCAGCACCCATGAAATCTATTGTGACCCTTATAAGAGAATCTGTATACCCCCAATCAATACTAGGAGCACATGACATCTCTCATATGATAGAGATGATGCTCCTCTTTCATATAGATGGGATCTGAGCACTAGCAGCCATGATATCTATGGTAACCCATTATGAGAGATATTGTATCCCCAATCAATACTAGGAAACCATGATACCCATCTTATGATATATATTATGCTTCTCTTTCATATAGATAGGTTCCAGGACCTCAAGCTCACCACTCACAGTGTTGCTAGAGAAAAGCAGATGTGATACCTATATTTAAGAAGGGAGTAAGAACAAATGTATGGAACTATAGACCAGTGAGCCTCACTTTTGTAATTGGAAAGCCTTTAGAAGGGTTAATAAGGGATAATATACAAGAATATGTCTATTTGAACAAGATTATAAGTAGGAGTCAACATGGATTTATGAGGGATGGATCATGTCAAACAAATCTAATTAGTTTCTATGAGGAGGTTAGTAGGAGCCTGGATCAAAGTAACTGTTGGATGTAGTATTTTTGGATTATGCAAAGGCTTTTGATACAGTGCCACATGGAAGACTATTGTGCAAAGTAAGGGATACAGGAATTCCAGTAAATATCTGCTCATGCATCGAGAGCTGGCTAAAAGACAGGAAGCAAAGGGTTGTTGTAAATGGAACATACTCAGATTGGACTAATGTGGTTAGTGGGGTTCCTCAGGGTTTAGTATTAGGTCCTCTCCTTTTTAACATATTTATTAATTACTTAGATGTAGCACTGGAGATTTGTCTCCATTTTTGCTGACGACACTAAGTTGTGCAAGCTAATTTAATCAGAAAAGTATGTATTTTCCATCCAAAGGGATTTGCATAAATTAGAGAAATTGGCGCCTAAATGTCAGATGAGCTTTAATATTAATAAATGTAAAGTTTTGCATTTGGGAAGGAAAAATAGCCATGAAATGCAACATTTTAATGGAGCCAAACAGAATCGGCAAAGGCAAGGAAAATATTAGCATGTATTAAGAAGGGTATCCCCTTCTGGATTGCTACGTTGTCGTGGTGAAGGGGCTTGTGTACCTCAATGAATTTTTCAGCTATACCGTGTAGGGTCACCCAAGATGGGCAGGTCATAGCAGAGAGGTCAGATAAATTGCAGCCCACTGGAAATGTAACTGGCAACCCACTCCGCCAAAAAGATAACGCGAACCAGATGCTACACCGTGGAAGAGATGGAAAAGAGACTGTCCATCTGGATTGATTATGAGGTGGAGCGCAACATGCCCCTGAGCCAGGCTATAATTATGGAAAAGGCTGTTAGTTTTTTTATTTTTTTAGAACGCCAGGATTTTTTTCAGAGGAGCCCTATCTGGTACAAAGAACTGAGGACCAGGGCATCACTGGAGGGGCATTTTGGACAGGTAAGTTTACTATTAACCCTATTTATATTACAGGTTGTAATTATATTTTTATTTCATGTAATGTTTCTTTATTACAGGTGTAACAGGACGTCGGGACATTGATGGAGGGGCATTTTGGACAGGTAAGTCTTTATTATATTACATGTTGTATGTATTTGTGTATTAACTGTAGTTTTTCTTTTTTTTTAGGTGTGACAGGACCTGTGGACATTTATGGAGGGCCTGGTCTGGGACGAAGAACTGAAGACCAGCATCGCTGGTTAGAGAAATGTTATATTTAGATGACTTTGTATCCATGTAGGGTTCTATTTTAGACTACTAGTCTATCTGTAGTATGAGGGGTGGGTTATCCCATTCAGTTCCATTGTCAAGTTTTTTGTTATCTATGTCTACTGTTCCTCTTAATCCATCTTGATTTCTAATCACTTTACAAACAAACAATAATGACTGGCATTATTTAAATAAAACGGAATACAATAGAAAAAAAGACTTAAAACTATTATTTATTATAAATGGACTAACATTTTGCACAATAGGAAGTCAAGCTCTACAAACAGTATATTATCAATCTTACACTGTGTTGTTTTTGTTCAGTTCTTCAGTCATGTACGACCATATGGACGCAGCATGCAAGACACATCTGTCAGTGTTTCTGGTTGGGCTTATCCGTATAATTTTCTTGTCAAAGATACTGGAGTGGATTGCCAGTTCCTTCTCCAGTGGATTGCAATTTATCTGATCTCTCTGCTATGATCTGTCCATCTTGTGTGACCCTAGATATAGGGTATAGGTTTAGCTCAAATATATAGTGTATAGGTATAGCTATAGCTCATAGCTTCTATGATCCAAAATGGGATTACACTGTAGTGGTTCTTTAATATTTACAGTTTGTATACAACTTTTGATTAAAGAAATAACAAAAAAAAAACAAAAAAACAACAACAACAACAAGGGCATATATTTGTGAAAAAGAAAAAAGAACTGGGAAATGGAGAAAACACTGTAAATGCATATATGAATATATATATATATATATATATATATATATATATATATATATATATATATATATATATATATGGGAACTCTGAGCATTAACTTATTTTTAGACATTGAAATGGGAACACAAATGTACTATGTATTTACTATACCCTGGGCTTCTATCTCTCGTTTGCCCACCATCAGCTAAATGATGCTGTGGTAAATAGTCTTCCAACAAAATCTAACACACAAGTTCGAAACCAGCCCCATAATGATGAGAACTATTAGATGAAAACAGTGCCGTCTTTGGGTAGGTCTCATGCATATGCCTAAAAGGAGCCATATATAACATTGTAATTGGACTAAAAAGAGAAAATGCATTATGGTCACATTTGCATGTACCTGCTCAGTTTCCCACAGTGCAGTGCAATAATAATAATAGTGCAATAAACCTACCCCAAGGAAATCAGGAATGCCAGTTCCCAGGTGTTTGCCACCCAAATTAACGTATTTTTATAACAACTAGGGTAAATATCATAATAATATTACTTTCATGTATTTTTTTATCACAGCGGCAAATTTAAAAACTGTTAAAAAATCCAGGATTTAGGCAAAACAAAGTGTGATTAAAAATAAGCTAATTCTGTGAAATATTATGCCACTATATTGTTTTTATTCTCACATTGGAGGGGCAATCATATTTCTTCCCTGCAATAAGCCTACCCACAAAATCTAATGCACAAGCTAGGAACCAGTCCGACACTGATTATTATTATAATTTATTTTGATTACAGCAACATATTACGTAGCGCTATACATGGGTTAAGATCAAGGCAAAAAATCTATAGCAGTATTAACACATTTCAAAGGATGGAGGGCTCTGTCTTTGAGCTTAGAATCCAGTGTCCAAAGTACTTTCCCCAAAGCACCTTGCAAGATTGAAAACTCACAAACAATCACATCAAAGCAGTCACTGTCTGTGGGTAGGTCTCCTAACTCATACATAATCCATCCTATGCTACCTACTCACTTCCCTTGCATATGCTCAGAAGCAAGCAGCTTGCATCAATATGTCCAATCCCTGCCCCGCAGACATGTAAACAACTCACACATTTGCTTCCTACATAAAAGTATCCTGGTGTAGGAATAACAGGTCTTATTCAAGAGAAGCTGTCAGTTATCTCAAAAATTGAGTGGAGAAGAGCCGCTTGTGAATGATCTTCAGGAGATCACAGAGAAGGCAATGAAAACCAGCAACAGTGAGTAATAAATACTTTTTTGAGATTATATGAGATTTTGGTTTCTAATATTCTTAAAGGATACAAAAGTGTAACTGTTAACCATTTTCACCCTTGGTCTCTGTCACAAATCAGGGAAAGCGTCTCCTTTACCACCAAACTCCTGTCCTTGAGTACAGGAATTCTCCTTTAGGAACATGGGAGGGAGGACTTCTCTGTGTCCAGCGGTCATATCAGTATCATCAGCAGAACAGCAGAAGTATCAGGAACACAGGATTACTGGATCAGCATAACCATCATGATCTGATCTTCAGTGGGCTTGAAAATTCCAAAGAGACCACTCCTACCCGCAGATCCAATCCGGTTCTTCAATTCCCTTCTAATAGGTTAGGAGCAGAGATTAAGGGTACAAAGTGATTATATTTCATGGGTCTCATTTTTATACATTTCTTTCATACACTTAAATAATCATACATTTACATAGGCCAGCTCTGAACCAATCAGCACGTAGCTTGTTGAGTCCTAATTGATGAGAAGTATAGGAGTGGGAAGGGGCTACCGGGTTTCTCTCAGGGGCAGCGGTCCTATGATGTCTACATCCATCAGCCAGGTGTCAGTTTATCTTCCCATCAAATAGTCAGACCTTCCGTATATCATCTGGGCTCTACAGGGGGTTGAGGCGGTGTCTCCACTAGGAAAGCTTGCTGTCTGGGAATCAAGGGAGTCAGGCTAAGGGGCGTAGAAAGCTGTCCAGGACTTCCATAAAGTGCGTGGGTCCCTGGAGCTGATTTACAAGTTCAAGCACATGCAATTTAGTGGTTAACTGCAAGAACATGGATCAAAGGGATATCACTTACAAAATACTTGACTATTACAACAAAGTGTTTCAATAGTTGTCTGACAATCTAGTTAACTGTGCTTGATGTCTAAATCAGTGCCACAGAAAGCCCCATTGAAGTCTATGGAACCTATGTATTAAACACACCTCAAAACGCATTATACATATAACAATAATAACATCAAAGGAGATTCAGGGAATTGGGCTTCAGTGGGTTAGCCACTCAGGGAATAACTTTTATGGGGTTCTCAAAACAAGGAGGGCCACCTTGTGTCGGTTTTATGACAAATACAATTTTTAAACACTTCAATCAGGGGAATCATATCCAGCGGTTTTAGTAATTTAGGACAGCTTAGATGATTGTTAGAACAACCAGGGAATACAAATAGTCTGGAACTAAAGAAAAGACCTCTGATGTTCACAATCACTTTTGGGCCCTGAAAGGTGGTTGGTTGTGGGGGTTAGGGGTGTCTGACCCTGGTCCCAAAAATGGGTTGTGGCAGTCTCATGAAGAGGATTGTGTCAGCACATCCTATGGCATAAAGAAAACAGAGAATTGGTACGCTGTGTGACACAAGCTCTTACCAAAGCTCTGACAACCTACAGGAGTAGTAGCAAGGAGTACAGCGCAAGACACACGGGCGGAGCTACTGCCAGTGCATCCGGTGCAGTGCCTGAGGCCCTTCATTTCTTGGGGGCCCCTATGCGGGTTGCTTTGCTTTAAAAAATTGCATTTATTTGAAAAAAAAATCTTTAGTGTAGGGGCACATCAGAATTCCCTTCTACCATCAGTCTCCGGTTCTCCCCAGGGCATAACCCCCCACTTCTGGGTCCACCCGATCTCCTCCCCCATCCTGAGGGCTTCCTGGTCATTGCCTGCCTATCACAGTACAATATGGACCCTTGGGGTTGGAGCCAGGCTCCGAGTGAGGCTCAGCTGCAGGAGTGGGGGAATGGAGCATGAAGGTAAGTGATTGGGGGAGGGGAGGGTGAGAGACAAGGAGGGGGGGGGAGAAGGAGAAGGTGAGAGAGTGGGGAAGAGAAAAACTGTGAGAGAGAGAAAGAGAGAAGAGGGAAAGAGAAGTAGAGGGGGAAGAAGAATAAAGGGGGAAAGAGAGAAGGAGAGAGGGGTAAAGAGAAGGAGAGGGTGAAAGAGGGGAAAGGGAAAGAGAGAAGGAGAGGGGAGAGAGAGGAGGAAAGATAATGAGAGAGGGGAGAAAGACGGAGGGGCAGAGAGAGTGGAGGAGACAAGGAGAGAGAGAAGAAGAATAGAGGGGAGAGAGAAGGAGAGAGGGGGAAATAGAAGGAGAGGGTGAGGGAGAAGGATGGAGGGGGAGAGAGAAGAGGAGGGGGAGACAGAAGGAGAAAGAGGAGAAGAGAGGGTAAAAGAGAAGGAGAGGGTTTAGAGAGAAGGAGAGAGGGGGAATTGGGGGGCGGAGGAAAGAGAAGGAGAGAGGAGGAAAGAGAAATAGGATGAGAGGGGAGAATAGAATCAGAGGGTGAGAGAGAAGGATGGAGGGGATAGAGAAGAAGAGGATTAGAGTGAGGGGGAGAGAGAGAAGGTGAGAGGGGAAAAGAGAAGGAGAGGTGAGAGAGATGGAGAGAGGGGAGAAAGAGAAGGAGCGAGGGGGAAAGAGGAGTGGGTGAGAGAGAAGGAGTGGGGTGAGAAGAAGAGTGTAAGAGAGAAGGAGAGAGGGAGAAAGAGATGGGGAAAGAGAGAAGGGGAGAACGGGAAAGAGATAAGGAGAGAGGGAGAAAGAGAGGGGGAGTGGAGGGAAAAAGAGAAGGAGAGAGAAGGGGGAGAGGAGAATGAGATAGAAGGATGGGGAAGGAGAGAGAAAACGAAAGGGGGAGAAAGAAGGAGACGGGAGAAAGAGAGGAGAGGGAGGAGAGAAGGAGAGAATGAGATAGAAGGAGAGAGGGGAACAAGAGAAGGAGAGAGGGGAGAGAGATGGAGGAGAGGTGAGAGAGGGAGGCAGAGAGAGAAGGGAGTTGGGGTGGCTACACTTCAGAAATTAGAATATATATATATTTACATATTGTTGGCACCAGAGTGGGGCACGGAGGGCCCAACCTAAAAATTATTTGGACCACCTCTGCCTGGGATAAGGGTGCCCTAATTTATTTTTTTGCACTGGGGCCCTCCATTCACTAGCTCTGCCACTGGTAAGACATATACCCATGTCAACAAAAACGTTATAGTTACACAGAGGGCCTTATATACATAATCTCAAGAGAAAGGAGAAGTTCGCAATTGTCTCTTGGTCTATTTTCCTCTCTTCAGCACCTTGAGTGTTTGGAAATATCCATGCAACCCTGAAAGTGTATCACTTCTTCAGTACTTGGAAGTGTTTTGAGTAGCAGGTGTTACGTTGTGAAAAAAAAAAAAAACAGCTCACATATGTTTTTTAACCTCTTCTATATGTCCCCATGAAAGCATATTCTTATTCTGACTGAGCAAATCTGGCCAAGAGGCATTATGGCTTTATTGACCCTGGTTGCTCAGGTAAGGACACAATGTGGTGTGTTCCATAAAAGGCGTTTCCCAGATTTTCCAACTGCCACTAATCATTGTGACATCCTATATATTTCCGAGGCTACCACTTATTATTGTATTATGTATCTGGATTAAGGCCACTATGGCGGGATACAAGTGTTAATTTCTCATCCTGCTAGCAAGATTAGAATTATTTGAGAATGTTTACCTTGTGTGGCCTACTCCCTGGATTATACAGTGCTGGGTATATTTGAGTTATGCAGCTGCTACCTGACCCATTCACCACAGTACATTATAAAAATATGTCTATATTGTCTCCATTCTTATTTAAGAGAAGGAATACTCATCAATGGATGGTATCTCTATGGGGCCTGGCACTTTCAATAACTTCCCCTGTTATAGACTATAAAATGACTAGCGAATTGCCCATCAAAAAATGACGGCAATGAGATGTGTATGTTTGGAAAGTTGTTTAGTTATTAATATACATATGGAATTGTAAGGTAGCTAATGTTGTTTTGTGTGTACTACTGAAATATAGAATTCAAATTAATAGATGAATTTACATATTTTTATGCATAGTGTTGAAGAGCTGGCAATCTGTGTTGATGTTGCAGCAGCATTAGTGGTGTGGAGGTGCTGTGTAAGCGTGATGAACGTGTGCAGTGTAATAGTGTGCGTGCGCGAGACGAAACCGTTAACGTAGCTGTGTACTTCCGCATTATCCGAAAATGGCTCGCCGGGCGATGTTCGCCTGCGGCGGTCATCGCTAAGCCCGCTAAGTACTACAGTTTAACAGTAAAACATGACGCTACATTTGTCCCTTTTTTTTTTCTTCTTAAAATATATATTTTGTTTTAATAAAATTAATATTTTTGTAATTTGCAACTTATATTTCATCAAATGCGTTGGTTTAGGCGTTCAATCCGATGTTGCCCGAGACAAAGTCATTAAATCTGTGTTAATGCGTAAATCTGTAATTGCGTTTCGTAAAATGTACTCGCTACTGTCTTTTTACTCATTGCGCGGTTAATCCGCATCCTTTATCTCGTTGTTTTTCTAACACATACGTCTATGGCTGTGTTTTACGCAGTTCGTAGTAGTATAGCCTCGTTTTCATTTTTTTCGGCAGCCATTTTTTTCTCGCTTAGCCGAATTTCGATCTTTGTAACTCGGCTAAATCGATCTAAATTGGAGTTCCAACTCACTTCCAGACGTCCTGCCTGGTTTCCCATGCTGTAAGTGACCTTTATTTAATTTTTTTGTGTGTATTTAGTGTTTTTTTTTATTGTTTTGGTTCCGCCACTTATCTCGTAATTTTTTTCACCTCGTAATTTTTTTCTAAGTGCTACGATGTAACGGCTCGCCTCGCTACGCGAGTCTCACCTGCAATGAGCGCCTGCGGCGCTCATTGCCAAAGTGTTACGATGTAACGGCTCGCCTCGCTACACGAGGCTCGCCTGCAATGAGCGACTGCGGCGCTCATTGCCAAAGTGCTACGATGTAACGGCTCGCCTCGCTGCACGAGGCTCGCCGTGCGATGAACGCCTGTGGCGCTCATCGCAAAGTCGTACGCACTACGCAACGCAGCATGACGACGTCTCGTAGTTAGACAATTATAATATGTGATGCCCTTGTGTCTCAGCCAACCAAGTAGGTTATTAAAATATAGTAATTACTTAATGATTACATTGTAATTCTACATTTATAATTATATACACACATATTTAATGTAACTTAAGTTCTGCATCTCTGGGTGCTTTGTCTCACATCTGAGTCATGATTAGAGGTCTTTGGAGCTCTGTGTCATTCTGTAGCAGAACTCTACTTCTGAATAATATGGACGCCCAATAGTGAAATGACCATGTGTGACACTATGACCAGAAAGATGACTTGGGTAGATAGAGGCCCTACAGTTTCTCAATAGCCGTGGTACCTTATTTGCTGTCCTCATAGAGAAACAAAAATGAGGGGTTGGGAGAAAGAGAAAGGTTGGAGATATTGGAGAAGGTTGGATGAGAAATGTTGGAGATGAGGAGAAATTGACCTCTTAAACATATCACTTACAATGTAGTAAATAGATTATTAAAGATCTGGCATGCTAATAATGGTTTAGATTTCAAAATCTTTAATCGGTAGTAGGCCCTGGCTTCATAAAGGTTCAGAAGCACTGACCTATACCATTGTCCATATACCACTAGTACTAATTTTTGTTCTTATTTCTGGTATTTTGATTTAAAGGTATATCCATCCTGAAAGAATTACCCTCAGATTACATAGTTACATAGTAATTGCGGTTGAAAAAAGACTTTCAGTCCATCAAGTTCAACCTTTTAAAATCTCCTCTGATCTGCAATATGCGGATTAGTTGTTAATTAATTAGTTGTTAATTAATTAATTGCTAATTAATTGATCCAGAGGAAGGCAAACATAAAAAGAACGCAAGTGAAACTTAGCCAATCATCTCAAAGGGGAGAAAAAATAAATTCCTTCCTGACCCCAGATACTGGCGATCAGATTCCTCCCTGGATCAATACTCGCCCTCTAATTATTCAGAATATCCCTAAATGCCCTTTTTAATTAGAATTAATCTTAAGTTATCTATCAAATCTGCTGTCACCACCTCCTTTGGTAGAGAATTCCACAGATAAACCACCCTTACTGTGAAGAACCCTTTTCTTTCTTTATTCTATTTAATTTTACTTCTAACCTCAAGGGATGTCCTCTTGTCAGTTGGAAACCTCTTGGCACAAAAAGCTCACTTGACAAATCTTTATACTGACCCTGGATGTATTTATATAAGGTAATCATATCTTCTTTTAAATGCCTTTTTTCTAGAGAAAATAAGCCTAATTTGGATTGTCTTTCTGCATAACTTAGCCAACCCATTCCCCTTATTAGTTTTGTAGCCCTTCTCTGTACAGTTTCCAGCTCTAAAATGTCATTGTTATGAAGTGGTGCCCAAAATTGTACTCCATACTCCAAATGAGGGCGTACTAGGGATTTGTATAGTGGCAGAATTACATTTGCTTCCGTTGCTTCTATACCCTTCTTAATACATGCAAATAACGCATTTGCCTTTGCAGCTGCTGCTTGGCATTTAGCACTGTTACCTAGGTGGTTTTCCACAAGCACTCCCAAATACCTTTCAATATCAGATACCCCTATATTTGCTCCATTAAGATTATACATTGCATGGATATTTTTCCTTCCCAGATGCATAACCTTACATTTATTCGTATTAAATCTCATATGCCATTTAGATGCCCATTCCTCAATTTTATGTAAATCCCCTTGGAGGTAAAGCACATCATTATCTGATTTAATTACCTTGCACAACTTTGTGTCATCAGCGAAAATGGAGACCCCACACTCCAATCCTACCTCTAAGTCATTAATAAATATGTTAAAAAGGAGAGGACCTAATACTGAACCCTGAGGAACCCCACTTACCACATTATTGATATGAAAGCTCATCTAGGATTTAATTGCCAATTTCTCTAATTTATGCAAATCCCTTTGGATGGAAAGTACATCATTTTCTGATTTAATTAACTTGCACAACTTAGTGTAGTCAGCAAAAATGGAGACAATACTTTCCAGTGCTAAATATGTTAAAAAGGAGAAGACCTTATACTGAACACTGAGGAACCACACTTACCACATGAGTCCAATCCGAGTATGTTCAATTTACTACAACCCTTTGCTTCCTGTCTTTTAGTCAGCTCTCAATCCATGAGCAGATATTTACTGCAATTCCTGTATCCCTAAGTTTGCCCAATAGTCTCCCATGTGGCACTGTATCAAAGACCTTTGCAAAATCCAAAAAGACCACATCAACTTAGTTGACTTGATCAGGTTCCTACTAACCTCCTCATAGAAACTAATTAGATTTGTTTGACATGACACATCCCTCATAAATCCATGTTGACTCCTACTTACAATCCTGTTCAAATAAACATATTCTTGTATATTATTCCTTATTAACCCTTCTAAAAGCTTTCCCGCTACAGAAGTGAGGCTCACTGGTCTGCATTCCCCAGATTTGTTCTCGCTCCCTTCTTAAATATAGGTATCACATCTGCTTTTCTACAGTCATCTGGTAGGGACCCAGTGAATCTTGAAAAATTAAATATAATGCTTTGGCTATTACAGAGCCCAGTTCCCTCAGTACCCTTGAATGTATTCCATCAGTACCTGGGGCTTTATTAACATCTATTTTTTCCAACCTCATGTGGATTTCTTCCTGCGTTAACCAATTATTCAGCGAAGGTAGTGTAGCCCCATTATGTTGCGGTGTCCCAACCACGGTTACCTCCCTTGTGTATATCGAAGAATAGAACCTATTTAGCTTATCTGCCTTTTCCTGGTCACTAATTGTTAGACGGCCTGTGGCACAATGTAATGTTCTTATAGCTTCCTTCCTTGCCTTCTTCCCATTAATATATTTAAAAAATATTTTAGGGTTAGTCTTACTCTCTTTTGCAACTATTTTTTCATTTTCTATTTTAGCCAGCCTAATAGCGCTTTTGCAAGCCTTGTTGATTTCCTTGTACTTACATAAAGCAGTCTCCGTCCCCTCCTGTTTGTAAAATTTAAATGCCTGTTTTTTACTCTGTATCGTGATCTTTAAATCATTGTTAAGCCACATTGGATGTGATTTAATCCTTTTACTTTTATTCCCACATGGTATATGGTCATAAGTATGTATATTTAGTAAGGATTTAAATGTTGTCCATTTATGTTTAGTATTTCCTCACTTTCAGCTATATTTGGGGGTTTATAGCGTACTCCAACTAATATTCTTTTGAAATTTGCTGCTTCACTATTTAACTGTAAGCACAAACATTCAGCATTATAGCTAGTTCCATGATAAATATCTTCTCAGACTATAGGCTTACATTCAGGATTAACATACAGACAAATCCCTCCTCCTCTTTTACCATTTCCCCTATCATTCCTAAATAGGTTATAACCATCCAGATTAACAGTCCAGTTATGAGATTCATGCTAGACACGTTTCAGTAATGTCTATTCAATACTATTTTTCTTTAATTGCCAATAATTCTAACTCTCCCATTTTTCCTGGCAAGCTTCTGGTATTAGCAAGCATACATCTTATGTTATTGGTTTGTAGTTTTGAGGTTCCTGCCACTATACTTGAGTTACTTAGTAATACCTCCCTATTGACTATACTAACCCTCCCCCGTGTCCTCCCCCATGAGTAGTTAATTCATCCCAATAATTCTAACTCTCCTATTTTTCCTGGCAAGCTCTGGCATTAGCAAGCATACACCTTATGTTATTGGTTTGTGGTTTTGAGGTTCCTGCCACTATACTTGAGTTACTTAGTAATACCTCCCTATTGACTATACTATCCCTCCCCCGTGTCCTCCCCCATGAGTAGTTAATTCATCCCTTATACCTTCTACACTTTCTAGCCCATTACATTCATCTAGTCCCTCCACTGTCCTTATACTGTTTCTTTCCTTTTCCAAACACTCCCGACATACCCAAGGAACCATTTGCCCTCTGGAGATCTTAAACAAACAATATAAACCATTGGTTGGAGTTATTCTTGACAGTACAGTATGTATTTGATTCATGTTATACTTGTAAACAGGTACCTTTTATTTACATGGTATCATGCTTTATATTTGCATTGAAGAATACACTTAATATGTAAACGAAAACTCTACGTTTCCAATCTAAAAAAAAATGTTTAGAGCATCAAAAAACATTTTTTCTTTCAATACTTGATAGAAAATGTGGGACTTCTGTGTTCCTATAACCCTGACTGTGTTGTTTTTAATGACCAAGAAGAAATAACCCAGTTAGGGCCATGAGGCCACTCTTAACCTTAAAAGCTGTCAACCAAAGCTCTTACTTGGTCTTTGCTGATTGTCATAAATATAAATTCAATTTGTAATAAAACATATTTTACATTGTAGTGTTATTTATATAATTAAACTTCCTAATTGTAATAAGGCAAACTCAACAAGTGATATATTATGGCAAATTTTTTAGTCGCCATATTTAAATTATCATAACATTTTGTTATCCCACTTTTGTTGACCTCATTTTTCCTCTGAAACAGGTTATAATTTCCTTTAATTGTAACACACTAACATTTTCTGTAGCGCTGTACAGGAGTAAATTCAAGTCAAAACATTACTAACATAATGAGAAAAAAAAAAAATGGAGGACCCTGTCTTTGAGCTTACAATCACAAGTACACAGAGCTTTCACTAAAGCACATAGCAAGATTGAAAACTCACAGACTTCCAGTCTAAAGGTTATGGGAGAGGTATAGAAGGATAATAGATATGATGTGTATATGAAGACTGAAAGTGATAAGCTTCTTTAAACAGGGGAACTTTTAGCGAGTGTTTGAAGGATTTGAATCAGGAAGATAGTCTAGTGGAGCGAGGCAAGGAGTTCCAAAGAATAGGGGCAGCATGAAAAAAGTCCTGAAGACTGGAGTGAGGAGGAGGTGATAGAGGAGGAAAGAAGAAACTCATTAGCAGAGTGAAGAGGGTGGTTGGGGGTGTATGTAGAGACAAGAGCAAAGATATAAGCGGTGCAGTGTTGTTGAGGGCATTATAGATTAGGTTCATGATTTTAAATTATATTTTGGAGGCTACAGGAAGCCAGTGGAGTTACTGGCAGAGAGGTGCTGCAGACACTGAGCATTATCACTAAGACATTTTCCAAATTAATAATTGACTGCAAGCAAATTACCAAAAAGACAATAAATGCTCCTGGCAACACCACTATTGAAGGCTTGGAAGTTCTGGGAAGGATGGTGAGATCCAGTGGGCCAAAGGACAACTCTTCTCCAGTAAGTCAAGTATATTAGTTCAGTCTCACATGATGACCATACAACAGCTGGTATGGCGCCATACACACAATATGCCATTGATTGTAAAACACACACAATAAATGCTGACAGCACACATCCTACTGCCTGACGGTAAAATAACACTTACTGGATTTACTTTCAACAGTATACTTGACAGATCACATATTATAATTGTCTAACTACGAGACGTTGTCATGCTGTTTGCTCGGAGCACTTAGGCAATAAGCGCATTGCCGCCGAGCCTCGCGTAGTGAGGAGAGCTGTTAAACTCGGAGCACTTACGAGACGCAGGCCTTAGAAAAAAAAAGATAGGAGACGCAAAAAATTACGAGATTAGCGGCCGAACCAAAAAACCCCAAAACACACTAACTAGACCTAAAAAAATTACAAAAACATCACAGACAGCATGGGGCAACAGCCAGGACGTCTGTGAGTGAGCTGGAACGGAAATTTAACTTGATTTAGACGATTTTCGCCACACAAAAATCGGCTAAGCGAGGAAGAAAATGGCCGCCGGAAAAAAAATGAAAACGAGGCTACACGATCGTGGACCGCACAAAACACTGCAAAACGCGTAGCACTTTACACATTACCCTACGACCTACAAGATACACTATTACAAAAGCCGGAAAATGCTCATGAGACGCATAACACAGTAATACCATTACGAGTATACAATGCCACTTTACACAATAAACCAACGGCTTTACCTCGCGCACGCAGAATATTTAGAATGCACAGTTCAAACACTCATTACACTTTATAAGCAGGGCACTAACACTCACAAAGTATATTGTATGCAGATGCAAAATACAGATTGTTAGCTCTTCAGCCTATTGCTCGCTGCATATATCAATTATAAATAATTAAAGTATATTTATTTATTGCAGAAATAATGAATTATTACTTAATTAATTCATTGAATAAATCATTAATTATTACTTAACTTCATATACATAGAAATATATATCTCTCTCAGAGGACCAAAAGTACACGACATGAGAGGCTCGCAATGAGCGCTCAGCGCAAGCCTCGCAATGAGCGCCGAAGGTCCTCACAGTATAAAACGGGCAAGTCGCTAGTATATACATATTAGCCCAAATCTGAATTCGAAACACTAGAAAATAAAAATGATTAATTATTGGAGATGTGCCTAAAGAAAACAGGGACTTTGTGTGTAGTATAACAATGACAGCATCCCACAATGTGACTGAGCAAACTTTGTAGTCACATTTCAATCACAGGCAATAGGGCCAATGCTTTTAATTGAAGCTTTTATTGTTTGAGGAATGGGAAGGAAATCTCAAGTTTGCGAAAAACTATTAATATATTAAATAGCCAGCTTACCGAAAAACACTCTTGTGTTGAGAATGGATATTATCAGAGGTTATATTTGAGAATATGAATACTGTCTTTTTTTAATAAGATATTGCTATATTTTACTTTATGTGCTTTTTTGTCGTCTTGGCAAATTGACAGATTTTGCATGTTTGTGCAAAAAGTGTTTGCAGAATCTGCCAGAAACCCTCAGAGGTACTGGAAACATATTCACAATCAGATTTGTGTGCTAGCTACTAGTAAACCACATAGCTCAATCAAATTAATTTCCGAAGTGCATCCTCTAAGAGACATTAATACATTAGTTTTATTAATGTACCTATCCAGAAAATAATTAATGAATGCTGTCCATGTAAATAGCCTCTATAAAATTGTTACATTTATTCAGACTCTACATTAGTTCCAGTACATTTTAATGTTTTGAACAATTGTATTGACCAAGAGCTCGGACTACCTGTTAGCCATTTATATAAGTGGCCATTCGCTGCTGGATAAATTATTTAACTTAGAGAACTTTATTTATCTGCCAATTATTGCAAATGAAGTGAAACAAGCAGACTGCACTTAGAGTTTGATTTTGATGAATTGTAACATGAGAAAGCTCTGATACCAAGTCTGTTTGTTAAGGGGTCCAAAAGAAGATGGAGCTAAGGTTAACTCACAGCACTAAAACATGCAGCACTTGGTCGATGAGCGAGCAGTGGAGGCAATGAAACACTTAGGAAACGCGAGATCACGTTAGGCTGCAAGCACTTGATGAACAAGAGATAATTACGAGATGAGGGAAAAATACAAGATAGGAAAAATACAAAGTTAACTGCCGAACCGCGCAAAGCAAAAAACACGAAACACACAAAAAGAAAAAATACAACAAAAACATTGCACATAGCACGGGGAAAAAGCCAGGACGTCTGGGAGTGAGGTGGAACGCAAATTTAAGTCCATTTCAGCAAGTTTCGCACTTGAAAATCACCTGAGCAAGAAAATAAATGTCGGGCAAAAAAAATAAAAACAAAGCTACACGACCCTGGACAGCGAAAAACACAGCCAACCGCGTACTACTTTATGAGACGCAGCACTTAGAAAAACAAATACGATATAGTAAAAATACTAAGTTAACGGCCGAAAGCACAAAACACGAAACAAACAAAAAATACAAACAAAAATACAACAAAAATATCACACACAGCATGGGGGGACAGCCAGGACGTTTGGGATTCAGGTGGAACGCGTATTTAAGTTGATTTTGGCGAGTTTCAGCACTTGAAAATTGGCTAAGCGAGAAAAAAAATGGTGGGCAAAAAAAATGAAAACGACCCTGGATCGAGTAAAAAAAACACCACCAACCGCGTACCACTTTCACACAGGAACCTATGAGGTACAAAATACACTCTTACAAAGGACGGCAAATGCTCACGAACCTCGTAGCACATAGACAAACAATGCTATTTTACAATCCTTACTTGCCTATAACAACATTACGCATCTACAGTAGGGCTTTACAGAAATGCATGCAGCCTACTTCTAATGCACGGTTGGGACATTCCTAACACTATCTCCTCAGGCAAGCAACAGTCCCACTGGACATTATATGCTGCAGGACAATAAAAAGACATTGTTACCTCTTCAGGCTATTAATTGTTACATATATTAATTAGAAAAAGGTAAACTATATTAATTTATTATTCAATTATTGAATTAGTATTTTAAAAAATATAGAGACGAGCAAAAGGACATGCGAGCCACGTGATGAGCATCGAGGGCGCGCAGTGCAAGGCTTGCAATGAGCGCTTAGGGTTCTTAGAGTATTAAAAGCTTAACATTGTGTGCCAAACAGCATTGCCATGGCTTCAAATTTTATTGACCATCATTTTTTGCCGTCAAGTCGCTCGTCTCCATATATTCCCAAAAGATGATAGTTCCCTAGGATTAAGTATTATTTATGCACAAAAACAATGTATCACTGCAAGTGTTTTATTAAAAAAATTCAGCACACTATCATAAGAGATTATGTTTTTACTTACACTCCATCAAAAAGGTATTAATGTCAAAGATTTTGTAAAAGAGATAACAAATATACAAATTAAGCTCATATGTACCTATGTGCTTTCTACTAAGTTTACATGACTACGGAAATTATTTAATTAGGTGGACCCTTCAGCAATTCCCATTTGCCTTTGAGGAAGACGTTCAGTAAAGTTGAAACGAGTCAGGCGTAAACGACGATACGTGCATCCTAACGTTGGGAGCACGTAGGCGTTTGCGCATTATGCAGTGTGAGAGTGTCAGTGTACCCTAAACCCATCCTTACCCAATAGTATGTTTGCTGACTTTAAATGTGGACATGTATGACAAGCACGCTAGACTTTCTATGTGATACTTCTCCAGTCTGTGTGTTATCAAACGGAAGCCAGTGGATACACCACTGAACTGGAATCAGCCCCACGTCAGTAGTACTTGACAAGCTCCACTATATAGGAGGAAAGAGGGTAAGATTGTCCCCCTAATAATACTGGCCATTCATATGATAGCCAGAATCCCATTGTTGAGGACACAAAAAAGCCTCTAACCAAGTTTTTGGAACGTTAGTATTTTTTAGATCTGTCAGTATAGAGAGCATATAAGTTAATATACAGGATTTCATATGGGCAAAGTGGTTTAGTGCACACTATTAACTGAAGAATTCTTCTATGATAGACACCTTACTGCATGATGGGAGTTTGATCACCCCTCCAATGGGAGCATAGGATATTTGTTGCAAATACCAATAAGGTAATCCTTCTCCATACATTTTGACCTCATTTTATTAAGTATTGTCTCCAATCCTGGATTTTTTAATTGTCAATTGTTTGTTTTAATATCGCTTTTGTGATCTATAGAAATAATAAAGTTTAATTAATTAATTAAAAAAATAATAATTCCCTGTTGATATAAATGATTTAATTATAGGTGGTAGACACCTTGGGACATTAGCAATCCTTGATATATTGTCAATTTTACGGGAATATGTAAAAGTGCTAAGTGCTTTTTTTTTTCCCTTTGAGACGATTGGCTAAGTCTCACTTGGGTTTTATTTTGTTTGCCTTTCTCTGGATTAATAAATAATAAAAAAATAATAATAAAAAAAAATAATGAAATAATTGATTAATAATTAATTAACAACTAATTAATTAATATTTATTTCGCATATTGCAGATCAGAGGAGATCTTAAAAGGTTGAACTTGATGGACTGAAAGTCTTTTTTCAACCTTAATTACTATGGCCCTCATTCAATTATGATTCGGCCAATTGAATAGGGCTCTAAATAAGCACATAGCATATTTTTTTAAAATAAGTTTTTAGTTAGTGAAAATCTTGCTTTTGGATAGATGATTACTAACTAAAAACATCTTTAAAAAATATGTTATGTGCTTATTTAGAGCCCTATTCAATTTGCCAAATTGCAATTGAATGAGGGCCTATGTAACTATGTGACTATGCTCACGATACAATTTTTGTGATGTTAATCCATTAACATATTTGGTTTATTAAAGTGCTAATTGCTTACTATAAGATGCTTTGAAATGTGCAATTGTGCAGAGAAATCTGTAAACTTAAACCTCTATAAAGTGCTATACAAGAAAAAATGTGCAAAACTTGCTATTGTGATATAGTGCTAAGACTTTTTTTGTAGCCTCGGTGCTTAATAAAGTGCTGTCATGATTGAATTTGAAGAATCTCCTTGTCTTTTTCAATTACACCTATACCTTTGGTCTTTTTGTGTCATATAGTTCTTATAGCTACTGTATATACTCGAGTATAAGCCGAGTTTTTCAGACCTTTTTAAGGCTAAAAAGGGCCCCCTCTGCTTATACTCGAGACTCTCCCCCCCCCCCGTGTCTCTCTAACCCCCCGTGTCTCTCGACCCCCCGTGTCTCTCTAACCCCCCCGTGTCTTTCTAACCCCCCTTTCTCTTTTCCTCCCCCCTCCTTATCCTCAACCCCCCCCTCATTCTAAACCCCCCCTCCTCATACTACCCCTCTAAATACCTCCCCCTCTCCCTTTCCCCTCACTTACCTGCATCTGAAGCTTTTGTTCCGGCCTCCGCTCCTTCCTTGGCACGCATGTGACGTCATGTCATTAGCATATACCGGGTGCCGGCAACTGGTATATGCTAATGGCATGACGTCACATGCGCACCATGTCAAGACGCCGGAAGGAGCGGTTTCCGGAGCAGAAGCTTCAGATGCAGGTAAGTGAGGGGAGAGGGGGAGGTATTTAGAGGGGTAGAATGAGGAGGGGGGGTTTAGGATGAGGAGGGAGGTTGAGGAGGGGGGTTGAGGAGGGAAGTTGAGGAGGGGGTTGAGGATGGGGGGTTGAGGTTGAGGAGGGGGTTGAGGATGGGGAGGTTGAGGTTGAGGAGGGGGGTTGAGGAGGGAGGTTGAGGAGGGAGGATGAAGAGGGAGGTTAAGGGTGAGGAGGGGGGTTGAGGATGGGGTGGTTAAGGTTGAGGAGGGAGGTTGAGGGGGGGTTGAGGATGAGGAGGGGTTGAGGATGAGGAGGGAGGTTGAGGATGAGGAGGCAGGTTGAGGATGAGGAGGGAGGTTGAGGAGGGAGGTTGAGGAGGGGGTTGAGAATGAGGAGGGGGGTTGAGGTTGTGGAGGGGGTTGAGGATAGTGGGGTTGAGGATGAGGATGGGGGGTTGAGGAGGGAGGATGAGGATGGGGGGATTGAGGAGGGGGGTTGAGGAGGGGTTGAGGAGGAAGGGGTTGAGGAGGGGGGGTTGAGGAGCGAGGTTGAGGATGAGGGGGTTGAGGAGGGAGGTTGAGGATGAGGAGGGAGGATGAGGAGGTTGGTTGAGGAGTGGTGCTGAGGAGGGAGGTTGAGAATGAGGAGGGGGGAAGAGACACAGGTAAGGGAGAGGGGGGAAGAGACACAGGGAAGGGAGAGGGGGAAGAGACACAGGGAAGGGAGAGGGGAGAAGAGACACGGGAGAGAGAGGGGGACACAAGAAAAGGGCACACAAGAGGGGGACACAGAGGGCACAAGAGGGACACAAGGGGCAGCTCATTTCCCACCCTCGGCTTATACTCGAGTCATTTTTCCCAGTATTTTGTGGTAAAATAGGTGCCTCAGCTTATACTCGGGTTGGCTTATACTCGAGTATATACGGTATTTACTTTCTATGTTTTCTTCATTAAGGAACACTTATATGATTTATGCAAAGTTTTTTCTAATTTTTTTTTACAACTTTACTGCTTGATTAGGCTGTATTAGTATCTATACAGTCTATTTTCTTTCCTTTATAATTATCCTTAATTCCTTATGGATTTCATTTACACTTATAGTTATATATAACCAAACCTTTATGAAATTTCAGATTTTACCTTGTGGAGTCTGTATCAAACATCCTCTACTACGGTCTTTTATACTTCTCTTTCAAGAAGATTAGAGATTATAATTTGTGTTGTGTGCACATGTAAAACTTATTGCAGCTATATTAATAATGCTATTTTCAAACATAAAGAAGATTAATTGTGCTGTATGCACTCATAGAGTTTAGCAGAATTCACTGGGGCTGGGGGGGGGGGTCACAGGGAAATTCACTGGGGCCGGGGAAGGTGATGGGGGTAATTCACTGGGGCTGGGGGGGGGGGGGTCACAGGGCAATACACTGAAGCCGGTAGGGCAATTCACTGGGGCTGGGTGAGGTGATGGGAGCAATTCCTCGGCGCTGGGGGAGGTCGCGGGGCAATTCACTGGGGCTGGGGGGCAATTTGCTGGGGCTGGGGCAGGTGATAGGGCAATCCACTGGGGCTGGGGGAGAACACGGGGCCATTCACTGTGGCTGGAGGGCAATTCACTGGGGCTGGGGCAGGGTGATGGGTGCAATTCACTAGGGCTGGGGGAGGTCACAGGGCAATTCACTGGGGCCGGGAAAGGTGATGGGGGCAATTCACTGGGACTGGGGGGCAATTCACTGGGGCTGGGGCAAGTGATGGGGCAATTCACTGGGGCTGAGGGAGGTCACATGCCAATTCACTGGGGCTGGGGGTAATTGACGGGCAGGTGATGGGGCAATTCGCTGGGGGAGGTCACGGAGCAATTCACTGGTGCTGGAGGGCAATTCACTGAGACTGGGGCAGGTGATGGGGCAATTCACTGGGGCTGGGGGAGGTGATAGGGCAGTTCACTGGGACTGGAGGAGGTCTCGGGGGAATTCACTGGGGCTGGGGGTAATTGACAGGCTGGGGCTGGAAGGCAATTTACCGGTGCTGGGGCAAGTGATGGGGCAATTCACTGGGACTGGGGGAGATAACGGGGCAATTCACTCTGGCTGAGGGCAATTCAATGGGGCTGGGGGTAATTGACGGGCTCTTCCTCTCTTCTTAAATGTAGGTATCACCTCTGCTTCTCTGCCATAACACAACCCAGTTCCCTCAACACCCTTCCATGTATTCAATCAGAATCTTGTGGTTTATTATTGCATAATTTTTTCAGCCTTTGGATTTCTTCTTGCATTAACTATTTATGTGTTGGAGGTAGTGTAGCCCCATTTTGTTGCAGTGTCCCAAACAGGTACCTCCAAGGGGTATACCAAAGAAAATAAAAATGTTGGTCAATAAATCACATATATCGCATATCTTTTATGCACATTATGGTAATTGCATAACCGTATAACTGTAACGTTAACTTGTATGTCTAGTATAAAACACCATATGTCTATAATATTGCTCAAAAATTGGTTACAATAATATAACTTGCTATTGTGTTACAGCAAATTATAAAGACTTATCTAACTCTCAATTAATAGTGTTAATGAAATACAAAGTAGGCAACTCAAAGTATAAGTCTCTACAGCTAATATAGCGGTTTATAAGAATCTGCTATTCTCTCTCTGACATAAGTAATCTAAAATAGCTAGGCAGTTCAGCTAAAAGGAGCAGGTTCTTGAGTACACTCATGGATCATTATCTGGCCCAGGTTATACAAGAATCTACTAGAAATGAGGACATCTTGGATTTAGTTATCACAAATAATATTGATATAGTATCAAATGTGGAAATAGGGCAATCTTTGGGAAACAGTGATCACAACACAGTCTCATTTGAGATTGAATTAAAATAACATAACTGTAAGGGGCTAACGAAAACTCTTAATTTTAAAAGGGCAGTGATACAAGGTATAGACTGGGACAGAGAACTGATAGGTAAAAACACTGAACATAAATGGACAACATTTAAATCATTACTAAATATACATACTTATCACCATATACCAAGTGGGAATAAAAGTAAAAGGAGTAAATCACATCCAATGTGGCTTAACAATGATTTAAAGATCAAGATACGGATTAAAAGAGGCATTTAAATTATGCAAACAAGTGGGGACAGAGACTGCTTTAAAATTAATTGCAAAAGAGCGTAAGACTAACCCTAAAATATTCTTTAAGTAAATTAATGGGAAGAAGGCGAAGAAGGAAGCTATAGGAACATGTCAGTGTAACACAGGCCATCTGATTATTAGTGACCAGGAAAAGGCAGATGAGCTAAATAGGTTCTTTTCTTCTGTATACACAAGGGAGGTACCAGTGGTTGGGACACTGCAACGTAATGGGGCTACACGACCTTCACCAAATAACTGGTTAACACAGGAAGCAATCCAAAAGAGGTTGGAAAAAATAAATGTTAATAAAGCCCCGAGTCCTGATGGAATACATCCAAGGGTACAGGGGAAATTGGGCTCGGTAATAGCCAAACCATTATAATGAATTTTTCAAGATTCACTCAACACAGGGTCTCTACCAGATGACTGGAGAAAAGCAAGAGCAAATCCGGTGAATTACAGACCTGTAAGTCTCACTTCTGTAGTGGGAAAGCTTTTAGAAGGGTTAATAAGGGATAATATACAAGAATATGTCTATTTTAACAGAATTATAAGTAGGAGTCAACATGGATTTATTAGGGATAGGTCATGTCAAACAAATCTAATTAGTTTCTATGAGGAGGTTATTAGGAACTTGGATCAAGGCAACTCAGTGGATGTAGTCTATTTGGATTTTGCAAAGGCTTTTGATACAGTGCCACATGGCAGACTATTGAGCAAACTAAGGTGTGACGAAGTGCCCTTTGCCACTTTGTCTTGGAGAGGACTGTTTGCCAGCCTCCTGCCCTGCGACTATGGCCCTGGGACATATTGCCTTTAAACACAGTATTCGGCCATACCAGAGTGTATGTCACTCATTCTGGCCCTTTACATACAGGGGGTCATTCGGTACTTGCCCTGTGTGAACCATGATACCACAGATAGCTATGCCATGGAGCCCATTCATATAATGAAAGACTATGGGAAAGACTTTAGCTCCATGGCAATTGAACTGTGTGAAGAGGATCTGAGCGCTATTCTGTAGTTTTGTGCGCTCAGATCCCAGCTATCTGGGGATATGTGAAATGTGAGTAAATGTGAATTGCAGTAATGCTGATGGGTTAGAGAATTGACCAACAAATACTTTGGTCCGGACATCCCCAGGCCGATCCGTTGGGATCAGACCGTGTATGCCGGCTTATGGTCACGGGGGAGGTGTGTAACGGAACCCATCACTGTTTTACCATGTTTCATTATTATTATTATGGTTAAAATATGATCCTACTGTTATACTGTATGTATGTTGGTTTATGCTCTGCAGAATATATTGGCTCAGAATATTACAGCTACTAGGCTAATAGATAATCCTATTACAGAGACTCATAAGATAAGGAAGTCTATTGTATAAAGTGTTTTCATTCTCAGCTATAAGAACAAAGAAGGATGATCTAATCCATGTCTGATTGTATCAAAGTTGCCAGGTAGCCTCAGGGAGGTGTGACCCACCTATTGTCCCTCTATGTGTATTGTGTGGCCAACTATGAGGGATGTTTATTGCCTGTGAAATGTCTGTGTGTTATGGGTAAAAGATACTTTTACTAACTTTTGAACTCCTGGTCTGATTCATGCCATGACTTAAAGGTGTACCCCCTGTTTTTGGGGTACATCCAGAATGTGGTTAAACTTGTGTCTGTTTTAATTGTGTTACCTGTTATCTGAGGGGAGGAGACGTGGGGGTTGAACCATGTATATAATTGGCTGTTGTGATAATTATGTGGGTATAGCCCTTCAGAGGGCACCATTGCATAAAAGGAGATCTCCTGTCATTAAAGAGAGGCCTTCTTGACCCTTCAAAACGTAGCCTTGTCTCGTTCTTGGAGGGGATTGCTCTATCATACTGGGGATTGCTATGCTTTTGCATACCCCCTTGAGCTGTAACTACTGAACCCTTGTTCCTGATGTGCTCTCCTTGGAGGAGAGGTCTTCCCCACACGATCCTGGATGCTGGAGATTCATACAGGGTGGAAGGAAGACGGCGCGGCTCCAGTTAAGCTACGGCAGTTGTGGAGTCTGTGGTGGTAGTGTGGTGTCCGGTGCGGTGCTTGTAGGCCTCGACGCAAACTAGGACGCGTCTGTCAACGGAGGTACCCAGTCGGGGTGCCAGGAGATCCGTTACATAAGGGATACAGGAATTGCAGTAAATATTTGCTCATGGATTGAGAGCTGGCTAAAAGACAGGAAGCAAAGGTTTGTTGTAAATGGAACATACTCCGATTGGACTAATGTGGTAAGTGGGGTTCCTCAGGGTTCAGTATTAGGTCTTCTCCTTTTTAACATATTTATTAATGACTTAAAGGTGGGACTGGAAAGTAGTGTCTCCATTTTTGCTGATGACACAAATTTGTGCAAGGTAATTAAATCAGACAATGATGTGCTTTCCATTAAAAGGGATTTAAAAAAAATGAGGAATGGGCATCTAAATGGCAGATGAGATTTAATAGGAATAAATGTAAAGTTATGCATCTGGGAAGGAAAAATAGCCATGCAATTTATAATCTTAATAAAGCAAATATAGGGGTATCAGATATTGAAAGGGATTTGGGAGTACTTGTGGACAACCACCTAGGGAACAGTGCTCAAAGCCAAGCAGCAGCTGCAAAAGCAAATACAATATTAGCATGTATTAGGAAGGGTATAGAAGCAAGGTAAGCAAATATAATTCTGCCACTATACAAATCTCTGGTATGCCCTCATTTGGAATATGGAGTACAATTTTGGGCACCACTTCATAAAAAGGATATTTTAGAGCTGGAAAAGGTACAGAGGAGGGCAACAAAACTAATAAGGGGAATGGATGGGGCTTAGTTATGAAGAAAGACTAATTAAATTAAGCTTATTTTCTCTACAAAAAAGGTGTCTAAGAGGAGATATGATTACATTATATAAATACATCCAGGGTCAGTATAAAGAATTGTCAAGGGAGGTTTTTGTGCCAAGAGGTTTTCAACTGACAAGAGGACACCCCTTGAGATTAGAAGTAAAAAGATTCCACCTTAAAGAAAGAAAAGGGTTCTTTGCAGTAAGGGTGGTTAATCTGTGGAATTCTCTACCACAGGAGGTGGTGACAGGAGATTCGATAGATAACTTTAAAAGGGGACTGGATTTATTTCTAATTAAGAAGGGAATTCAGGGTTATCCTGGATAATTAGAGAGAGTGTATTGATCCAGGGAGAAATCCGATCCCCAGTATCTGGGGTCAGGAAGGATTTTTTTTTTTTCCTTTGAGACGATTGGCTAAGTTTCACTTGTTTTTTTTTTCTGTTTGCCTTCCTCTGGATTATTAATTAATAATTTAAAAAATGTTGATTAATAATTAATTAACAATTAACAACTAATTAATTAATAACTAATCCTCATATTGCAGATCAGAGGAGATCTTAAAAGGTAGAACCTGATGGACTGAAAGTCTTTTTTCAACCTTAATTACTATGGGCCTCATTCTATTAGCGGCCGTAGCGTATCCCTTGCGGCCGCTCGCGCCGGAGGAAAGCCTTTGATCTAAATTGGCCGCAAGAGTTTCGGCCGCAAGAAAATCCTATTTGCTATTCTATTGCTCCGGGAACCCTCTCTGCAAGGCTAAAACCGAGCCGCAGCTTACTTGCAGGAAAAAGGTCCCGCTACCACCAATTAAGCACAAAATATAGCCATAATAAAGCCATCCTGCGCCCTGAGGAGACTATAAAGTGATTTTCGGTATTAGCAAAAATAGCACAACATTCCCCTATACTCAAATCCGTAAAATATTTTTTTTTATATATATATGTCAAATATCCATGTAAAAAGTCCAGAGGGCTTGGAGCACCTCAGACCCGCCCCCTCCCTGCGGCCGTAAAATAAACAGTTAATAAAATCTCGGATTTGGGCTGATGTGCAAGCTTGAGAGTGGGTTACTATTAATTCTCATATCCCCCAATATGATCCCTAGCATTTACAGAGCTTTACAGAGCTGTCTTCAATTTATTTTTGAGTTTTAAGATTTCTGAGCTTACGGCCAGTAGCAAGATTTACGGCCGGCCGTAAGAGGAGATCCTTGCGGGGCCGTTTAATAGAATTGCAAGGAAAATAAATAAACCGCAAGGAATCGCAGCCTTGCGGCCGTTTTACGGCCGATAATAGAATGAGGCCCTATGAAACTATGTAACTAATTGCTACATCCAACATGTCTGTTATAGTGGCTTATAAGGGTCCGCTATTTCCCCTCTAACTCCATTATATTCAGTGTAGTGTAAAACCTTACAATAGTTTCAGGATCTGATAATTCCCATTAACATAGGAATACACTATTATTATTTATTAACTTTTATTTGTAACATGCCAACATATTCTGTAGCGCAATACAGGGGATAAAAACAAGGGAAAATACAGCATTAACAACCTTCCAAAAATGGAGGACCCTGTTTTGAACTTAGAATCTTTGCAGAAAGTGCTTTTTCCCAAAGCATCCTAGAAGACTGAAAACTCGCCACTTACAATCTAAAGGGCTAATAATACTAGTGAATAAAGTTCCTTAAGTTAAAAAAAATGTAGAGTATGTAATCCATAAAAGCTATAATACAGCAAGTGAACAAATAAAGTATTTAGTAATATTGACAAGTGACCTTCGCCAGGATCCCTGCAGGGTCTGACATCATAACTAAGCAACAACAGTCGCCCCAGCCTTACACACATTTCGTGTCAGCTTCTAAGGAGGCTGAGAGGGGAGGAAGAAAACAGGATAGGTACGTGATATCAAGTGAATTAACATCATCTGAACCTTCTCTTTGCTTTTAGATAGTAAATATAATGATGAACAACCAGATCTACTGAGGAGCTGAAGGAATCACGATATAATGCTGCAAAACAAATCAAAATAAAGCAATATCACAACCAAATCTTATGCCAATAAAATAATATGTGGCAATATTTAAAAATGCATCCAAGTTAAATTGTACAATAAAGAAAAAGGTGAAATAAAGTATTTTGTGGTATAATATATTGTGACGATCCTAGAGTAGGGGCTATACAAGCCCAGAGCCACCTGCTATAGAATACAGGTTATCTACCCACAAGGACCATTGTGTTCTTTGATATCTTGGCACAAGAACCCTGATATCTGGCTTATGTATTGGTCAGAGTCCTTGCATCAGAAATCAGTACTTCCAGTCTACCAAGAGACTCCAGATCTTCTTCTTCTTAGGGGGCTTGATAACACTTGTTACAGTCAAACCTACCCCAGCAGTACTTTCCTGCAGCCATCCAGGAGAACAGGAGAGGCATACGATTTCGATATGTCTCCAGAAGTGAACTGTTTTATTTTGAAAAGTCAAACAATATTTAGTGATCCCTAAATTCCACTGTATATGAACATAATATATATAGAACCTCACCTATATAGTCATATCACATTATGATTGTTACTAGCGACTTGCCCATCACAAATAAGGGCATTACAATTTTAAGCCTGGCAATGCTATTTGCCACACAATGCCAGGTTGTCCCCCCTCTAACTTGCGGGCCTCGCGATGAGTGCCTTATTTCTGAGCCCCCCTCCCCCCTCTACTTTACAGGCATCGCCACTAATTGTAAGTCTTGGCCAACCCGCAACATTGGGGCCTCGAAATGAGCACCTTTAGCGCTTATTGCGGGCCTCTCCCCACTCTCTCACCCCTGTTTCTCTTTCCCCCTCTTCCTCCTCTGTGTCTGTTTCCCCCTCCCTCCCTCCTCTCCCTCCCCTGTGTCTTTCTCCCCCCTCTCCCTCCTCTGTGCTCCTGTTTACATTTACGAGTGTGAAACCATTTGCTGGCTTGGGAAACTGATAACTTTCCCCAAGCCTGAAATGTGATTCCGATTTACGGGCTTTAAAAAAAATTATGGCTATAAGGCCACCATTTTTTTCCTTGCTTAGCTGTTTTGAGACCTCCCAAAAACGCCAATTAGATAGCAAATTAGCTTGCAACATAACTTACAGGCTCCCTGCCTCTCCCCCTGTGCTGTGTGTGAGGTTGTAAGTTAATTATTTAATTAATTTGTGTCCGAATTACGGCTTCCAAATTACAGGCTTGAAAAAAAAGGCTGCCGTTAAAGCCGTCTTTTTTTTAAGCCTGTAACTCTACATTACGGGCCTCATGATGAGCACCTTCAGCGCTCATTGCAGCCCTGTCAAGCCAGGAACATACAGGCCTCGCGATGAGCGCCTTTGGCGCTCATTACAGCCACCGTCAAACCCGTAACTTTCATTCCTCAGGATGAGCGCCTTGGGCGCTCATTGTGCATGTGCAAGCCCATAAAATTTAACATTGCGTGAAGACAACTCACAATTACCACAACTATTATATGTGATATCCCATTAGCACTATGGGTGACTCACACGTTCATTTTAGGCACAATAAACAGCTACAAATGGGGTTCCATATTGTTGTTTTTCAGTATCATTTTTTATTGAGTAACCTCATATAAATATTAAACACTTTGAATGCCTGGTGACAATAGTAATACATTTTTTATGGAGCAATATTGAGAGATTGTAGCTTATGTAACCCCCTAATTTAGCACGTAAACAAATTTGCTATTCAATTGGCGTCTTTTTGTGATCCGCAAACAATCTACAGATTACGGGCTGAACTTACACCCTGTCTAAGCCTTTGATCTTTCAAGACTTCAAGAGTTACAATCACAAATCGCTATTCAACTGCTACAATTCTTCAAGTCCGGAAATATTTTCACACCCGTAATTGCCAAATGTAGAAGAAAATCCTACAGGTACCAGATAGGACTGGGGGATTAACTCCTGTTCGTTCGTAGCACTGTAAATGTAAATAAACCATCAATACTGCACTTTTAAAGACAGGTAAAGCGATGACAGACATTAGAATTAATTGCACAACAGCCTCAAGCTCGTAAATCTGCAATCAAATTTTTTTTTTCTTATGTGTCATTTGGGTGTTATATCAATCTCGGGAATCAAGTAGTTAATACATATCAGGCCACCCACATGGAATAGAACATTTCCTTCATTCATTTTTATTATTTTGTACATTGCAGGATTGCGAGTCTGATCGCATATCGGACCCCTAAACGCTAATTGATTGACATTTAACCTCCATGTTTTATTGACGTAATGATGACGGTCTAATTTTCTATTGGCTGTTTCTAAATTGGTAGTTACGGCCTTGCTTAATTGATCACGCTCTGAAATGCTACATACGATTGCATGGTTTACGGTTTCAGTTTTCTGTCCGTATCTTGTGGGCTTGTTCAATTGAATCGCTTTGTAATTGTAGCAATATACATACATATGTTAGTTCTTTATTAGTACTTCTTTATTAGTAAATCAGTACATTATAATTATTCAGTACATTATTATTTTAACATTTCCCAATATTTCTATGTATCTATCTATCTATCATAAATATGTCTACCCTTCTGGAACAGCTTTCCTTACTATTTTTATACTCTTGTTTTATATTTCCATATTTTCTGTTCTATTGTCACATCCTCTTTGCTTCTGAGATTGGCTCTAACTCACTGAGAGAGAAAGAGAGAGAGAGAGAGAGAGAGAGAGAGAGAGAGAGAGAGAGAGAGAGAGAGAGAGAGAGAGAGAGAGTTGCTGTTTTGTGACTTGTTTGCTATTTTGACCACTAAGATATAATTTTTAACACACATAATTACTGAAATCACATAATTCAAACATATAGATTAATACATACACATAGCTATACATAGCTTTATGCCACAGCACATATACAACCCTCATAACATCACCTACCCTCTGGTCGTGGCTAATGATATTTGCGACTGCAATAACTATTTAAATCATGCAATTAGAATTTCTCCAAGTACCATTTTCCATCCATTTTCTATCTACCCATCTTGTCATGTGATTCAATGGGAGTGTTATGTTTGTGTCTGGTGTCTGAGGTATATAGGCAACACCGCACGAAAACTCGAACAGAGAGTATTAGAACCTATTAATTCCATCAGAAATGAAGAAGATACATCTGTAGCCAGACACATCAAAAACATGCCAAGTACAGACAAGAACTAAAACATAACACAATAAGTGGTGAAAATATGTGAAATAGTCATTAATTACATCAGTAATTGTATTTACAGTTATTAATCAACGTATTTTAAATAATTTATTTTACATATTTTTTTGATAAATAAAGGTTATGTTTTAAGGTAGAGTTTAAGGTAAAGTCATTGGTAATCCTTAAAAGTATTTCTATTTTGACTGTATTCTTTCAGTCAAATTTGAGTCATTAAGTGTTTTGATGCCTTAGATTTAATTCAAAAAGATTAGCTAAAACCTGTGAAATCTTATAAATATTGAATATTGCCTTTGAATATTCTAATATGCTAGGTGCAACTGAACCTCCTTCGTGAAAATACTCTTGCTACTATTTATTTTTTTATACAGGATTTTTTAGCTTTATAGATAAATTGGTCTATTATCTTTTGAAATTCTTTTAGTTTGTATTTTGTAATCCTTATGCTTATGGAAAGCCATGTGTGAAATGGTTATGTAATTCAAGAGTGAAGCCTTTGTGGGCACATTTGCATGTCCCTGCCAGGGTGCCCGGAATGCAGTGTAACAACTGTATTTCTCGGAATGTTTTAGACATTGAAATGTGAACAGAAATTAACTATTTACTGGAATCTTTATTGCAAGACATCTCAATACATATTTAATTTTGCATAAGATGGTCATTTTGATGGCGGCTATCCTCCCTAGCCATGACAAGTTTAATTTTTTCCAGGGTGGTATTATTTGAGGCTAAAGTCTATCCAAATTGTTTATACTTAACTTGTTCAGATTTGGTGTGAATTTAACTCCCAGATGTGTTATACTATTTAAATTCCATTTATAAGGAAACTTTTTCATCAATCTCAATTTCTCTTCAGTTTTGAGACTGATGTATAAGACCTCTGATTTGGAAATATTTAACTTGTAATATGATAAATTATTGTAAGCATCAATAAGATGATGCAATTTAGTTTTTCTGCTTGATAACAGTTATAACTATGTTGTCAGTGAAAATAGTAACCTTGTTAGTTAAGGTGTCTGTTACCGCACCTGCTATTTCTTTTAAACATCTAATAATTTCAATCAAGGGTTCAATGAATAATGCAAATATTAATTCTAAAAGGTTCAGATTTAAATTCTATTCCCAGAACATGATCATTTACTTCTGTGTAGATGGCTTTAACTGCATGAAAACCATATGTACCAAAACCATATTTATCTAAAACTATTTTTATGAATTCCCAATTTACTCTATTGAACCTTTTCAGCATCCAATGATAAAGCCACTAATTGTATTTTTTTGTTCTTTGAAAAGGCTAAAATATCTATAAGTTTATGAGCATTATCTGTAGCTTACCTATTTTTTCTAATTCCTGTTTGGTCTGAATTGATTAATTTTCTTAATAAAGGGTTTAGATTAGAAGCCAAAATACTAGAGTATATTTTTATATCTGTATTTAGGAGTGATATGTCATTTAGAGGTATCTTTATCTGATTTGGGTATATTTACAATTGCTGCCTTTAGTGTCTGGTGTATTTCATTCTTTACATGTTTTGTTAGGCTAGGCGCAAATATCTTATAAGAAATATTTAGGAATCCATCAGGGCCTGGTTAATTCTCTATTTTTAATGACAATACACTTATTTGTATTTCCTTTTCTGTTATATGTTTCTCTAGTTCTTTAAGTTGTTCCTATATTTTAGGTAATGAAATTTGTTCCAGATATTTTAATATTTGTGTTTTAGATGGTTTTTAAAATGTTTTATTATCCTCTGTTTATATAATGATTTATAATATTTTACAAATGTTTTACCTATATCTATAGGATTCCCATATACAGTTCCCTTTTCATATTGTATATTTTCTATTCTTTTACTTGAGTTGTTCCCATTTATTTGATTAGCTAAATGTTTGGCAGATTTATTTCCCATATGATAATGTTTTTGTTGGTATAACCAAATCAAGTTATCAACTTTGTATTTGTTGATTTTTTTTATTAGTGCTTGTATTTGAGGTGTTTCTAAAGCTACTGTGGACGCTGGTGACATTTTATTTAAGGTTTGCAATTCCGTGAGTTTTATATATAACTAACCACGTGCCCGTCATTTTTTTTAAGCATTGCAATGCTGTTGTTTGCAACACAATGCAAGCATCCCCCCCCTCTAACTTGCGCACCTTCGGGGGTCATCACAGGCCTCGCAATGAGCGCCTTTGGTGCTCATTGCAAGCCTTTCCCCCCTCTACTTTAAGGGCCTCGCTATGATCGCCTGAGCTCATTGCAAGACTCTCCCCCCTCTACTTTACGGGCCTCGCCACTTATTGCATATGCGCAAGACTGTGGCTTTGCGAGTGTTACTCTCCCTCCCCTGTGTGTCTTCCTCCTCTCCCCTTTGTCTGACACCCTAATATTAGCTCCATTAAGATTATAAATTACATGGCTATTTTTTCATCCCAGATGCATTACTTTACATTTATTTGTATTAAATTTCATCTGCCATTTACCTTGCACCACTTAGTGTCAGCATCAAAAATGGAGACAATACTTTCCAGTCCCACTTCTAAGTCATTAATAAATATGTTAAAAAGGAGAGGACCTAATACTGAACCCTGAGATACCCCACTTAACACATTAGTCCAATCGGAGTATGTGCCATTTACAACAACTCTTTGCTTCCTGTCTTTTAGCCTGCTCTCAATCCATGAGCAGATATTTACTGCAATTCCTGTATCCCTTAGTTTGCCAATTAGTCTCCCATGTGGCACTGTATCAAAAGCCTTTGCAAAATCCAAAAAGACTACATCCACTGAGTTGCCTTGATCCAGGTTCCTACTAACCTCCGCACAGAAACTGATTAGATTTCTTTGACATGACCTATACCTCACAAATTAATGTTGACTGCTACTTTTAATCCTGTTCAAATAGACATGTTCTTGTATATTATTCCTTATTATCCCTTCTAAAAGGGTTTTCCACTACAGAAGTGAGGCTTAGAGGTCTATAATTCTCCAGATTTGCTCTTGCTTCTTTTTTAAATATAGGTATCACACCTGCCTTTCTCCAGTCATCTGGTAGTTACCCAGTGTTGAGTGAATCTTGGAAAATTAGATATAATGGTTTGGCTATTACAGAACACAGTTTCCTCAGTACCCTTGGATGTATTCCACCAGGACCAGGGGCTTTATTAAAGGCATATTTAAGTGAGCTGGATTAATACATTTTTGCACTCTACAGGCAAAAAGCAGCTTATGTGTATGCAGCACATCTCATAAAACTTTTTGTTTTTATTAATATCTAAAAATCCCTCTAATGCTTATGTTGCCACCTCCAGGGGGATCTAAACAGGCATCTGATCCCCCACAATCAGCATGCAGCATCCAGGAAGCAATATTAAACCACTATTTACCTGCTCTTGCTTGCTCAGCCAATCTCCTTGCAGCTTTCTCCTTGCAGCTTCCTGTCACATATCAGTGATACACTACTTATCCCAAGCTGCTTTGCCCCACAAAAAGGAAACCATGTTTAATTCAAGAGTTTCAGCTAACCTAATTGGCCCAAGCAAATCATTTTAAATTTGAGGCTAATTTAGCCTGGGTTTGGAGGGTGTTAACCTTGATTTCCGACTGTCAGAAATTACTAAAATCAGAATTTACTATTATTGCTAAACACTTACTCTGTATTCACAGGAAGGAAATGATGAAAAGGAAGTGTATAAAAACGTGACTTACCCAAGTATGGCAGAACTCTTGTCTGCATTATTCCAAAACAAAAAGGATACAATGCCTGTGATTAGTCAAACTGAATATTTGTATGCTAATATGCTTATTTTATAAGAGATTGATGGGGTTGTCAGCTTTGAAAGCCAACTGTTTGCAAATGCAAGACATTCAGCTGACTTCAAGGTGAGTGTTTAAATGTATATTTTGGTATTATTTTTTCATGCAAACATTTTTTTTCATTCATTACTGATTCTCCTCTATCAGATGCATTCATAACCCAGCAAACTTAGGTATCTCTTTAACATTTATTTTTTCCAACCTCGTTTGGATTTCTTCCTGCACTAACCAATTTTTTGGTGGAGTTAGAGTAGCCCCATTATATTGCACAACCACTGGTACCTCCCTTGTGTATACCGAATACAAGAACCTATTTAGCTCATCTGCCTTTTCCTGGTCACTAATTAAGAGCCCTATTAAATTCAAGCTACATGTTAACAAGTAGCTCGTAAATGTAATCTTATCGCTATTTGCGTGCTAAGATGCCTGATAACGTTGCTCGCAGCCGACTTTGCGTGTTAACACTCAGGACGGCTGAAAATAGGCTACGTGGAGAGCAACGTTGAACTTCCCGCACGTAAATCCTTTGATCTGACGAGCCCGTTACCACTACGTTTTCAATTCAGCTATTAAATTGCAAAGTGTTTGAAAAGACGCCATGGCGTGCAAGTGCTTTTAACCTCAAATGGAGGCACAATCTCTACTGGTACAAAATAGCACCCGCAAAGGGTTTATTTACTACTTAGAAACAACGTAAAGGGCAATATTAACACACCAGTGCAGTTTAAAATATAGGGAAAGTATGGAATTACATACTAGTATGGCATTACAATTAAATGGAATATTTATTTATCATCATATGTTGGAATGGTCATGCACATGCCAATATGAAAAGCCATAATGCAACATACATAAAGCAATTAAAGACAAACTATCAGGTTAAATAGCAACACAAAAACATGAAACTGATGCCATGCCCTTCATAACTCACAGAGGCTAAATTGTGGCCCCTAATATATCAGTATAATTGCATATACATCTCTCTCATCACATCTACATGTGGGAACACAAATAGAGTGAAAATTACACCGCCACATGGCATATATCAAGTACCAGGGGAACAGTCTTTCAGTCGACTGTCTGTGACCCTATGGACTGCAGCACATGCGGCTAGGCCTCTTCCAGTGCTTTTGTACAAGGTTTATATTTCAACGATACTGGAGTGGGTTGTCAGTTCCTTCTCTACTGAATTGGGATTTGTCTGACCTCTCTGCTATCACCCGCCCACCTACACTGGCCCTACATGGTATAGCTCACAGCAGCTGGATGTGCTGCAGTCCATAGGGTCACAGAGATTCGGACACGACTGAAAGACTGAGCAACAAATATGAAAATGTTGCCCTGGTACTTGATATATGCCATGTGGCAGTGTAATTTGCCCACTATTTGTGTTCCCACATGTAGATGTGATGAGAGAGATGTATATGCAATTACATAGATATTTCAGGGTCCCCATTAGAGCCTCTGTGAGTGAGAAAGTGTTAATACGGCAGCCATTTTGATGTATATGTATTGCAATTTCATGATGTAGTGTGTCTGTAATGGCTTCCAGCATCTTGCAGCATGATTTCTCATATTGGCATATGCATGACCATTCCATCATATGCTAAGTGGTGGTGGTGGTGAAGGGGCTTGTGTACCTCAATGAAGCTGTGAGCTATACCATGTAGGGCCAGTGTAGGTGGGCAGGGGAAAACAGAGAGCTCAGACAAATCACAATCCAATAGAGAAGGAACTGGCAAACCACACCCTGATCTTTGGCATGCAAACCTTGTAGATCAGCACAGTCAGAGACCTAGCTAGGCAGAGACCTAGCTAAATGTGCTGCAGTCCATAGGGTCCCAAGAGAGCCGGACACGACTGAAAGACTGAACAACAATTAATCAAATGTTCCCTGGGTGCTTTATCTATGTGATGTGGCGGTGACATATGGCCACTATTTGTGTTCTCAAATGTATATGTGATGAGCTAGATGTATATGCAATAATATTGATATTTTGGGGGCTACAATAGAGCCTCTGTAAGTGACAAAGGGTTAATATGGGCTGAGTTACATGTATTGGTGTTGCAATTGAATCAAGTAGTGTGTCTTTAATTGCTTTATGCATGTTGCAGCATGGCTTTTCATATTGGCATGGGCATGATCATTACAACATATGATAACAAAAATATATATTTATTAAATGCATTCTTATCATTGGGGGAATAGTCTGCAAATCATTGTCATTGCATTCCCACATATGCTAAGTGCTGGTGGTGAAGGGGCTTGTGTACCTCAATGAAGCTGTGAGCTATACCAGACAGATCACAATCCACTAGAGAAGGAACTGGCAACCCACTCCAGTGTCACCTGTCATAATCCTGTTTAGCCCTCAGGGGAATGTTCCTACTCCACAGTATTACTAATTGGTCTTGGCCTGTGTATTAGCCCTTTATTATAATTAGATTGCAGATTTAGTATTATATGATATCTAATGCTGTTATGACGATTATTCCCCTTATGGATCCTTTGCATGTTAACTAGGGCTCATTAGTTTACATCTATAGGAATGTGACACTAATGTGATGCATGTGGATGTCCCAGAACCCAAACCATTAAAAACACACTGGCACAGTCACAAAGGTATAACAAAGCTTTATTTTTTACACAGACCACAATCAGCAGTGGTCAAGACTGTGCAACAATATCATGGGTGTATTGTGGGCGGCTCCCGAGAGAGCAAGAGGCTAGGATTGAAAAAAGGGGATACCTACAGGAGGTAATGTGATAGTCTAGAATAAGCACCTAGCAGGGTCACATGCGGTCACTACACCGCTGCAACCTGACTGTGATGAAAAAAAGGATCATCACAAATCACTCCATTTTATTGAAGAAGCCATTAATGTGCATAGCACTTACAACTTGTCTGGACATGCTCAATGAAACAGATGATTCAACCTCTAGACTGTGTAATCCAATCCAGTGTCACACACAGTGTGGTGATCAAAAATTTGAAAAAAATCAATAGTGGTCAACTGAAAAAAGGCAGAGGAGAAAAAAAAAAATAATCACAATGCATGTATGGTACAGTGCTAAATACTGTACCAATATACAAACTCACTTGATTCCAAACTGCAAGCATTGCTAACTATTAGCTAGGTCTCTGGATAATCAGTTATATGGGAAAATACCCATTAATACTGGAAGGACACCAAGGTCAGCAGCCAGATTCACTGTTACTTACATCAGACCCTATGATCTGTTCTCAGACTGATATTACGGTCAGGATCACATGCTTCACCAGTGCATATATTAATGCTGGCTGTCATTAACATGCCATTGTTAGACTTTGCAAGTACACCACCATAGTGGTATTAGTCTACATTGAAGCTAACAACAATCATGTCTGAGATATCTGGCAATACGATTGGGGGAGCTACATGTTAGGGGGGGGGGACTGTCATTGAAGGAATGTCTACCTGAGAGGCACTGGGAAACCTTACGCCTCATACATTTCCTCTACAATGCTTGCAGATGCAGGAGATGCCTTCATGGACCTGAATTTAACCTAAAACAAAACAAATGGAAAGAAAAACAAAGAAAAAAACCTAAAACATAAGGCCTTAAAAAAAAGGGACTGCAGCATCACGTCTCAACAGCATTACTCAGTGACCATCAATTGGTGACATGCCTCCTCACCTCCCTGGAGAGCCTCTCCTTGCTGTGCCTTGTGGCAGATATGCCAGCCTCTATCCTCCTCATACTGTTCATCTGTGCACGCATGATGGCCAGCATCTCTGCCAGCGCAGCCTGTATCGTTGGTGGGGACGGAGGTCCTGGTTGCAGGGCCGGGTGAGGAGCCAGGCGTGGTGATGGCGGTGTCCGTGGTGGCTGTGGCGGCCATTGGACAGCTCACTGCTGTGTGGGGAAGGAGGTGCTGTGCCATAGACAGGTTATGTTGATGGCCCCAGCGAAATGGAAAGTATTTCAAGGAGTGGAATGGTCAGGTCAAAATGGATGGGGCTTTGTCCAGGAGGGGAATCGTCCACCACCACGACCTCCCTCTCCTCAGAGCCAGAGACCTCCGACGATCCTGTTCCCTCCTTTCCCTGAGCTGTCTCCTGCTGGGCAGGGGCCAACGCCCCTGCCTCTGGCTCGCCAACAGACCCAGACCTCTTTCTGGATGCTGCGAGATAGAAAAGAAAGGAACATGTCATTATTATGCTGATTAATACATTGATATGTGTTGATTCCTAACTATCTGACATCTAGGCTTGAACATGGATGGTTCTCATAATTGCAATTCTGATTGGCTATCATTTGCTAGATTTGATGTATTCTTTGGTTTCTGGTCTTGATCTTTCCTGCCTCCTAATGCTATCTGTATTTCGTCTGCTGTCTGTAACTGCATCGGCTGCAGTGGGCACACAAGTACATGGACTCTCTATTGCTTGATTACTGTTGGAGTGCCCAGGAATGATAGTGATTTGTTAGCTTCATGGATTTAATGACGCATCCATCTATCCATTGTTAATTCCATGGAGCTGACATGTCAGTGTCCTGTATGGTCATCATGTACGTGTATAGTGTGTGTGATGCACATGTGGTAGCACGTTGGCGTATGTCATATTTACCTGACATGGAGGCTGGATTCTACTAGGTCACCCGGCCTGAAAGCTCCAGCAGCGGGCGGCGGTCTCAGGAGGTCCCTTGCGACCCTCTCCCACTCATTGTAGGTGTCCTGAGTCCTCTATGACATCTTCCTCCTCACCTTGGTCCTGATTTCGTCGATGCAGTTCTTCACAGACCCCTCTTCTATAGGCGCTGTGCCTACTCTGTTTACCTCCGCCACTAGCTCCTTCTAAACCTGAGCTTTAGGCCCAGTCTTCACTTCCCTCCCCTTGCAAGGATGCCGGTGCCGGCACGGATCGCCCCCAGGAGGACCACACTCTCCTGGGGCGTATAGTTGTGTGCCCTGGTCTTGCCCTTGCCACTAGCCCCTTGCTCTCTCGACTGTGTTTGGGGACCCCGGCCACCATGACCTATCCCTGAGGCCTGTGTATGTATTAAGTGTAAATCCTTATAAAATAGAAAATAAACAAGCAAAAAATGTAATCTACCTCTCTACAAACCACAACTACTCTCTCACCAAAACTAACTCTCCCACCGACTCCTGGAACTGCGTGCTAACTCCAATGAATCTCACAACACAGTCAACCCATGGGAGTGTGTCAATCACATTTAAAAGCTCCTACTGTCAATCAAATTGTCTAGCTCATACATGATTGGCTGAGAGGCGTGGTTCGCATAGCTTTATTCCATAATTTGACAGTTCATGCTGATCGCGGCTAGTCCATCCCCTTTCCAGCATGCACCGGCTGCAAAGTCTTACGGTCTTGAGTCTCAAGGCCGTAAGTCGCGCCCAGCTCAAATTAATTTAGCAAGGTCTCTGCCTGTGCTGTTCTACAAGGTTTGCATGCCGGTGATACTGGAGTGGGTTGCCAGTTCCTTCTCCAGTGGACTAGGATTTGTCTGACCTCTCTGCTATGATATGCCCACCGACAGTGGCCCTACATGGTATAGCTCACAGCTTCATTCCGGATACATAAGCCCCTTCACCACCGCCACTTGGCAATGCTGAAGGGGACCAGGGGAACATACACCACACTAATCTACTCTAACCCCTCAGAAAGGGCCACAAAAACACATGGAGGCTGTGCAGAGGCACGGGGATCAACAACCAACTCACCTCCATCAGGGGTAATCTTCCTTACGCCAATCCTGGAAAGTCCATGTGCCATGATGTATACCCATTCCCATTTTGTGACCTACCATTATGTTTTCTTTTCATCAATTTACATTAGTGGGGTGTATGTTCCCCATGTTCCCTTGTGGATTGCTAAGTGTTGGTGGTGAAGGGGCTTGTGTAACTGAATGAAGCTGTGAGCTATACCATGTAGGGCCAGTGTAGGTGAGCACGTCATAGCAGAGAGGTCTGACAAATCCCAGTCCTCTAGAGGAGGAACTGGCAACCCTCTACAGTATCACCTGTCATATTCCTATCAGACCCTCAGGGGAAAGTTGATATCCCTCAATATCAGTAACTTGACATTTGCATGTGTATTAACCCTTTATGTTGATGATCTATGACATATAACTGTAATTTTTCTGTCTATAAGACAATTCCATGTATAGGACGACCCATATTTTTGGAGCCCAAAATTCATAAATAAATAAAAATGAAAATGTGTATTGTATAGGTTTTTATTGTGTTACACGTATATTTAAGGGCACTTTCTGTCATGATTTTCACTGATTTCCATTCCAGCTTAATTTCCTTGTGATCACATCACTTATTGCTCAGTAGCGATGTGCATTGCATTTTTCCGTTTTAACACAGGATCACAAAGATATTGCTGGAATGGAAATCAGTGAAAATCATGACAGATAGTGCCCTTAAATATATGTGTAACACAAAAAAAGTATAAAATACACATTTATATGCACACAAGCAGCACACATATGCCACACACAAGCCGTACAGCTTATTCGTGATGTGTACGTTTAACACAGGGATCTCACTGTAATGCTGCATCTGGGCATTAGATGGTGCTGTTTTAAGGCAGGAGAAAAGACCACACATATTGGAAATGTTTGTTCCAATTAGATTGCATTACATTGCCTGTGTTTGAGTTAGAAATTTGTATTTTAGAAGTTTTTAGTGTGTTACACATATATTTAAGGTCACTTTCTGTCATGAATTTCACTGATTTCCATTCCAGCTCAATATTTTTGTGATGCTGTGTAAACTGGAAAAATGCAATTGCACATTGAGACTGAGTAATAAGTGATGTGATCACAATATTTAGCTGGAATGGAAATCAGTGAAAATCATGACAGAAATTGCCTTCAAATATATGTATAATATAACACAATAATAACTTATAAAATACACATTTCTATGCAAATTTGCAGTGTAATGCAATCTAATTGGAACCAATGCATTTCCAAATGTGTGTCTTTTCTCCTGCCTTAAATCTAGTGGCCAGATACAGCATTACAGTACCAGACCAGGGTATGTAATTGCAACATTCCATGTATAAGACGACCCCCTAATTTAGACTTAAAACAATTAAAAAAATACCATCTTATACACAGAAAAATATGGAATTATATGAGATCTAATGCTATTATTAAAGGAATTGATCTATTGCATAGTAACTAGGGCTCATTAGTTTAAACATATAGGAATGGAACACAAATGGGATGTATGTGGATGTCCCATAACTCCAACCATTGACAACAAACTGACACAGTTAGAACGGTATAATAAAGTTTTATTTTATACACACAGTGCAACCAGAAATGGACAAGACATGTGCATTGATATCATGGGTGTGGTGTGAGCGGATCCCAGTATGGTAAGAGGCTGTGTCAGTTCAGAGGACATCTAAAGGGTAAACAGACAACATCATAACATCTACTAGGGTCACATGTGGTCAGAACCCCCCAGTAACCAACATCATTCGGTTGCCATATGAAATATTAGACATTAGAAATCATGGATCATGTGATACTAATCAATTCCACACACAGTGTGTTTTCATACATTACTGCGGATTGATCAATAGATGATGGGAATCTGGAAAACATAAAGAGGAGATGTTAGAACAATCATAAGCTGTTATTATGGTACATTGTTTTTGCTCTGGACACTACAATTAACCAATGAACATGAACGTCATCTACAACCAGTACTAACCATATTGATTCTGTCCTGTTCAATCAGCCTGCCCGGAATATTTTGAGGACGTGGAAGACAACAAGGCATGCTTCCCTGTGAACACAATCTTTCAGCAAAGAGTACTATCACTATCTACATGGAATAGTTGGGCCATGCTGATATCACATCTCACTGGTATATGGGTGGTACCAAGGTCAGACAGGTTACACTGTTCATATTACCCCTAAACACATGCATATTGATCCTGATGTCAAACCAAGGAAATTATCCATTTTGTTTGGATGACATGAAATACATTAATCCGCTTTCATACTGTTAACGAGATGAAATGCAACTAAAACCCATGTATAACTACTGCTTTGGATTAGCAGATCCTAATGGGACCGTGCAACTCTAAAGCTGGGACACTATTCATTATAATTGAAACTCACAACAGTCATGTTCATTAGTGAAGAGATATGTAGTCATATATTGCATTTCAGATCCATCTACAGTGGTGAATAACACTGATTGAATGCCTGTTGGGAACTGGATTGAGTGTTCACTCACTTGATGATATTGTACTGCTCAAAAATGAAGAACATGTCTTCATGGTAGTGAGATTTGGCTATTAACACCTACAGATACAAGAACAAGATATCAATCATAACCAGTGGCGGCTGGTGACTTTTCAAGTTGGAGGGGCGACAGGGCGAAACATAGCCACTCCCCCCTTTTCAAACCACACCCATTTTTATAACTCCTCCCCCTGACGTCATAATGACCTTTATAAGCCCTGCCCAATGACCTTATACTTGTAAAGCCCATTGAAATACATGATCAGCAATGCAGAAATGTCAAGAAGTAAAGTAACAATGTGTTAAATTCATTGGTATACAATATAGATTGAAAAAACTCATGTGACAAGACTACAGCAATATCATAATTGCACCTATACGCATTAACAGAAAAATTAAAGGAGTGACACCTACCATTAGTCGGGTCTTCTTCTCAGGGTATTCACGTTCAGTAAGTTGACCAACGAGTAGAAACAAATCTGCAGCCACATAGGGTTTGCACCTGGGTTTGAAAGAAAACAAGCAAATCAATCAGACCATTCAAGAACAAAACCATACTTAAAAAACATTAAAAGACCAAGTGGAACCATATAGGCCCCAAACATACCTTAGAAGACCAAGTGGAACTATATAGGCCCCAAACATACCTTAGAAGACCAAGTGTGACCATAGGCCCCAAACATACCTTAGAAGACCAAGTGTGACCATAGGCCCCAAACATACCTTAGAAGACCAAGTGTGACCATATAGGCCCCAAACATACCTTAAAAGACCAAGTGTGACCATATAGACCAGAAACATACCTTAGAAGACCAAGTGTGACCATGGGCCCCAAACATACCTTAGAAGACCAAGTGTGACCATAGGCCCCAAACATACCTTAGAAGACCAAGTGGAACTATATAGGCCCCAAACATACCTTAGAAGACCAAGTGTGACCATATAGACCCCAAACATACCTTAGAAGACCAAGTGTGACCATAGGCCCCAAACATACCTTAGAAGACCAAGTGTGACCATATAGGCCCTAAACATACCTTAAAAACCTTCAAATTCCAAGTGTGACCATATACTCACCTACAGTTGACGCTCCTTCTCGGGGTATTCACGTCCAGTAAGTCAACCAACGAGTCCAAACAAATCTGCTTCCACAGATAGTTTGCACACTTCCCAAGTGATAGAAAACAACAACTAAAAACATTAGAACTTTCAAGACCCAAACCTTAACTTTTAAAACCTTAAAAGACCAAGTGTGACCATATAGGCCCCAACCGCACCTTTAAAAACCTTAAATAACAAATTGGGACCATATAGGCCCCAACCGCAATAGGACCATATAGGCCCCAACCGCACCTTAAAAACCTTAAATAACAAATTGGGACCATATAGGCCCCAACCGCACCTTAAAAACCTTAAATAACAAATTGGGACCATATAGGCCCCAACCGCACCTTAAAAACCCTAAATAACAAATTGGGACCATATAGGCCCCAACCGAACCATAAAAACCTTAAATAACAAATTGGGACCATATAGGCCCCAACCGCACCTTAAAAACCTTAAATAACAAATTGGGACCATATAGGCCCCAACCGCACCTTAAAAACCTTAAATAACCAATTTGTCCATATAGGCCCCAACCGCACCTTAAAAACCTTAAATAACAAATTGGGACCATATAGGCCCCAACCGCACTTTAAAAACCTTAAATAACCAATTTTGACCATATAGGCCCCAACCGCACCTTAAAAACCTTAAATAACCAATTTTGACCATATAGGCCCCAACCACACCTAAAAAACCTTAAATAACAAATTGGGACCATATAGGCCCCAACCGCACCTTAAAAACCTTAAATAACAAATTGGGACCATATAGGCCCCAACCGCACCTTAAAAACCTTAAATAACCAATTTTGACCATATAGGCCCCAACCGCACCTTAAAAACCTTAAATAAATTTTTTTGACCATATAGGCCCCAACCGCACCTTAAAAACCCTAAGTAACAAATTGGGACCATATAGGCCCCAACCGCACCTTAAAAACCTTAAATAACAAATTGGGACCATATAGGCCCCAACCGCACCTTAAAAACCTTAAATAACCAATTTGACCATATAGGCCCCAACCGCACCTTAAAAACCCTAAGTAACAAATTGGGACCATATAGGCCCCAACCGCACCTTAAAAACCCTAAGTAACAAATTGGGACCATATAGGTCCCAACCGCACCTTAAAAACCTTAAATAACAAATTGGGACCATATAGGCCCCAACCGCACCTTAAAAACCTTAAATAACCAATTTGACCATATAGGCCCCAACCACACCTTAAAAACCTTAAATAACATATAGGCCCAAAAAAAAATAAAAAAAAATAATAATATATAAATATATATATATATATATATATATAAATATATATATATATATATATATATATATATATATATATATATATAAAAATTGATATCAATATATCACAATAAATAAATATATATATATATATATATATATATATATTTATTTATTTATTGTGATATATTGATATCAATTTATATATATATATATATATATATATATATATATCCAAATATATATATATATACGCATAAAAAATACACATAAATATACATAAACATATACATACAACAATATATATTAATTGATATTTATTATTTGATTAATTGATGTTCTTTATTACTTGTTATATTATATTGTTCATGCATTTCTATTACACATTATTTGTTATACATATTATTAATTTCAGCCAATCAGAGTACTTCAAAAATTAGTATATATAGCAGACCGTGGGAAAAAAACAATTAATCGCGGGAGGGGCTCCTTGTAGGAGGAGCTCTTTTAGGGCCTTATTCTATTATCGGCCGCAGCCGCTGCGGGGCCGCAAGGACCGGCCGCAAGCTATTCTGCTATTCTATTCCCTTACGGCCGGGGACTCCGGCAGGCTTGCGGCCGGTGCCTTGCTATCTCTTGCGGCCGATCGCGCCGGAGGAAAGCCTTTGATCTAAAACGGCCGCAAGAGATTTGCAATTCAATTGCTCCGGGAAACCTCTCTGCAAGGCTAAAAGCGAGCCGCAGTTACTTGCAGGAAAAAGGTCTCGCTAGCACCAATTAAGCACATAAAATAGCTCAAATAAAGCCATCCTGCACTTTGAGAAGACTATAAAGGGATTTTAGGTGTTAGAAAAAATAGCACATAATTATCCTGTACTCAAATCCGTAAAATATTTCATTTTTAATATCCGTAAAATATACATGTAAAAAGTCCAGAGTGCTTGGAGCACCTCAGACACACCCCCGCCGCAGCCGGCAAATAAACAGTTAATTTGAACTCGGGTTTGGGCAGATGTGCAAGCTTGAGAGTGGGTTCCTTTTATTCCTCATGTCCCCCAATATGATCCCTAGCATTTACAGAGCTGTACAGTGCAGGCTTGAATTTATTTTTGAGTTTTTATATTTCACAGTTTACGGCCGGTTCCAAGATATGCGGCCGGCCGTAAGAGGAGATCCTTGCGGGGCCGTATAATAGAATCGCGAGTTAACTGAACCCTCGCAAGGAATCGCAGCCTTACGGCCGATTTACGGCCGATAATAGAATGAGGCCCCTTAGTGTGTTGTTTTTTTTTTTTTAGAGCGTCGTTTTTTTTTTTGTGGAGGCCTCTTTCAATGGGCCAGAATGGATGGATGGACAATGGCTTCAATCAAGATTGGATTATTTGACCATTGGCTTCAATCAACATTGGATTATTTTGACCATTGGCTTCAATCAACATTGGATTATTTTATTTTGACCATTGGCTTCAATCAACATTGGATTATTTTATTTTGACCATTGGCTTCAATCAACATTGGATTATTTTATTTGACCATTGGCTTCAATCAACATTGGATTATTTATTTTTCATGACTATATCCAGAGGACAGAAGGCCAACGCTGGAGGGGTCAATTTTACAGGTAAGTATGTGCTGTTGTTTATTTTATTTTTTATTAATGTTTGTTTAAAGCTGTTTATTTTTGTATAAAATGTGTTGTGTTACTAACTGTACTAACAATGTGTTTGCTTACTGTTTAATTGTAATAATAATGTTTTTACTGTATTTTTTTTCCCCTTCCCTTATTTTTATTTTATCTTTAGAAGTGACAGGCACATATACATGCCTGTTACTTCTAAAAATGGAATAAAAATAGGGGGGGGGGGTAGGTAGTTGGTTCATCCAGGGTGGGGTCGGTCACGCTCAGGCGCCCATCGGTCGCCCATCGGACCGCGTAGGCCACGATCAGGGGTGGCACAGGCCTCATGGGGGTGAACATCCACCCCCATGTGGCCTGGTCAACCCCGCTCACTGCCCGAATACCCGGGGTAGCATAGGCCGCATCGGGGTGGTGGTGATCGGGCCTCGGGGGTGGCATAGGGCGGCAACATGGAGGTCATCAGGGGTGGCACAGGCCTCATCAAGGGGGTGATCCGATCACCCCCATGTGGGCCTGTGCCACCCCGCTCACCACCCGACTACCCCGATCCCGTGATCGGGGTAATCCGGCAGTGGCATGATGGCATAGCTAGGCTAGCATAGGGCAGGCCTGATCGGGGGTGGCACAGGCCACATGGGGGTGATGGCTGGGGTCGTCGGTGGTAGTTGGTGGGTGGCTGGGTAGGTGGCACTGGCAGGCCAGGCAGGCATAGTGGGGGACTGGGGGTAACTGGTCACCCCTAACTTTTATTAGGGGCTACTAGGGGTTTGGCCAGGGGCAGGGGCAGGGCAGGTGCCAGGCAGGTAGACTTACTGTGTTAGGCAGGCAGAGCAGATGTGAGTAGATTCAGCCAGGGAGGTCTCTCAGTCTCAGCGTGACCAGGGTCAGGAAACAGAAAGGGGGAAGGGACAGGCAACTGGTGGTTTTATTGACTGTATCAGTCAATCAAAATGATAACTCGAGGCCCTATTTGCTGGCGGGCGCTCAGGGCTAACGGTCTGGGTGGGTTTAGATTGATCACTTAGTAACTGGACAGCCTTCCATCATTGATTGGTCAATGATGGAAGACTGTCAGTTATTAATTGATACATTTATGACCGCCCATGCATATCGTCACTGTGATGGTGGGCGGCATGCATTAACGGTCAGGGGGCCAGGCCAGGACTCATTGAAGAGAGAGAAGAGTCTAAGGTTAGTGTACACAGTATAACTATTGTAATTTGATCACACAGGGTGCAGGCAGGGGGCTATATAGATACACAGCATTAGTTAATGTAGCGCAAGGGTTATTTTAAAGTGACAGTGTCCCTTTACTAACTTTACTTCATTTTTAATACTATTTAGACTTGAAATGATGATGTACACCTTATATTTATTTGTTTTTGGGTTATACTAATACATTGTTGTGTTTTTTTTATTGCAGGGTGAAGAAAATATTTGGGGGGGCGTTTGCCCTGACGCCCCAATGGACGGGCCGCCCCTGATCATAACAATATTCTGTTTTACGACAACACCTCATCTCAGGGTCAATCCACATTGAACATCCATTGTTGAAATGTTAAACATAACAAGACATGTACACACTCTGTAGCCAGCCAATAGTATGTAAACATCTATAACAACCAGTATTCATTGAGGAGTGATCAGGAGGAGGACTTCCTCGATGGTGCTAAGACCTCCTACTCCTCCGCACTTGGCCCCAACCTTCCGTGCCCGTGGACCGTCTCCCTCTTCCAAGTCTTAGTTGTGGAGGAGTGGGGGGTGCCACTACATCTGCTGGCTGTGGATCTTGTTGTGATGGTAAGGTATGAGACGAGGAGGCCGACGTCTCCTGTTGCTTAACTGAAGGCAGAAAGTGTGAGGGCTGGCATTGGGCTAGCTCGATTAGTAGGCGTCTCACCTGTTTCTCATATCTCTCCATCCTTCAGTTGAGCCTCCTCATCTCAGCATGGAGAGATCTAGTGCTAGCCAGGAGGGATCTAGTAGTAGCCAGGAGGGTGTTGGTCAGGTGACACTGCCTCCAAAGCAACTTGAGCATCTGTTCTAACTTTTGGTGGCGTGCCTGGTTCTTCCTGGCACACTGGGCCATGATCTCCACCAATATCAGGGGCGGTGATGTTGCCGGCAGTGAGGCCCCATGTGAGGACTCCTTGTGAGGGCCCAGGCAGTGACTCCCACTCCTCATATGCCAGTGAATGTGGCTGGCCAGCTCATGTGGAAGGTCCCATGCCCTCTTCAATGTCCTGGCCTTCCTTCTCCTCAACTCCCACCTCCAGTGGAGCCTCCCGCTGTTCCTCAGCATCTGGCCTTGGGCGCTGAAATGGGAGAAAATATATTTAAGTTGCTTTCCATACACAATTGACAGCTATGTGTTTCCATATCCTTGACATCATGGTCACCTGTGATTGACTAAGGTTCTTATATTACACAGACGAACCACGAACTGCATATTAAGCATTGTGGATCATGGCTCATATGAATATGTGTACTGCATGTGCATCAGACACGTGCTCTGCTGGATCTGCTGTGCAGTGTGTGAGACTGACCAATCTGTGACATGTTCCCAGCAATGGTTGTTAATAAGCAGCTGAGACATGGTCCAGGTTAGGACAGTATATGACACAGACATGCAGTCCTACAGAGTCTGTATCCACATATGCTGCAGTGGGCACACCCAGATTTGTACTCTCTGGAATGTCAAATCAATCTGGATGTAATAGCAAATTGTACTTGTTATACTGTAAATATATGATTAATTAACCAATTTTGGAGCTGTAATGAAGAGGTTAATATGCTTGAATGCCATGCTTGTGGATATTCAATTATCTGTGATGTTATCTGTCATAAGGAACAAAGGAAAGATAACTTTCCAGAATGACACCCTGCTGGTGATACTAAAAGCCTCAGGGATGAATTTGCATCATGGACACAATACACAGGAATCAACTCAATATACAAGAGGTCGAGCAAAGGTGAAATGAAGAATCACATCCAGGGGTCATTCACTGATGAAAGATTTGAATGGCTGGGACAATCCCAGGGTGTGGCTATGATGTGTATAACTGGGCCAAATTGACTTGCTGGGTAGTAGAATTATCTTAGGAAAGGAACAGAGGAATCAGGAGGAATACTCTATACTCTTGTATACACACATTAGTATTTACACACATTAGCATTATATAGGCAGAGCCTTGTATTTCAGATGTCAATCTCACCACTACTGTTGTATGTTAATAAACCCTTTAACATATAAGTTTCCAGTGTATTTGGAGTTCTTATAGCAGTCAGATGTACGGTAAGTTAACTGGTCAGGATATACTGTTAGAATTCCAGTATAAAAGAACTATATTTAACAGTATTCAAAATCAGTTTTAACTGCAGCTATTGTCCAGACATTTCATTGATACAAATTATTAAAATTATACCAGGATTTAAATGGTTATTGTTGCCCCATTTATCTTCAATCATAACCATAGGGCTTACAGTGCTATTGTTTGTCATTTATCTCTACGTGTGGGCAGGGGTGTAGGAGGTGATATAATTCTAGAGCAAGGGTGGACAGGTACATGCCTGGATTTGATGAGTCAATTACCTCTTCAGTCATCCTGATTGACTCACCTGTGCACAGAAAGGATATCTTGAAATCATGGCATGTATGTGGCCCTCCTTACCCACCCCTGTTCTAGAGGGATACAGCTCATTATATACAACAGCCAGAGTACAAGTCTATTTATACATACATACATACATACAAACAGCATGATATCTTGAAACCTCAGCATGTATGTGGCCCTCCTTGCCCACCCATGTTCTAGAGGGATACAGCTCATTATATACACAACAGTCAGAGTACAAGCCTATTTATACATACATACAAACAGCATGATATCTGCAGGGTTTTGTCCACCCCATGTCCCTCTCGCTCGTAACTCGCAGCATCTTCTAATTTAATAGCAACGTAACTTGGCCAAATTTGAAGCATGCAGCCATTATGTGCTACACTTTGGACTTATGAGGCTGGAATTTATTATGGCCCTATATCAGATGGTCTGCTTCACAATGTAGTGCTCCTATAGGTTCCTTCCTGACCTTCTTCCCATTAATATTTTTAAAAAAATATTTTAGGGTTAGTCTTACTCTCATTTGCAACTAATTATACATCTTGTTTTATAAACCTCATAAATTAAGTAAATGAACCACCTCTTTGTGATTGTAATTTTACAACCACCACAATTAATCTGGATAAAACTAAAATAAACTTTATATCCAATTCTTTAAAAATTCTGTAGTTAAAATTTGCAATTGCTTAAAATCCGAGCTCCTTACTGCTCAGCACCAGGACATCACTTTATGTAAGGCTAATATATATATATATATATATATATATATATATATATATATATATATATATATATATAAACTTTATTATTTATTTCTCAGCTTTCTCCTAATACTTTGTTTTCTCTCCTGTGGTAAATTTTGAAATTGTTTCTATTATCTTTGTGATATCCTTTTATTTCATTATTTTCTGATGAACTATTTGTTATTACATTAGTTATTGTCCTTTGTTATTTTTTTCATACTTCTATTCTGTCTTGTTACTGACTTAGATACATTTCAGTTACATATAGCATTTGTATCGCTTATTTTTCCTTTCAGCTATCACTTAGGAGTCATAAGTGACTAATACAAATATTGTTCCATTCTCTTGTATTAAAGACGTTTAACCCTCTTATTGTGCTTTAATTAATCAGTTACATATAATGTGTGTTATAAACAGAAGGGCCCACTGGACTGTTTTGGGTCAATCAGTTATTATATGTGGGTTTAGAATGTGCTAGCGACTTGCCTAACAGTTATATCATGGGTGTAATGCATACATGTAGTTATATCAAGGATGTAATAAGTGCATATAGTACTGTCATTGATTAACATTAAAATAAGGTATCTATTAGAAGTAGTACATAGAATATGCTTAGATAATATAATGTTAATGCATTCTTATCTGGGAAATACAAAAAGTTAAAGATTCTAAAGAATTGATATGGCTTTGAGAGTCACCCATGCATAGATCCCTGTATTGAGTCTGGAAGGGGAAGTTTAATTTATAACCCTGTAAGTTGAGATCTAGTAACTAAGAGATGGGGGCTTGGCTACAAGCCTGGGGAATAGTGTTTTGTGTTATCTGAAAATGTGTCTTGAAAAATAAAGAAGTGCCCGTCTGATTTTGGACACAAAAAAAAAGGGGGTGTAGGAGTCGGTTAATTTGGAGCACTTAGGCGATGCTATATGTAACTAAGTCAGTAACAAGACAGAATAGAAGTATAAAAAAGTAACAAAGGACAATAACTTATGTAATAACAAACAGTTATTCAGCAAATAATGAAAGAAAAAATATCACAAAGAAAATAGATACGATTTCAAAATTTACCACAGGAGAGAAAATAAAGTATTGAGAAAAAGCGGAGAAATAAATGATAAAGTTTGTATCTATAATAACCTTACATAAAGTGAAGTCCTGGTGCTGAGCAGTAAGGAGCTCAGATTTTAAGCGATTGCAAATTTTAACTACAGAATTTTTAAAGAACTGGAAATAAAGTTTATTTTAGTTTTATCCAAATTAATTGTAGTGGTTGTAAAATTACAACCACAAAGAGGTGTTCATTTTCTCTTACTTCATTTATGAGGTTTATAAAACAAATTAACCAAACACTGACAGGTTGATGGAAATAACAATTAAGGTCATTTTTCAAATATAAGTAATTTTTCATTTTCTATTTTAGCCAGTCTAATAGCCCCTTTTCAAGCCTTGTTGCAAGCTGAGCAGGGACATGCAAATGTGCCCACAAATGCCTCGCTCTTCATTCCATAAACAATTTTAAACATGGCTTCCTTTAAGCTTATGGATTGAAGAGCGAGGCATTTGTGGGAAGATTTGCATGTCCCAACTCAGCTTCCCAGAATGCAGTGTAATAACAGAATTCTGAGCTGGAAGCAGGTTTTTGAACTTGTTTTAGACATTCAAATGTGAACACAGATGTACTATTTATTTACTGTACTACTGTATGGTGGAGGGTTTATATCGCTCTTTTGCTCACCATATATTAAAAGATTGTTGTGGTGAACAATCAAAAAGTTATCACTATATACTGCAATACTCTGATTATTTATCTGGATTACTGGACATTCACGGCTACCTCACTCTTCATATATGTATATGTATATATATATATAGATATATAGATATACAGATATAGATATATATCATGGGCAAAATAAGGAAGCAAACGTGAAGGATCTTATACAGCAAATAGAAGCTGAAACAAGGGGGAGCCACTTCTTTCACTAGTGTGTTAGTTACTACAAAGTATAATGGGTGTTATTTGCACTTATGAGAATGACAAACTATTACTATAAAAACATATTGTGTCTTCTAATTAGATCTATAAGTCTGAGCTCTGTTGTAGGGATATTGTTTTTCCTTATAATGTATTAAATATAAGTATAAAAGTGCTGGAGACTTAGAGAAATTATAAAGAGTACAATCTGAGTCTGGTATCCTGATAAATCAATCAATCTGTCTGTCTATCTAATGCACATTATGAAGAAGCAACTATAAAGGCCATGACCAATGAAATAATCAGATGAGAGATAACATCATTAGTAACTAGGTAGAGTCGCACATTATTAGCAGCTTAGTCCTACCGTTCACGCTGTATCTGTAGAGAGCGTGCGACACATCTATATACCAAAGCGTCACCATGGAAACAGAATATCTCCATGGACCCGCCCTCTATTGAGTATTTTTGTTACGTTCTGTAGAGGATTCTGGGACTTGTAGTGTGGTGTACAGTATCCCGTATCATTCACTTCCTTTTCAAGATGGCGGTTGGTCGCTGATCTTTGTTTGTCTGAGTTCTCAGCAGGTAAATAAAGTTATTAATATTCCGAATATTGATGTCAGGAGATAATTTAGGGGGTTATCTGGATCTCTGATTAGTTATCAGGAGTGAGTAGCATAAAAACAGGAACAGATACCTGAATATAATATTATATATATATATGGAGGGGAGAGAGAAAGAGAGGGGGAGGGAGTCTTTCAGTACACCAGTGATGTCAGTGTATTATTATCTATATATCAGACCAGCTCTGACCTTGTTTTAGGTTCAGGATCTTTCTCTATATATCATTTCTATAAGTCAGTATATAATCTAGTGATAAACCCTGGGGAGCCTCACATGTAAGCTGCTTAAAAACGAATGATAATATAAATCCTTTTGTAAACACTAAGAGGCCCCAGGGGTTGGATCTGTATCTATTTATTAGGAAATCCCATTGTAACTGTAACAAGTCATTACATTTTGGACAAGATCATTACAGATCTTAGCTGGATATCTCAGCCCATATCACTGATGAGACTATATGTATATATTTATCTTCTAATAGAGTGTGAGGCTATGTGTGTGTGTGTGAGGCTATGTGTGTGTGTGTGAGGCTATGTGTGTGTGTGTGAGGCTATGTGTGTGTGTGTGAGGCTATGTGTGTGTGTGTGAGGCTATGTGTGTGTGTGTGAGGCTATGTGTGTGTGTGTGAGGCTATGTGTGTATGTGTGAGGCTGTGTGTGTGTGTGAGGCTGTGTTTGTGTGTGAGGCTATGTGTGTGTGTGTGTGAGGCTGTGTGTGTGTGAGGCCGTGTGTGTGAGGCCGTGTGGCTATATGTGACTGTGGGGCTATATGTGTGTGTGGCCATTTATTTGTGTGTGTGGCTATTTGTGTGTGTGTGGCTATACGTGTGTGTGTGTGGCCTATTTTTGTGTGGCTATTTGTGGCTATGTGTGTGTGGCTATGTGTGTGTGGCTGTGTGTGTGTAGCTATGTGTGTGTGTGGCTATGTGTGTGGCTGTGTGTGTGTGTCGCTATGTGTGTGTGGCTATGTGTGTGTGTGTGTGTGTGTGTGGGGCTGTGTGTGTGTGTGGGGCTGTGTGTGTGTGTGGGGCTGTGTGTGTGGGGCTGTGTGTGTGGGGCTGTGTGTGTGGGGCTGTGTGTGTGTATGGGGGGCTGTGTGTGTGTTAGGCTATGTGTGTGTGGCTATGTGTGTGTGTGTCTATGTGTGTGTGTGTGTGTGTGTGGGGCTGTGTGTGTGTGTGGGGCTGTGTGTGTGTGGGGGGCTGTGTGTGTGTGTGGGGCTGTGTGTGTGTGTGTATGGGGGGCTGTGTGTGTGTTAGGCTATATGTGTGTGTGAGGCTATGTGTGTGTGTGTGTGAGGCTGTGTGTGTGAGGCCGTGTGGCTATATGTGACTGTGGGGCTATATGTGTGTGTGTGTGTGGCCATTTGTGTGTGTGTGTGGCTATTTGTGTGTGTGTGGCTATACGTGTGTGTGTGGGCTATTTTTGTGTGGCTATTTGTGGCTATGTGTGTGTGGCTATGTGTGTGTGGCTGTGTGTGTGTGTGGCTGTGTGTGTGTAGCTATGTGTGTGTGTGGCTGTGTGTGTGTGTGTGAGGCTATGTGTGTGTGTGTGAGGCTATGTGTGTGTGTGTGAGGCTATGTGTGTGTGTGTGAGGCTATGTGTGTGTGTGTGTGAGGCTATGTGTGTGTGTGTGAGGCTGTGTGTGTGTGTGAGGCTATGTGTGTGTGTGTGTGAGGCTGTGTGTGTGTGAGGCCGTGTGTGTGAGGCCGTGTGGCTATATGTGACTGTGGGGCTATATGTGTGTGTGGCCATTTATTTGTGTGTGTGGCTATTTGTGTGTGTGTGGCTATACGTGTGTGTGTGTGGCCTATTTTTGTGTGGCTATTTGTGGCTATGTGTGTGTGGCTATGTGTGTGTGGCTATGTGTGTGTGGCTGTGTGTGTGTAGCTATGTGTGTGTGTGGCTATGTGTGTGGCTGTGTGTGTGTGTCGCTATGTGTGTGTGGCTATGTGTGTGTGTGTCTATGTGTGTGTGTGTGTGTGGGGCTGTGTGTGTGTGTGTGGGGCTGTGTGTGTGTGTGGGGCTGTGTGTGTGGGGCTGTGTGTGTGGGGCTGTGTGTGTGGGGCTGTGTGTGTGTATGGGGGGCTGTGTGTGTGTTAGGCTATGTGTGTGTGGCTATGTGTGTGTGTGTCTATGTGTGTGGGGCTGTGTGTGTGTGTGGGGCTGTGTGTGTGTGGGGCTGTGTGTGTGTGTGGGGCTGTGTGTGTGTATGGGGGGCTGTGGGTGTGTTAGGCTATATGTGTGTGTGAGGCTATGTGTGTGTGTGTGTGAGGCCGTGTGTGTGAGGCCGTGTGGCTATATGTGACTGTGGGGCTATATGTGTGTGTGTGTGTGGCTATTTGTGTGTGTGTGGCTATACGTGTGTGTGTGGGCTATTTTTGTGTGGCTATTTGTGGCTATGTGTGTGTGGCTATGTGTGTGTGGCTGTGTGTGTGTAGCTATGTGTGTGTGTGGCTGTGTGTGTGTGTGGCTATGTGTGTGTGGCTATGTGTGTGTGTGTCTATGTGTGTGTGTATGGGGGGCTGTGTGTGTGTTAGGCTATGTGTATGTGTGTGAGGCTGTGTGTGTGTGTGAGGCCGTGTGTGGCTATATGTGACTGTGGGGCTATATGTGTGTGTGTGGCCATTTGTGTGTGTGTGTGGCTATTTGTGTGTGACTATTTGTGTGTGTGTGGCTATACGTGTGTGTGTGGGCTATTTTTGTGTGGCTATTTGTGGCTATGTGTGTGTGGCTATGTGTGTGTGTGGCTATGTGTGTGTGTGTCTATGTGTGTGTGTGTGGGGCTATGTGTATGTGTGGGGCTGTGTGTGTGTGTGTTTGGTGGGCTGTGTGTGTGTAGGGGGCTGTGTGTGTGTAGGGGGCTGTGTGTGTGTAGGGGGCTGTGTGTGTGTAGGGGGCTGTGTGTGTGTAGGGAGCTGTGTGTGTGTAGGGGGCTGTGTGTGTGTAGGGAGCTGTGTGTGTGTAGGGGGCTGTGTGTGTGTGTGTGTGTGTGGCTGTGTGTATGGGGGGCTGTGTGTGTGTGTGGGGCTATGTGTGTGTGTGTGGGGCTATGTGTGTGTGTGTGGGGCTATGTGTGTGTGTGTGGGGCTATGTGTGTGTGTGTGGGGCTATGTGTGTGTGTGTGTGGGGCTATGTGTGTGTGTGGGGCTATGTGTGAGGCTGAGTGTGAGGCTATGTGTGTGTGTGAGGCTATGTGAGAGGCTATGTGTGTGGCTATATGTGAGTGTGTGGCTATGTGAGTGAAAGGAGGGCTCGGATGCAAAAATGCTATTGTGAGACCCCTTCCGGTGCCGTATTATTAATCACATATAATAGTTGTCAAACTGCGATTTGTCGTCAGGCTTGCCATCAATCACAGTTTGACAACTGTGAATGATCGCATCACCAGTGCATGTGCATTGCCCTGCGTCAAGGGGGGAAAGAGACACAGGGGAGGGAGAGGGCTGGAAACAGAGACACAGGGGAGGGTCGGGAAAAGACACAGGGGAGGGAGAGGGGGGGAAGACACACAGGGGAAGGGGGGGAAGAGACATAGGGGGGGAGAGAGACACACAGGGGAGGAGGATGAGACACACAGGGGAGGAGGGGAGAGAGACACAGAGGAGGGAGGAAGAGACACAGGAGAGGGAAAGGAGGGGTGAAGAAACACGGGAGGGAGAGGAGGGGAAGAGACACAGGGGAGGGAGTAGAGGGGAGAGAGGCTCGCAATGAGTGCCAAAGGCACTCATTGCATGGCCCATGATGAGTGCACTCATCTCGAGGCCAGTAAGGTAGAGGGGGGTCGATCGCTAAGAGCGCCAAAGGCGCTCATCGCTAGGGAGGCAGGTTAGAGCGGGGGGGGGGGGGGGGAGCCTCGCAATGTGTGGCAAACACCATTGCCAGGTTTCAAATTTTATTGCCTTCATTTTTAAAGGCGCCAAAGGTACTCAGAACGGGGCTCACGATGAGCGCCAAAGGTGCTCAGATTGTGTGGCAAAAATCATTGCCAGGCTTAACATTTTATTGCCGTCATTTTTGACAGGCAATTCGCTAGTATTATATATTATACATTTATATATTATATGTATATATTTTAATCATGATTTATTGCTTCAAAAAAACTTTATCAACACTTTCCCAGACCTTAGTCACAACAAACGGGAAATAAGACCTATAAAGACTCTTTTTCCAGTGAGATTCTTTTTAAGATAAATCACTGTATAATTTTATTGTGAGCTGTTATACAGAAAAGTTGAAAGTAAAATGTATGAGCCCAACACAAACAAGCATTGAAATGTTGTCCCACTGGCTCCTATATATGGTTCCCAAACTATTATTATCACTATGAGGTATTTTTGCCCCCCTTTGTATATATATCAAGTAATTACATTACACTTTAAGCAGAACACATCCTATTACATGGATCTTCCCATTAAGATACATTTATGTCAGTGAGACCTAGCGGTGAGATCTTCTAACTTAATGTCTGGAGACAGAGATAGGCCATTTAATACGTGTCTGTTGTTTGTGTCTCTGACGCATTAGACTCCTGGGGTCTGACATCTGGAGTCTGGTTGGATTCTGGTCTCTTCAGTCTGATTACAGGTTCAGAATTATTATACACAAAGGGGAAGAAACCATAATATCATCTGTGTGTCTACACGAACATGGAGCAGTAATATGGACCTTATACTACTTTATACTGAGTCACAGAGACCAGGTGATCATCTGGTTTGGATTGTTATATAATGTATATGGGTGACCTATACTAGTTTGGTATAAATGTAACAAACCCCAGTGTGTGACTGTCTCATGTTTATTTGTACTGACCATAACGACATGTAACAAATCCCAGTGTGTGACTGTCTCATGTTTATTTGTACTGACCATAGAGACATGTAACAAATCTCAGCGTGTGACCGTCTCATATTTATTTATGCTGACCATAAAGACATGTAACAAATCCCAGTGTGTGACCATCTCATGTTTATTTGTACTGACCATAAAGACATGTAACAAATCCCAGTGTGTGACTGTCTCGTGTTTATTTGTACAGACCATAAAGACATGTAACAAATCCCAGTGTGTGACCATCTCATGTTTATTTGTACTGACCATAAAGACATGTAACAAATCCCAGTGTGTGACCATCTCATGTTTATTTGTACTGACCATAAAGACATGTAACAAATCCCAGTGTGTTACCGTCTCATTTTTATTTGTACTGACCATAAAGACATGTAACAAATCCCAGTGTGTGACCGTCTCATGTTTATTTGTACTGACCATAAAGACATGTAACAAATCCCATTGTGTGACTGTCTCATGTTTATTTGTACTAACCATAAAGACATGTAACAAATCCCAGTGTGTGACCATCTCATGTTTATTTTACAGACAGTGACAAAGTGACACCATCAGTTCTCTCAAAGTCGGATCAAGAAGAAGAGACAAATATGAGGAGTCCCCGGGAGGTTAAAGAGGAGGAAATTCCTGTAAATATCAGTGAAGGTGAGTAATATCTTGCGGACAATTATCACTTAATTCAGTCTTTATTGAGGTGTATTTATCCTTCATTGCTCAATCAGGAAGTTTTGCTAACAACATAGAACATGATAAAGGTGATTTTATACACAATAATACAATATATGATTTTTTTATTTATTTTTTATTTATACATTTTTCCATTTACAAAATAAAAAGTCATATATGATCTTCTGACCGTACAAAGTTAAAACATTTGGTTGTTTCTGTCTTTTTGCATCTTTCAACTAAAGGATTTACATTGTTTTAAAGACACAAACACTAGATTGATATTGAATAATAAAGTGGTGAAAGTCTATAATCAGTTCATCTATATCTGTGTGGGACCTTTTAGATGTGAAGCCTCCAATTGTCTCAAAGGTTGAACAATAAGATCTTAATGTAAGAGATGAGCAGCAGGTGAAGGAGGAGGAGATCCCTGTAAATATCAGGGAAGATGAGCAATTAATGTAAAGTAAGAAGAGTAATAATACATTATTTAAAGGTCAGTCAAGAACAAGTGCATTAAATATGTTATGCATTTTACTATCATTTTACTATCTGTTTTCACCAGAGTAATCATTCCTGAAATATACAGCATTGTTCATGTGGCTCCTGTATGCTAATATGCAGCTAAGTATATTAATGTTAGAGTGCTTGATAAGGGAGGGGGAGGGTTCTAGGGTTTAATACTTGCTAATCATTGCTAATTAACAGTCCATGCATTATATGTACATGATAAATGTTACCTCCAGACTTTCACTCCACAATGTGCTGCTTCCTTATAGTCCTCCCAGAATGACCCTGTGTATGATGCACATTGAGCAGCTTCTTATTGAGTTTCCTGATCTTCTTGCATATTGATTTAGTGATAAGAAGTAGGAATAGAAGTGCACAGACCTGGACTTTATCTACTTACCCCACTTACTTAAAGAAGCACTGGAGTTTCATATTTATAATGTGTTAGTCTGAAGAACTAGACTTTTTAATAATGTGTAAATGTTCTTGCACAATTTAAAATTAAATAATTACTTTTTTTCTTAACTGTTGTATTCAGATTTGTTTTAGTGATGATATTTTGTCTTGTTTATAAAAAGATTAGAACCCAGCGAGGAGCGAGGGACGCAGATACAATCTGTATTCACTACTTTCAAAATTAGTGATTAAGGAATTTTCTGTTAATATTTTAGTGTAATACAAATCTGTATAAACATCACAATAAGATTTATTATTTCCTATTATTTACTATTAAACTATGAGTTCAGCTCCTCTTGCGCACAGATGTGATCCATGGGCTCTACACATACAATCACCCCACTTACTCCCTATATTGGTAAATACATCAACTGTAAGTGATGTCCTCCTGTGTGCACCCATCATCCAATTATGTACTCTATGGTCTCTACACGTACATTCACCCCCCTTACCTCACTCCCTATATTGGTGAATACATCACCTGTAAGTTACGTCCTCCTGTGTGCTCCTATTATCCACTGACGCACTCTATGGACTCTACACATACATTCACCCATTTACCTCACTCCCTATATTGGTAAATACGTCAACTGTAAGTAACAGCCTCCTGTGTGCTCCCATCATCCAATGGAGAATCTTTTCTCTGGCCCTATAATAGGAACAACAATGACACTAGAATCTAATAATGTGTAAATGAAGCAGCTGTAAATTTGTCCTAACATAAGAACCCCTTAATTCAATGAAACAAATCCAATGAGCATTACCTTTTAAATTATGCCTTAAATAATTTTATAAAATTATATGGCGCTTGGTACAAATATTGCTGTCTATTTAGTTTCCATTTACTTCTCCGTGTTTGAGGAGTCAGAGAGCTGCCAATTATCATTTAATTCTGTAATCTAAAAAGATCTATTGGTCTTCCGAGCCAACCAGATTACAGCAGAGGCAGCAGCAGGAAGCAGCTGGGCAGGTCACATTGCAACAGTGAGGTTGGGGCTGACATCAGTGCTCTTCTATTGGCAGAGGAAGACAGAGCAGGTTGTTAAAGGGTTAAAATGAATTCCAAAATGTTCCACACTGATTGGGGGTATCAGGTGCCTTGAGGTGTGAACATAATTATTAAAGGGAATTTTAGTTATTTATACAAATAAAACCTTTTATGAAATGTGCTACATATATCAAGGATGTTTTTTTTTCCGTTGCCTAAGGATTGCAGGAATGTAATAATCCAGCAAACTTAGATATGCTTTTAATTAAAAGTTACTTACTCTTGACTCCTCCTTTTCTCCCAGTGACATTTTGTCTCCTCCCCTGCTCTTCTCCCAATGACCTCTTGCCTCCTCCTCTGCTCTTCTTCCAATGACCTCTTGCCTCCTCCTCTGCTCTTCTCCCAATGACCTCTTGCCTCCTCGTCTGCTCTTCTCCCAATGACCTCTTGCCTCCTCCTCTGCTCTTCTTCCAATGACCTCTTGCCTCCTCCTCTGCACTTCTTCCAATGACCTCTTGCCTCCTCCTACTGCTCTTCTCTCAATGACCTCTTGCCTCCTCCTACTGCTCTTCTCCCAATGACCTCTTGCCTCCTCCTACTGCTCTTCTCCCAATGACCTCTTGCCTCCTCCTACTGCTCTTCTCCCAATGACCTCTTGCCTCCTCCTACTGCTCTTCTCCCAATGACCTCTTGCCTCCTCCTCCTGCTCTTCCCCCAATGATCTCTTGCCTCCTCCTCCTGCTCTTCCCCAATGACCTCTTGCCGCCTCCTCCTCGCTCTTCAATCCATAGCTATGTTCAAACATGGCTTCCTTTAAGCTTATGCCTGCTCTATTACACAGCTTTAATGCAAAGCCAATATATGTATCAAAATAAAAATGTAAAATAAAAACATCCAAAACTGTGACGATTAAAAATAATAAAACAAAAACTTGCAAACATTAGGTATGTATGAGGTATATATGTGGTTATACTGCATCTAATAATCATCCACTGTAGAGATATTACCATCAATAATATCTAAAGTACTATGAGAGATATATTTTATTACAATAGTTCCCCTTCAATTATTCTGGCCTTAACAATAACCAGGGATATCTTAGGGGGCTTGATAAAATGTCACAATATCTACACCATTTAGTATCTCTAAAGATGTTCAGTGACGCTACTTGAAATATTCACAAAGATATTCAATGATGCCACTTGATACATTAACCAAGACGTTCAGTGACCCCACTAGATACATTCACCAAGATGTTCAGTGATCAGCAGATATTCAATGTTGCCTGATATACATCTTGAAAACAGCAATGTCTGAGAAGTTACTCCACTTGATACATTAACCAAGATGTTCAGTGACGCCACTTGTACGTTAACCAAGACATTCAGTGATGCCACTAGATACATTCAACAAGATGTTCAGCAATCAGCAGATATTCAATGTTGCCTGATATAAATGTTGAAAACAGCAATGTCTGAGAAGTTCGGTTGCATCAATACGTATTATTGCATATGTCCTCTATAGTCCCAATTGTTCTGCTTTTAAAAGCTTGTTCAGTTCATACAACTCAAATAATAATTTACTGTTCTTAATTAAATGTTCAGCTGGAGAGCCAGAGAGATCAGAAATCCACTAATATTATGTGTTCAAATGTTTCATCTTTCTTGAATCTTCTAGACCTCAATTATAAATATCTTTCCAATTACAAAATCCAATATTAAATATTATATCAATATAATATCATTGTATCCTCTCTTACTACATTTGGAATACTTCATTATCTTTCCTTTCTAAATCGTTTCATTCTATTCCTCAACTTCACCTCTTTCATTATTATTGCTATTTTTGACCATTTTTCCTCTGAATAGTGTTCAGCATGCAGTGCTTTTAGCAAATGAGTGGGTGGTCCGTTAGGGTAGCTGGGTACTTCTGCATTGTGTAAGTTAGTGTTGTAAAATGGCGGCAAATATATATTTGTATAATACCGATTTTAATTTCTGGTGTACTAGTTGTTACTACTAGCCTTCCCCCACAAGTAAAGCAGCATGCCTGTCCAGATGTCTACTAAATCACTTCATACGCTCAAGGTGACCTGAGCGGCTCATCATGAAATTATGGCTAATTGTCTCCTTTGGTCACATACTTTATAATATTATTATACTTGCACCTACCCTGGCCTATGTGATTCTTAGTAATTCAATAGCTTGCTTTCCTCTTTATTCGCTCTTCCTTGCTAGTGAGTCTGCACCTTAGTTACGATCCAAGGGTTTGTAGGCATCTCTGTCATTGGTTACTCCTACATCTAGGAGCCAATGAGGGAAGTGCTGAATTTGCCTCTACCATTATAGCTGCCAAAGGTTGTCTACTTCTGATTGGGTGGCTTCATTCTCAGTTTCTGTTCTAAAGGACATCTCTCTCTCTCTCTCTCTCTCTCTCTCTCTCTCTCTTTCTTTCTTTCTTTCTTTCTTTCTCTCTCTCTCTCTCTCTCTCTCTCTCTCTCTCTCTCTCTCTCTCTCTCTCTCTCTCTCTCTCTCTCTCTCTCTCTCTCTCTCTCTCTCTCTCTCTCTCTCTCTCTCTCTCTCCCTCTCTCTCTCCCTCTCTCTCTCCCTCTCTACCTCCCTCATTCTCTACCTCCCTGTCTCTCTATCTCTTTCTCTACCTCTCTGTCCCCCCCCTCCCCCGCCAGTGTGTGACCATCTCATGTTTATTTGTACAGACAGTGACAAAGTGACACCATCATTTCTCTCAGAAGAAGAGACAAATATGAGGAGTCCCCGGGAGATTAAAGAGGAGGACATTCCTGTAAATATCGGGGAAGGTGAGAGATACATTATTTATACAACACTGTGATAGATAATATATGTGTAACACAATTACTTAGTGGGAGCCATAAAGGACAATGGATATCTGGTTAAATGAAAACTGTTGATGACAATATTTTCCCAGGTTTTTTTTTATATCTGCTACTTTTCTATCATAATATCCTATTGGCAATTATCCCTTACTTCAGTCTTTATTGAGGTGTATTTTATCCTTCATTACTCAACCAAGAAGTTTTACAAACACAGATGATGATAGAGGTGATTGTATACAAAATGATACAATATATGGTCTCTAACATTTTGTTGTTTCTGTCTTTGTGAATCTTTCAACTAAAAGAATTAAATCATTTTTAAGAAACACACTAGATTGATATTGAATAATAAAGTGGTTAAAGTCTAAAAGCAGTTTATCTATCTCTGTGTATGACCTTTAGATGTGAAGCCTCCAGTTGTCTTGAAGGCTGAACAAGACGATCTGAATATAAGAGATGAGCAGCAGGTGAAGGAGGAGGAGAGTCCTGTAAATATCAGGGAAGGTGAGTAATTAATAGAAAATAAGTAATAATACACTCTTTAATGTTGAATTGTCACCCTAACAATATGTTTGTTTTATCTTAAAGAGCATTAAAATCTGTATAAACATTTCAATAGTTGTTTATCTCTTTAGTAAATAATTCCTGCGATATACAGCATTGTTTGTGCAGCTCCTGTATGGTAATGTATCGCTCAGTATAGTAATGTTGGCTCAGAGAGCTTGATAAGGGTGAGGGGCTCTATAGTTTAATACTTGCTAATCATTACTAATATCAATCTATAACAGATTCATGACTTTCTAACACATCCACACAGCAAATGTACAGGACAAATGTATTAAATCCATTTATTGTTTTTTTTATATACAGAGATTATTAAATTGATATTTTGCAAAAGTATAAAACCTCATTCTGTACATTTACAACCAGAATTTGTTTAATAGTCAGATACTGTAGTTGTAAATCTGTACAAATCCAGAGGCTTCTCTCTCTTGTGACTAACAGGACTCCAAGATGGAAATCTATATCCTGATTTAATTAATGAGGAGGGCGAATATGAGAGAGATGAGAGATCTGTTCACCAGATTGAAATCCATTTAGATCCATGTGGAGGTGAGTGATAATTAATTAATAATATATTTGTTTTCATGCCCTGAATTAGTGATACAGGAATATTATGTTAATATATTTTAAGTAATATGTAATATATATATCTTTATAAATAAACTAACCATCCCCAAGTGCAAGGAATTATTTATTATTATTTGCTATTAAACTGTGAGCTTAGCACCTCTTGCACATAGATGCACTCTATGGACTCTACAAGTACACTCAGCCACTTACCTCACTCCCTATATTGGTAAATACATCACCTGTAAGTGACGGCCTCTTGTATGCTCCCATCATCCACTGACGCACTCTATGGACTCTACACATTCATTCACCCCACTTCCCTCCCTATATTGGTAAATACATCACCTGTAAGCGACGGACTCCTGTGTGCTCCCATCATCCAATGATGCACTCTATGGATTCTACACATACATTCACCCACTGACCTCCCTATATTGGTAAATACATCACCAGTAAGTTACGTCCTCCTGTTCTTCCATCATCCAGTGATGCTTTCTATGGACTCTACACATTCATTCACCCCACTTACCTCACTCCCTATATTGGTAAATACAATGGCTATAAGTGACAACCTCTGTGGGCTCCCATCATCCAGTAATGTGTTATGCTGAAGAACTTGACTTGATAATGTGTAAATGTTCTTACAGAATTTTAAAATAAATACTTACATTCTTTTACATTACACCTACATACAACTTTTACTGTTGTATTCTGTTTTGTTTTAGCGATGACATTTTGTCTTAAAAAGATTAGAACCCAGTGAGGAACGAGGGAAGCATGTACAATCTGTATTGACTTCTGTTTGTGTTCTGAATTAGTGATTGAGGAATTGTATGTTAATATTTTTCAGTAATGTGTAATACAAATCTGTATAGACATTACAATAAGCCCCCAGTGCAAGGATTTATTTATTATTTTTTGCTATTAAACTGTGAGCTCAGCACCTCTTGCGCACAGATGTTCTCTATGGAATACATTCACCCATTTACCTCACTCCATATATTAGTAAATACATCAAATGTAAGTGACACCCTCCTGTGTTCTCCCATCATCCAATGATGTACTCTATAGACTCTACACATACATTCACCCACTTACCTCACTCCATATATTGGTAAATACATCACTTGTAAGTGTCGCCTCCTGTGTGCTCTCATCATCCAGTGGAGATGTGACAACCTACTATTTCTGTTGGGCTTGAAAAGAACCTAGTTCAAGCCTACTCAGTAGGACCGTCTGGTTCGTTGTGTATCCCTGATAGCAGGAACACAACCAACACAGCTTACATTCACCAAAGAGCCCAGCCAACCACAGGAACCAGTAGAGCCACCCAGCAAATGTTACCGTTTGTAACAAAGACCAATACAGATTCAGCATTAATAATACCAATAATAAGGATTTCCTCAGAGTGAAACATGCACGTCAGTTATGTAGTTCAAACTGACAACTCCTTTATTGAACACACAACACATTTATAGGCACAGTAACATTACAAAAATGGGTGGGTGAACACTGACAACTATAGGGAGGGGGTCAGTCACAGGCCTGTATCGGGTATTTCCTTCCTGCTTTTACTTGATAGGGGGTCTGGACGGCAGATGTTCCTTTAGGAGTGTGGCTAACTCCCCATTTTGTTATACCACTTACTTGTGGCCCCTTGGAGTCTCAAACAACATAGTTTATCAGAACCTCCAAGGGAGGTTTTCATCCAAGGGTCATTTTACTCAGCAGTATGAGCACATTTAACCATTTTTACGTCATTGCTCTGTGAATGTCTCCAAATTGCTAGGTCTTTTGATCCTTGCCCTTGCATGAGAAAAGGGGAATTCACAAGTCGGTGTCATGAGCTAGTTTTTCCTCTGGCAGGAAGCCTAATGGCAGGGGGTGATATTGTAAATCTCCTTTGCAGACATAGTGTCTGATTAGCCACTTTCATGCACCAGACCAGCCCTCCCCTTTACTCTGCAGAATCATTCTAGCCCCCCCCAAACAGGTAAGCCCGCAACTGGAGCCCCTCTTTTTCCCAGGGTCTCTGATAATATACTTTATTAAACTCCTCAGGGGAAATTCAGCATTTCAAAACTAAACATGACTGGTTACGACTTTTACATCAATATAGTCCCACAACAATAAAATAATTCTGATTAACCCCATATTGTGGCCCCCTCCATAAATGGCATGGTGTAACCAAAGAAAAGGGCACACAATAATAATTTAGCTGTCAACTTTAAAATTTCCAGACTTGGAGGACAGTGTCAGGGTAGAGAAGGAAGAAAGGATAGCTGTAGTCAATGTTACTCCAAGGCCCCCAATAGTCCAACAGTCCCACAAAGCCTTCGGGGGGGGGGGGGGGAGGGGGGGCGGACATCACAGGAAGATCCTGTCTAACCCCATTTTTAAAATAAAAAAATGTATTATTAAAAGTGTTGGCATCACAAATGAAACTGTGGGTTGCATGTCAGTGTTTCAGTCCCCTTATGGGGCCTTTGTCAAGTCAATAAACCATGTGGTAAATTTGTACCCCAAAGAATTCCGCCGCCAATAACATTACGCCACACACCTACCTGCCTGTGTATCAACAGCTGGAAGTGATTTTTTTTGTCAAAAATCCCTCTTTCAAGATTTACCCTTAAAGAGATACTTGATAATCACCTGCTATATTCTTCTTCTTTACACAGTCTGGGAATAAACAACAGGGAGATCTTGGGCTTCATTCAATTGCAAGCCTGCAGATTGCATCCTATGTGCTGAAAGCCTAAACCATAAACCATTCAATCGTATGTAGCATTTCAGAGCGTGAACATGATCAATTAAGCAAGGCTGTAACTACCCATTTAGAAACAGCCAATAGAAAATTAGCCTGTCATCATTACGTCAGAAAAACATGGAGGTTACATGTCAATCAATTAGCGTTTTGGAGTCCAATATGCGATCAGAATTGCAATCCTGCAATGTACAAAATAATAAAAATGAATGCCAATACTATTCTAGTTAATGTGGGTGGCCTTATATGTAATAACTCATTGATTCCTGAGATCGATATAACACCAAAATGAAACTACTGCAGATTTACAAGCTTAAGACCGTTGTACAAATAATTCTAATGTCTTGCATCGCTTTCCCCGTCTTTAAAAGTGCAGTATTATTATTTGCATTAACAGTGCTACGAACAGGGGTTAACCCCCTTGCGAGTCCTATTTGGTACCTGTAGGATTTTCTTCTACATTTGACATTTACGGGTGTAGAAATATTTGCGGGCTTGAGGAATTGTAGAAATTGAATTGCAGTTGTAACTCTTGCGGGCTTGAAAGATCAAAGACTTAGATGGGGTGTAAGTTACGGTTGTAACAACTGCATGGATTTTCAGCCTACAACCCGTAGATTGTTTGCGACTCGCAAAAAGATGCCAATTGAATAGCAAATTAGTTTACAGGCTCCATTACAGGCCCTCAATTGAATGAGGCCCCATGTGTCTTGCTAAAAATAAAGCAGCCTATTTGTGTCATGGATTTGCCCATTAGTTGCAGCATAAGACCTGTACCTAAAGTCTGACACACTGGGGTTAATCTTCCTGGGACTACAGCCAGACACACATTAGTTAATTCTATTAAATCCAGAACAGCTGGAGGCTGCTTCCACCAGAAGCATGACTATGCAATTAGCCCTACATTTCGGGACTAATAAGGAAACACTTGAGGGTATTTAGTTCAGCCTCTCTAAGAGGTGTATTTTCACTTTGTTCCTACCTGTCAGAGCCTATTAGTTCCTATATTCTGTTTGTATCCAGTCTAGGTCTTGTCATCTATTCTATATCCAGTTTATCCAGTATGATTCCAGTTCCGGGTGTCTCAGTTCAGTCTCCACAACTACCTCAGCTCAGTTGGTTTGTCACTATCTCCAAAGCCCAGCTAAATTATGAGGTACAACCTCACCAATTGAAAATAATTATTTGGTTCCCTAGGGGTTAAAGTATTGAGTTAATGTATATAGTCTATTGCTGTAGATCTTAGAGCAGGTAGAGTTTGACCACTTCTCACAAAATGCTTGGTAACTATTTGATGACTATCTCCTTTCTCCAAGGCATCCTGATGTCAGAACGATGCAATGTTATTCTTTCTTTGGAAGGTCTCTCAGATTTTCCAATTTACACCAATCCAAATGGGCAAATAATAATGTACACAATATCTATGGTATTACAGGATATATAATGATTAATCTTTATTATATTGCCTGAATGAGGATGATAAAATGAAGGACCCATAGACAAGTACCTGAACCACCCAGATTTTCATGTTTCAATGTCGTTTTTTTGTTTATATTTTATCATTTTTTACCAACTAGTCCCTCAAGTCCCTTCCTCTTTGATAACACATTAGAGTCACTGATTCATGTAAAAAAATCCAATTAGACTTTGCTACTTTTGCCACTGACAAAAAACTTTGTATTAAATTCAGTAACCATTGGGGTATTTTGTCTCTTACTTGTGAGTGGGGTATTCCAAGAACCCTCTGAACACTTAAGTCATAGTAGTAAAGACATTGAACTATCAGAAAATGTAGTGCCTGTTACTATTTAATCTCTATGCTCTCATCATCTAAGTAAGGTAATATTTTTTTTTTCAAGGATAATGGATGAAAAGATTAAGCATGTAAAGAGTATTTTCATACTTACTATTCCAACGTGGCATCATTATTTAACTTCATGTAGATATTGGTATGGCCTAATTGATTACAATTTCTTTCATGTAATAATCATAAGCACTAGGGAACCTTTCTTATTTGCTGGTGTATTGACCCCAATCTGCCATTTTATTTTCAATAGCACAACTTCCTGATAGATGACTTTGCATACACAGGACAATTGTATCTGCACAGTGAGAGTGTCAGTAACTACAGTCAGTGCTCTCAGCAGCACTTATGTGTAGATTGTTAGCTTACATAAATACCCACCGTGGGAAGCAATAGGCAGCAGCAGGCATAAAATACAACGATTGTGTTTATAATAACGTTTTGCAGACCATCGTATTTAGTTTTACCAAAAAACAGAATTGACAATAATTGGTATACACTGGACCACACTACACTCTATAGACATTTAGACATACAGTGCCTTGCAAAAGTATTCACCCCTTGGCCTTTGTCATGTTTTGTTGCCTCACAACCTGGAATTAACATGGATTGTTTGAGGATTTGCATCATTTAATTTACAGAACATGCCCACAACTTTGAAGATGTTTTTTTTTTATTGCGAATCAAACAACAAATAGGACAAAATAACAGAAAAAGTCAATGTGCATAACTATTCACCCCCTAAAGTCAATACTTCGTAGAGCCACCTTTTGTGGCAATCACAGCTCCAAGTCCCTTTGGATAAGTCTCTATGAGCTTCTCACATCTTACCACTAGGATTTTGCCCAATCCATCTTGCAAAACTGCTCCAGCTCCTTCAAGTTGGAATGCTTTGCGCTTGTGAACAGCAATCTTTAAGTCTGATCACAGATTTTCTATTGGATTGAGGTCTGGGCTTTGACTAGGCCATTCCAACACATTTACATGTTTCCCCTTAAACCACTCAAGAGTTGCTTTAGCAGTGTGTTTGGGGTCATTGTCCTGCTGGAAGGTGAACCTCCGTCCTAGCCTCAAATCACGCACAGAGTGGTACAGGTTTTGCTCAAGAATATCCCTGTATTTAGCACCATCTTTCCCTCAACTCTGACCAGTTTCCGAGTCCCAGCTGCTGAAAAACATCCCCACAGCATGATGCTGCCAACACCATGTTTTTTTTTTGATGGCTCGAAAAGTTCAATTTTCTCCATACATTTTGGAAAACTCCCACACGCCTCTTCGCAAACTCAAAACGTGCCATTTTGTTTTTTGCTGAAAGTAATGGCTTTATTCTGGCCAATCTGCGATAAAGCCGAAATCTTTGGAGCGTACGGCTTATTGTCGTCCCATGTACAGATACTCCAGTCTCTGCTGTGGAACTCTGCAGCTCCTCCAGGTTTACCTTAGGTCTCTGTGATGCCTCTCTGATTAATGCCCTCCTTGCCCAGTCTGTGAGTTTTGGTGGGCGGCCGTCTCTTGGTAGGTTTGCTGTTGTGCCATGTTCTTTCCATTTGGTTATGATAGATTTGATGGTGCTCCTGGGGATCATCAGAGATTTGGATATGTTTTTATAACCTAACCCTGACTTGTACTGCTCAAGAACATTGTCCCTTACTTGTTTGGAGAGTTCCTTGGTCTTCATGGCAGTGTTTGGTTAATGGCACCTCTTGCTTAGGTGTTGCAGCCAATGGGGGCTTTCACAAAAGGTATGTATATGTGATGACAAATCATGTGACACTTATTGCACACAGGTGGACATCATTTCACTAATTATGTGACTTCTGAAGGCAATTGGTTGCACCACAGTTTTTTATGGGCTTCATAACAAAGGGGGTGAATACATACGCACATGCCAATTTTCTTTTTTATATTTTTAAAGAATTGTTTTATGTATATATTTTTCTCATTTCACTTCACCAACTTAGAATATTGTCTTCTGAACTTAAGGCTGTAATGTAACAACATAGGTTAAAAGGTCAAAGGGGGTGAATAATTTTGCAAGGCACTGTATTTTGCTTTATTTTCATATGGTTACAAAATATGCTGCATGTTCATAAGAAGTTAAATAACTTCCACTAAATTAATAGACTAAGCTAAATCATTTTTCAACCAAATTGACTTTTTATTAGCTGCAAGTTTTTCTCTGTGCGTTATAATTAATTATAGTTACTATAATAGGTAAATACGAACTATAATTTCCATTTAGAAGTATGGTAAAATTGTCACTCCTGGTGCTTTTGTTTCCAACAGATGGATCCAAGATTTGGAATAACCTTCGAGAAGAACAGATTTCTCACCCAGTAGAAAAAACATTTGCATGTTCTGAATGCGGGAAACGTTTCAGTTGCACCTCACATCTCAATCAACATAAGACAACTCACACAGGAGAAAAACCATTTGCATGTTCTGAATGTGGGAAATGTTTCAGACGGGCCTCATGTCTTAAAGAACATATGATAACTCATACAGGAGAAAAAACATTTGCATGTTCTGAATGTGGGAGATGTTTCAGTCATCTCTCAAACCTTAATAAACATAAGATGACTCATACAGGAGAAAGACCTTTTGCATGTTCTGAATGTGGGAAATGTTTCAGTCATCTCTCACATCTTAATAGCCATAAGATGACTCATACAGGAGAAAAACCTTTTCCATGTACTGAATGTGGGAAATGTTTTAGTCGGCACTCACAACTTAATGTACATAAGCGAACTCACACAGGAGAAAAACCTTTTCCATGTTCTGAATGTACAAAATGTTTTGGTCATCTTTCAGTTCTTAATAAACATAAGATGACTCACACAGGAGAAAAACCTTTTGCATGTTCTGAATGTGGGAAATGCTTCAGTCAGGCTTCAAATCTCAAGAGACACTTAAGAACTCACACAGGATAAACACCATTTGTATGTTCTGAAACTTACACAAGAGGAAAACCGTTTTTGAACTATTTGAAATCACACAAGAAAACGCACATAAAGACCAGTTGTATAGATTTGTGTATTCCTGACACCTCTTTTATTATATGATCTGCTTCTGTTAAGTCTCTACCATTTTTGTCTTTTATAATTCTCACTTTTGCATGAAATATTCCTGTAAAATCCCCAATTTTATTGAGAGAATATTTTTTTTCATATTATTTATTTTGTTTAGTACAAAATTGACACAATGCTGAAACGTTAATGTATCTCATGTTTTAAATAGAAAACATACAATATATATTCCATACAGAAAGAAGAAGAAAAAAAAAGACAAAACCAAAACACATAGGGCCTCATTCTATTAGCGGCCGTAGGAGTTGCGGGGCCGCAAGGACCGGCCGCAAGCTATTCAGCTATTTTATTCCCCTCCGGCCGGGGATTCCGGCAGGCTTGCGGCCGGCGCCTTGCTATCCCTTGCGGCCGCACGCGCCGGAGGAAAGCCTTTGATCTAAAACGGCCGCAAGAGAATCGGCCGCAAGAAAATCCTATTTGCAATTCAATTGCTCCGGGAACCCTCTCTGCAAGGCTAAAACCGCGCCGCAGCTTACTTGCAGGAAAAAGGTCCCGCTAGCACCAATTAAGCACAAAATATAGCCCAAATAAAGCCATCCTGCACTCTGAGGAGACTATAAAGTGATTTTAGGTGTTAGCAAAAATAGCACAACATTCCTCTATTCTCAAATCCGTAAAAAAAAAAATTTTTTATATATGTCAAATATCCATGTAAAAAGTCCAGAGGGCTTGGAGCACCTCAGACCCGCCCACGCTGCGGCCGGAAAATAAACAGTTAATGTAAACTCGGGTTTGGGCTGATGTGCAAGCTTGAGAGTGGGTTACTATTAATCCTCATGTCCCCCAATATGATCCCTAGCATTTACAGAGCTTTACAGAGCTGTCTTCAATTTATTTTTGACATTGGAGATTTCTGAGCTTACGGACGGTAGCAAGATTTACGGCCGGCCGTAAGAGGAGATTGTAAGGAGGAATCGCAGCCTTGCGGCCGTTTTACGGCCGCTAATATAATGAGGCCCATAGACAGTTAATTAACCTACTAATGTGGACAGGGATGGGCCTTCTGGAGGGGGTGAATGGGATCGTAGACTGTTTAAGGGCTTGCTTAGTGTCTTCTAAGACACTTCTGATAAATATTTATCCCATGTTTGCCATTTCACCTTTAGGTTTTTTGCCATCTCTGTCTCTACAAACTCTATTTCTAAACATGTTTTTCATTATTATTTTCACCTGTTTCCATTTCAAAACTATGAGCCAATTAGCTACCATTACTGTTTGCAATATAAAGGCTTTAACATACAGTGCAAACTTGGCTAGCAGAAGATGTATTAGGGCGATTTCTGGAAAAGGGGAAATTGAAATCTTGAGACTAGAGATTTGGGTAAAACATATTGCCCACAATTTCGGATTTTCTTGCAAGCCCACCATGTATGGAGGTGGGAGCCAATTTGCCCACATTCTCACCAACATAATTTTATTTGATCTATTTTGGAAATTTGAGTTAGTTTTGTGTGGACCAAGTACCATCTGTTAAGAAGCTTTAACAGGTTCTCTCTATATATGAGGAATTTTTGATAAATCTGTCTGTACATGATAAAGCACCACACCATGGGCCCTATTCAATTCCAAATTGAAATTTGCATGAGTTACAGAGCATTTAAATTAGAAAAGGATGCAACAACATGGCCGGAATCCAAGTCCATAAATTTGGCATGTAGCATTTCTGGGTGTGAACATGATAAATTATTCAAACGCGTAGTTGTAGTTACAGGTTTAGACGGAGCCAATAGTAAAAGAGACCGTCATCATTACGTCTCTAAAACATGGAGGGTAAATTTCAATCACTTACGGTTTTGAAGTCTGAGTTGCGACCAGACCCGCATTCCAGAAATAATGCGATATGAAAAAATCAATAAATATAATATTCTAGTCCATGCAAGTTCTATTATATGTATAAACAAATTAATTGCCAGGATCAAAAAAACACAGAATTAAACATATAAAAAAAAAAGGCTTAGCTGGCTTAGAGTTCAGAGTTTGACAGCCGTAGGGATTTTCAGCCTGGAACCCACAGATTGTTTGCGGGCCATTTGAACTACAAATCAGCAAATTTAATAGGGCCTCATGTCTCCTCAGATGAAGAGTATTTTAAATAGTTTTCCCACAGTTTAATTGTACAGGATTCATTTTCCTCTAACTCTCCCTTCAGGATATTAAAACATTTGGAAACAATGTGTGATTTATCATTGAGATTGAGATCAGCTGTTCAAAAGACGTTAAGTATTTGTTTGCATTAGGATACTTTTTGAGCCAATAAAGACTTATTCTAAGTCTATTATAGTCTAGCCAAAATCTATTAGGTAGGTCATATTTTTTATTTAGGTTTTCAAAAGGGCTAATTGCAACCTCACAAAAAAAGGCCCTGCATATTACATTTTCTATTCTAAAATGGGTGCTGTTTTGCTTTGTTATTAGGATTTGTTTATCTTGTATTGTGTGTCACTTTAAGATTTTACTGAAAAACAGTAGTAACGTAACATAGCCCACAAGTCTTATGGCTATTAAATTGGCCTTTCAAAGCTACCTGCAAACGACTTGCGGGTTAAGGGTGAAAAAACACTACGGGATATTGAAATCTGAACTCCGTGGCCACAATCTTATGTTCTGTTAAGCCCGTAAATGTTACGTTCGCAAATCATATTAAATTTCTATGAATCCACTGGCGTTCAAACCCGTAACACGCAAAAGGAGCCAACAAGGCAATGGGTACTAGAGAGGACCCACAAGGGGTTAAAGTCCTTTCTGTAGCACTGTAAATGCAAATATAAACACACTACTGTACTCATAATTAATGGGAAAGTGATGTTAGGTATTAAAGTGAATAGCACAACATTCTCAAGCTCGCAAATCTGCAATATAAAATAAAATAAATTAATGTTTCATTTCCGTTTTATATCAATCCTGGCAATCAATGTGTTAATACATATAATGAAACTGGCATGGACTAGAATATCATATTTACTGATCTATTAATATTGCATTATTTCTGCACTGCAGGTCCAATCGAAACTCGTAATTAAAACCCGTAAGGCTTTGAAATCTAATCTCCATTTTTCAGTGACGTAATGATGATGATCTCTTTTGCCATTGGCTCCGTCTAAACCTGTAACTATGGGTTTGACTATTTGATCATGTTCACTGCTGTACATGCAACGTGTGCAGGAATGGTTTATGGGCTTGCATCCATGGCCCGTAACTCGCGGCTTGGTTGAATTTAATAGCTATGTAACGCAGCTAAATTTCAAGCCCACAGCCTTTGCGGGTGTGCCGATGGCGCTACGGGCTTCGAATTTAATGGTGCTGACAGTCTGTACAAGAACATTAACCAAAGGTGTGGGTGGGGTGACTATGGCCCTAGGCCTATGTTTGGGCCGTCTCTCTGTATGTGTGACATTTTTTAAACACAAAAAATCTAATTTTACACAGGCTAGCATGGGCATAATCCAATTATATATGATCAAATATACTTATTCTTTCTGCTATCCAATGCCAATGATATGTCTTCTTATTTTATTGTATTTAAATGTATTCTAATTTACTTTAAATGATTGTAACAGAAGGATAGAATTCAAAGCACCATTGATACAAAAAGGCTCCTGTGTACATGTAATAATAAAAATACCTTCTGTCTGATTGGACCAGACCTGTGTTATTTGAAGAGGATATTTTAATATAATTGATTACAGATCTTATCTAAATCCACAGGTCCTTTTCACTCCCGGATATGTGATGCAGTCAGGTACCAAACACTTATCTCATAGAAGCAGAGCCACAAACATCTGGGTTTCATCTTTTATTGACAGGCAGTCAAAAACTGTTAGAGATATGAGCAGGGACATGTTCTGAGCAAAGGGAAGAGACTGGGTCACTATAATGAGCTAAGGAGGGATAATGGGCAAATCACAATGGAGCAGAATCAAACAGGCATATTAGTCACTGTGAGAGTGTCAAACAACTTATTGGTTGGTTTGTCACAAAAAATATTTATTATAGCGCTCTTGTTCTCCTTGATTAAAGAGACAACACTCCTTACCCTACAGATCCTGTCCTGCTCACTAAGCCAATATAGACCCAATGAGATCCTGCCTAGTTTACTGAACCGATGTAGGCCCTGTTATATCCTGTTGTGTTTATTTGGCCAATGTGGGCCCAATAGGATCCATCCTTGCTTACTGAAACAATGTAGTCCCAATGAGATCCTGCCCTGTTTACTGAACCAACAGACCAAATGACATCCTGTCTAGCTTACTGAGTCAACATAAACCCAAATGACACCCTGCCTTACTTCCTGAGTGAATATAGGCCCAATGAGATCCTGCCAATGTGATCATGGCCAGTAGTCAAACTAAACATTATTCTGTGTAGAATATGCTTCTCCTACAGATATGTAATCATACCCTACTATGTTATTTTTTTAAAGGATCTTTTGATTAACTATCATTTATAATGGGACATAATATTTTATGAAGTAGAAAAATAATCTTTTAACCTAAAAAATGCACTCTCTTTTGAGCGTAATCTTTGCTGGACCTTCCATTTTCTTTCTGGTCTGCTTTCATGAAGCTTCTCTCTCAACAGGGAATATCTTTGTTAATTAGTGAGTTTTACATTTGTTCTAATAAGTAATTTAAATTGACTTTAAACCCAATTTCAAAGAATGTATTAAATCTTGTAGCCAGCATTTTTCTGAAAGACGAACTGGAATCATTTATTGCACAAAAGTCTGGTAAATTTCATAAAAAATATGTGAGCTGAAAAAATACCTGAATAATTGAAACAAATATCATATAGTAAGGTAATGTATTACTGTATGAACTTTAATAAATTCTATATTTAACATTAACTTTCTTGGCATTGCTTTTTCTTACACAAATGCTGGTGGCTGTTCTCCTGTTTGTGTTGCCTGAGTGGTATGCCCTTTACATTGTGTAGAACAACACTAATCCATCTAATTTTGCTGATATACAGTGGATATAAAAAGTCTACACACCCCTGTTAAAATGTCAGGTTTCTGTGCTGTAAAAAAATGAGACAAAGATAAATCATTTCAGAACTTTTTCCACCTTTAATGTGACCTATAAACTGCACAACTCAATTGAAAAACAAACTGAAATCTTTTAGGTAGAGGAAAAAAAATAATAATATGGTTGCATAAGTATGCACACCCTTAAATCGGATTCAGGTCTGGGCTCTGGCTGGGCCATTCCAAAACTTTAATCTTCTTCTGGTGAAGCCATTCCTTTGTTGATTTGGATGTATGCTTTGGGTCATTGTCATGCTGAAAGATGAAGTTCCTCTTCATGTTCAGCTTTCTAGCAGAAGCCTGAAGGTTTTGTGCCAATATTGACTGGTATTTGGAACTGTTTATAATTCCCTCTATCTTAACTAAGGCCCCAGTTCCAGCTGAAGAAAAGCATGATGCTGCCACCACAATGCTTCACTGTAGGTATGGTGTGCTTTTAGTGATGTGCAGTGTTGTTTTTGCGCCAAACTTATCTTTTGGAATTATGGCCAAAAGGTTCAACCTTGGCTTCATCAGACCTTAACACCTTTTCCCACATGCTTTTTGGAGACTTCAGATCTGTTTTTGCAAAATGTAGCCTGGCTTGGATGTTTTTCTTCGTAAGAAAAGGCTTTCATCTTGCCACTCTACCCCATAGCCCAAACATATGAAGAATAAGGGAGATAGTTCTCACATGTACCACACAGCCAGTACTTGCCAGATATTCCTGCAGCTCCTTTAATGTTGCTGTAGGACTCTTTGTAGCCCCACAGACCAGTTTTCTTCTCATCTTTTCATCAATTTCATCCAGTTCTTGGTAATGTCACTGTTGTGCCATATTTTCTTCACTTGATGATGACTGTCTTCACTTTGTTCCATGGTATATCTAATGCTTTGGAAATTCTTTTGTACCCTTCTCCTGACTGATACCTTTTAACAATGAGATCCCTCTGATGCTTTGGAAGCTCTCTGTGGACCATGGCTTTTGCTGTGGGATGCGACTAAGAACATTTCAGGAAAGACCAACTAGAGCAGCTGAACTTTATTTGGGGTTAATCAGAGTCACTTTAAATGATGGCAGGTGTATGCTGACTCCTAATTAACACGATTTGGAATGTGATTGCTTAGTTTTGAACACAGCTACATCCCCAGTCATAAGAGGGCTTGCAGACTTATGCAACCACATTATTTTTATTTTTCTTCCCTCCACCTAAAAGATTTCAGTTTGTTTTTCAATTGAGTTGTACAGTTTATAGGTAACATTAAAGGTGGAAAAAGCTCTGAAATGATTTATCTCTGTCTCATTTTTTTACAGCCCAGAAACCTGACATTTTAACAGGGGTGTGTAGACTTTTTATATAAACTGTAAGTGTATAATATTGTAACGCATTTTACGAGATAATATAACTATTTGAAAGGCAGTACAACACAGTTTCTCCACTTTAGTGCTGTTGAAAATAATAAATTAGGCAGCCAACAAGCTTGAATTAAATCACAATAAACAAAGAGCTCTCTATTGACCTAATGCCAAATTTTGGAATTTTATTTTCCTAATGATTACTTTCATCTGAATTGTGTATGTAAATGATTTCTAGGTAAACTAGATGTAACGGGTCACGTTGATTGTTACAGGACTTAAATTAGTAAAAATATGACTACATTATCTGATAGCAACATAGCTCAAAATTCACACTGGGACTCTTGCACAGTTCTTTGTATTAATATAGGTTGATATTTTTAATTTATTGTCAGGTAAATATTGAGTTTTACTAGAAAAAATAAAACTGAAAGAAACTCCCCACTTCATAGTGTAATCTGTTTATTCCAATGTATATAACAATTGGTTTTGATAACTGAAGAGTGTGTACAATATTAATGACTGTCCATTCAGATGGTCCTGTGCAATATTTCTTCATGATTCTACTATAGAAGGAAAAAAAGAGAGACACACAGCACCCCACATGATACCAGATAATTCAGCTAGAATAACCTAATACTATGTGATCTGTGAGTTCAGGTGACTGACATTTTTAACCATGAGTGAGATCAGGACTGTGTCCCAGAAGTCTTTCTATAATCTTGGTTTAACAGCCTGTATCTAGGACAGGTAATGCTGTGTGTGTCTTCAGCAGAACAATTGTTGTTAAGGCCATGTTTTCTGAATTTCTCCCAATGGTAGCAAACAGAAATGAAGATAAAATAGCTCATTTGAAACTCTACATGATGGGGGATATAATTTGAGGAGTATGCCCCTAAAGAAACCCTCAGGGACCTGCCCATGAGAAAAAGATTTCAACCAGCCTAGGGCAGTACCACACAGTCCACAGTAGTTGTTCAGCCACTCTAATAATATTCCATGGTCCACTATGTCAAATGCTGCAGAGAGGTCAATAAAAATTAGGATTGAACAATAACCTTTATCTCTTGTTATCAAAAGATCATTAAAAATACAATTTGGACTGTTTCTTGTCTATGCTTTTTGATTAACCCTAACTGTAATGAATCATATAAGTAATGTTGTTGTGGATGGATTTCAAGCTGCACTGCAACTTCTTTTTTAACAACTTTTGCTAAAAAAAGGAAAATTTGAAAGGCTTTATGTTTGTCATGCAGTCTAGATCTAAAGATATTTTTTAGAAGCTTTCATGCTTCATTTAGATACTCAGGATAGATCCCACTATGCAGTTCACTATTTTTGCTAGTGCAGGACCAATCATATCAGAGCAACCTTTGAGAAGATGAGTTGGGCTTGGATCTCAAATTCAGATGGTAGAACATTGGTGTCTTGGTTTTTAGGCCTGTTCCTACTAGAGCCAAATATGAACATTGGGCAAGAAAACATTGACCACCGAGGGAACATGTGTAGGTTGGATGATAAAATGAAATCAATGAACCTTTGGTAGTATGAGATAGAATCATACTGCCACCACAACATATAAATTGATGAGATAGTGTATAAATGCTTTGAATAAAGATGGTTTGTGCAATGAATACATAGTGCATAAATTACGAGGACTTACCATGGAAAAACTGAATGAAGGAATTTCCAATTGCTCACAGATCAGACAACTTATAAATGATACTTATAAATAAATAAACTTATAAATTCCAATTCTCTAGTCACCATATATCTGTATTACAAAAGGGATTGCATTTTTCACCTACTGATGACTTTAATCTGTTTGAGTGGGTTAAAGATGTACGCCTATTTGCCAGGAAACTTGCTCTTAAAAAACATTTCTCAAAAAGAAGAAATAATATGTGTTTAAATAGTTATGATCAGAAAACGTTGAAAACATTAGAATGTCTATTATGTCTAAAATGAAGAAACAGAGCTAACAGGCCCCTTTTACCAACTTAAAAATAAGAGTAAATTTACTCCACCACTACATATTAGTCCGAATATAGAACTATTTGTTAAGAATATGGAAAAGGGCCTTGAACAATTAGCTCTAACCAAGAGTCAATCTTCAAACTTAACCAAACAAGAAAAACAGGCCCTACAAGAATTAAAAATCAACAAGAATATCATTATAAAAATGCAGACAAGGGGGGCAATGTTGTTGTTTTGGATAAAACAGATTATATTGAAGATTGCTTAATGATAAAAATTGTTACATTAAATTAAGTCTGGACCCTACAGTGAGATTTTTAGAAGAATGATCAGAGATACTCCACAAAGGCCTAGAAAATAAAACCATTAATAAACAAGAATTTGAATTCATGCTCAGTAAAAATCCTAAAGTGGCAACCTTCTATACCATACCAAAGATTCATAAGAATCCCAAGAAACCCCCAGGAAGACCGATAGTATCGGGTATTAGCAATTTAACTGAAAATTCTAGTAAATATCTAGATCAAATCCTGAGAGAATTTGTATTCAGTCTTTCTTCTTATGTTAAAGATTCTAAGGAAGTACTAACCAAACTAGATGGCATACAATCTACTAGAAATACCATATTGGTGTCACTTGATGTGGAAGCTCTATACATTAGCATCCATCATGCTAATGGAATAGCTGCTGTCAAGTATTTCTTTAACAAACAAGGTAATCAATATGCCACACATAATGAATTTCTCTTAGCTTTACTAGAATTTATCTTAACCCATAATTATTTTATCTTTATGGATAAATTCTATAAACTAATACGAGGAACGGCGATAGGTACAGCTTGAGCCCCCACCTACACAAATTTATTTTTGGGGTGGTGGGAAGAGTAAATGGTTTTTAGAGAAGAAATGGAGATATATACTTCACACATAGAACTCTGGGTTCGATTTATCGACAACATTTTAATTCTCTGGAATGGTTCCACTGAACAGCTACAGAACTTTAAAAACTCTTAACACCAATAATGTAGGCCTTTACTTGACATCAGAAAGTAGCCATGAGTCAATTACATTCTTAGACTTAGAAATATTTAAAACAAGAGATGGTACTGTTGGCACTAAGACCTACAGAAAACCTACAGCAACCAACAGTTTGCTGCATGCAAAAAGCAGCCACCCAAAGGCCTTGATTGAAGGCATACCTATTGGTCAATACCTGAGAATAAAAAGAAATTGCTCTAATGACAAAGACTTTGAGAAAGAATCTCAGTATCTACAATGTCGCTTCTTGGAGAGAGGATATTAAAAAAATACTCTAAAAAAAGCCTATCAAAGAGCCAAAAACACCAAGAGAGATTATCTCTTAAAGGATAAAAAGAGAGAATCAGACAACACTGTAAGATGCATTGGAACTTTCACTAACAAATGGCATGAGGTTAAAACAAATCTTTAATAAACATTGGGGTATTTTACTGGTTGATAAAGATTTGAAACCATATCTACCCTCCCATGCAGCTATTACCAGTAGACGGTCTAGAAATCTAAGAGACTACCTCTCTAAAAGTCATTTGGATACAGAAAAGGGCCAATCATGGTTACAAAAAACAAAAGGCTGCTTCAAATGTCATTCATGCAAAGCATGCAAATATGTCAAACCGACAAAACATTTTCTTACAGAAAAACAAACATTTAAGATAAAACATTTTATCACAGAGGGTGTTATATATTTAATAACATGTTTATGTGGAGCCAGATACGTAGGTAAAACCTGTAGAGAACTCAGGAGACGTATTCTGGAGCACATTTATAGTGTTCAAAAAGAATATGATACCCCAATAGTTATGCATGTCAACAATAAACATAAAGGTGATACTAAAGTTCTGACATTCAGAGGTATAGATCACGTGGCAAAAACAATAAGGAGAGGTGACATAGACACTGAGTTATTAAAGAAAAAAGCCAAATGGCTCTATCTACTAGATACTAAAAAAACGAAGGGCCTGAATGAAGGCTTCACCTTTACTCCGTACATCTAAAATCTCAGACCATAATATTATCCAGGATTAAATTTACATACTGGAAGAATATTAACTTAATTTTTGTCAATATATAAGCAATACTAAAAACATATGGGGCTCATATTGGACTGGTTTTGTAATATGGGGAATAACTATAATACCAAATGCAAAGGATGCTAATAAATATAGGTAATTGGAAGCAAGCAAATTTGGTTTTACATACCAAGTATTAAATAGGTAAACTATAAACAATTATCTTGCCTTAATTCTGGTTATTTGGAATATAATAAATAACCAATAATAATAATTTTATTTACATTCTCCTAATTATATAGACATTTCTGATGTAAAGCCATATTTTGGTTGTATAGACTATGTATATCTATCATATACATCACTAATCAAATACCTCTATTATATACATATATCCATATCCAATGTCCAAGAAACCCCATTATGTTTGTTATATTCCCTTATAGACCTTCTATATTTAACATCAGTCAGATTTTCAATGAAGAGTCTACTAATTATATTTTTAACTGTAAGGAAAAATAATTATGTATTTAATTCTAGCGGGTTTTTAACTCAGTTTCTGTTGCCATGACTACGCTAGCCTTTAAAAAGGTACTATCGGAAGGCTGGCGTAACCTTTGAAGAAATTCAAGAAACGTACGTCGGGTTCACGTAGGAATGCTGTCGCAAATCAGTGACATCACTCATGTGCTTCCAGACCGCGGCGTGCTAGGCAGAGAGCTAGCGTTTTTCTTCTCAGGCCCATAGATTAAAGTCCCTTCCCTGTTTCCAATACTGAAGCTATTTAGCTAGTTTAATTAAAGAAGGAAGGCCATGATATACATAAAAGGATCCTGGTGATAAACGCTGCCACAATTGGGATAATATTGAGGCAGTATTTGGACAATATTTAATCAGCAAACGCTGTAGTTCCAGGAAAGCAGTGAATTTTAAAAGCAATATAGTATTGAGACATTTATTATTTATTTTAGCATTGAGGCCTTCACCACTCAACATTTGTCATTATGTCTCCTCAGAAATACCAGCACATAACTGGACAATAGAACCTTCTGTACCTATACAGCCTGCTATATACTATATATATATATATATATATATTTATATTTTTCACCTCCATACAGGTGTATAGCACAAAGCGGGACACTCTATCAATTACAGCACTTGGGGCTTTACATATTTAGCACAAGAGTCACTTTTTATGACAATACTAGCACTTTATATTGTATATGGTTTGTCTATTCAGGACATAACTTACTATTTAGAGATACCATTCCTGCCAATTTAATAGCTTTGTAATCTCTCTGCTACCTATGTGCATATATTTTAATAAGGATTTTAATTACCATTAAATGCTAAGTTTTATCATTTAGTTTATTCTCTTCTTTCTAAGATCGGGTTGATTAGGTGTGCCCTACAATAGGATCTTGTCTCTCCCTTTACATAGTAACAACTTATAAATAACCCACATTTCATTGCATAAATGAAAATGAACCATGTTCCTGGTCTTCATCTGTTCTTGTTGTGAAACATTTTCTTGGCAACAAAAAGGCAGACAACAGCACACAATAAGTAGAGTATATGCCCTTTCATTTCAACAGGCTTGTCTGTAGCATGGTTGTTAAAGTCCATTATCTGCACAGTCACTTAGATCACTTTCCAGAGAACCTTGGTAACTTAAGTGAAGAGCAAGTTGAAAGATTTCACTAAGATATAAAAACAATGGGAGCCAGATCCCAAGGACGATGGGATGCAGACATGAAGACCGACTATTGTTGCAATATTATGCAGGATTGTCCTGGTAGTTTCCACTCTCCGAAGTCTTACAAAAGGAGCTTCTTGTGTGTGTCGAATGACCATAAAGTGGTGTATGGCATATGTTCTGTATCTCAAAAACTAGAGTTGATAGGGGAAAATGGGAGCCATTTTTGGAATCAGCAGGTCAAATATCTGCAGAAACAGGTCTAAAATTTGAGGCACCAAAATGTGGGTTGGCCTTTGTTATCTTATTGAGCACATTCAGACCATAAGACCAGAGATTTCACATGCCCTTGCACTTGACTTTCATAAGCCATCAATCTTGGAATGCCATTTCAAATACAGGATACTTTTTCTGTGTCTTGGGCGTAGGAAGCTAAAAAGATCTGGGGGGATAGATATACCCCTAGATTTTTTTAACTTCATAGTTACCTAGTTATCTATAGTTTTACCTATTTGTTACATTACAGCCTTAAGTTGAATGTTAATTAATTAATCTGAATTGTATGTGATGAATCAGAACACAATAATCTAAGTTGGTGAAGTGAAATGAGAAAAATATATAAATAAAACTATCTTTTAGAAATAGAAAACAGAAAATTGGCATGTACGTATGTATTCACTCCCTTTGTTATGAAGCCCATAAAAAGCTCTGGTGCAACCAATTACCTTCAGAAGTCACATAATTAGTGAAATGATGTCCACCTGTGTGCAATCTAAGTGTCACATGATCTGTCATTACATATAAACACTTTTTTTGAAAGGCCCCATAGGCTGAAACACCTAAGAAAGAGGCGCCACTAACCAAACACTGCCATGAAGACCAAGGAACTCTCCAAAAAAGTAAGGGACCATCAAATCTATCATAACCAAATGGAAAGAACATGGCACAACAGCAAACCTGCCAAGAGACAGCCGCCCCCCAAAACTCACGTACCGGGCAAGGAGGGCATTAATCAGAGAGGCAGCACAGAGACCTAAGGTAACCCTGGAGGAGCTGCAGAGTTCCACAGCAGAGAATGGAGTATCTGTAGATAGGATGACAATAAGCCGTACGCTCCATAGAGTTGGGCTTTATGGCAGAGTGGCCAGAAGAAAACCATTACTTTCAGCAAAAAACAAAATGGCACGTTTTGAGTTTGCGAAAAGGCATGTGGAAGACTCCCAAAATGTATGGAGGAAGGTGCTCTGGTCTAATGAGAATAAAATTGAACTTTTCGGCTATCAAAGAAAATGCAATTTCTGGCGCAATACCAACACGTCACATTGCCAAAAGAACATTGTCCCCACAGCGAAACATGGCGGTGGCAGCATCATGCTATGGGGATATTTTTCAGCAGCTGGGAAGCTGGTCAGAGTTGAGGGAAAGATGGATGGTGCTAAATAGAGGGATATTCTTAATCAAAACCTGTACCACTCTGTGAGTGATTTGAGGATAGGTTTGTGGTTCACCTTCCAGCAGGACAATGACCCCAAACACACTTCTAAAGCAACACTTGAGTGGTTTAAAGGGAAACATGCAAATGTGTTGGAATGGCCTAGTCAAAGCGCAGACCTTAATCCAATAGAAAATCTGTGGTCAGACTTAAAGATTGCTGTTCACCACCCAACTTGAAGGAGCTGGAGCAGTTTTGCATGAAGGAATGTGCAAAATCCTAGTGGTAAGATGTGGCAAGCTCATAGAGACTTATCCAAAGCGACTTGGAGCTGTGATTGCCGCAAAAGATGGCTCTACAAAGTATTGACTTTAGGGGAGGAATAGTTATGCACATTGACTTTTTCTGTTATTTTGTCCTATTTGTTGTTTGCTTCACAATAATACAAAAAAAAACATCTTCAAAGATGTGGGCATGTCCTGTAAATTAAATGATGCAAATCCTCAAACAATCCATGTTAATTTCACGTTGTGAGACAACGAAACAAGAAAAATGCCAAGGGGGGTGAATACTTTTGCAAGGCACTGTATATAAATGATTGTTGTGGTGAACTACCTACTCATAAGGTCCACAACACAAGATGAGATCCTCCTCCAAGCTGATGATAGCCAGTAAGCTTGAAACAGCTGTACGTGGATAGGATTCTCAGCTTGTGTATAATCCAACCATGGCTTTGCATAAAGGCTGTGTAATGCAGCGGGCAAAGGCTTAAAGGAAGCAATGTTTAAAATTGTTTATGGATTGAAGAGCGAGGCATTTGTGGGCACATCTGCATGTCCCTTCTCAGCTTTCTAGTGTAATAATTGTTTTCCTCTGAATTCTGAGCTGGAAGCAGTTTTTTTTTTACTTGTTTTAGACATTCAAATGTGAACACAGATGTACTATTTTTTTTACTATATATATAAATATATATATATATATATATATATATATATATATATATATATTTGCAAAATGTGTATAGATAAAGAATATTATATATATATATATATATATATATATATATATTATATTTGTTTTTCAATTCCTAATATTTTTAGATATATATATATATACTTTTGGTGGTGGGAGTGTCATGGTCTGGGCCTGCATGAGTGCTGCCGGCACTGTGACGCTACAGTTCATTGAGGGAACCATAAATGCCAACATGTACTGTGACATACTGAAGCAGAACATGATCCCCTACCTAAACCTATCTGTGGGGCATACTCAAACGGAAGGTGGGGGAGTGCAAGGTCTCTAACATCTACCAGCTCCGTGATGTCATCATGGAGGAGTGGAAGAGGACTCCAGTGGCAACCTGTCAAGCTCTGGTGAACTCCATGCCCATGAGGCTTAAGGCAGTGCTGGAAAATAATGACACCTTGGGCCCAATTTGGACATTTCCACTTAGGCGGGTACACACTTTTGTTGCCAACGGTTTAGACATTAATGGCTGTGTGTTGAGTTATTTTGAGGTGACAGCAAATTTACACTGTTATACAGGCTGTACACTTACTACATTGTTGTCACATGAAAAAATATAATAAAATATTTACAAAAATGTTAGGGGTGTACTCACTTTTGTGAGATACTGTGTTTCTCCTAGGTCTCCCGAGTCTAGAGTACTCTTGGTTGATTTTACTTTTTTTGTATGATTATTTTTTGTGTATAACATTGTCTCCGGGTGTAAATATTGCTTTGAGCCAATAAAAATATTTTGAGGTAAGACCACGTTAAGGGTGACCAGTAGTCCCTTCCAGTACCGAACTGCAATACACAGTTTGCCATGAGTCTCAGGGCAGGGCTAGATTCCTGGCTGGATTTGGACTCATGGTAAGTGTTAGATCGGGCCCACATAGCGTTAGATCGGGCCACAAATCAAATTGTTCTCTCAAGCCCGTAATCTCTACAATTCCAACTTAGTTATTAAATTGCAACAAATTCACTTGCATTCAACCCCATAACACGCAAATGGAGCCCAATGGCTGGGTAATAGAGTGGACTCACAAGGGGGGTAAAGTCCAATCCGTAGCCCCATAAATGCAAATAAAAACACACTACTGAACTTTTAATAAATGGGAAAGTGATGTTAGGTCTTAGAATTAATAGCACAACATTCTCAAGCCTGCAAATCAGCCCAAGAAAATACTTTATTTCATGTTTGATTTCCGTGTTATATCGATCCCAGAAATCAGTGTGTTAATACATATAATGGAACTTGCATATGATAGAATATCATATTTACGGCTTTATCAATATTGCATTTTTCTGGAAGGTGGGTCCGATCACAAATTGTAATTGTAGCCCGTAGGACTTTGAAATCTCACCTCCCCTTTTTCAGTGACGTAATGATGATGATATATTTTTTTATTGGCTCCATCTAAGCTTGTAACTATGGGTTTGACTAATTTATCCTGCGCAGGGCCGCAAATCCAACGTTCGCCGAATGAGTTACCGGTTTGCGTCTCAGACTGTAACTCACGCCCCCTTCTAATGTAATAGCATTGTAACTAGGCCAAATTTCAAGCCTGCAGCATTTGCGGGTCTCACGTTGCTTATATGGGGCTCAAATTTAATGGGGCTGATAGTATAGTTAACTAAGCTGTCAGACTGCAACTGAAAAATTTAGTTTCACTAGACAAAGGTCAAGTGGTTTCAAAGCTGAGCAAATGTTAACTGTAATTGGGAAACACTTGAGCCCCCATACAATCTAATAGGGAGCCCAAATTGTTAGAAATGTTATGGAAGTCCTGTTAGGCCACTAAAAGTGAATACATCCCAGAGCTACCTCATCTCTCCTAGCCAACTCTTCTCTGACCAAATAAAGGTATCTCTACCCGACAGGAGGTTGGTAAGTGAGCAGATACACCCAAGCACAATTTCTCCTAAGCACACTGGGCTCCAAGAATATTATTTTCTGCTTACAGGGCGGCCTGAGCCCGCTAACCAGCCCACCACCCTTTGTTAGGTTCCCAGATAAGTGGTAGAATTTCTTACCAAGAACTTTGGCCTGTATACCCCGGATTCAAGGTTTACATGCAGGGTTAGACCCTGACCTCTCACTCAGACACTCTGGTTCCAGTGTTCACTGTATCCTAACAAATCCCTTGACATCTGGGGCCATAGACTCATCAGGACGTAGACTTGGAGATAGACAGGCTGGTGCTGGGCCCTTGGTGGAAGTTTTAGTACACACAGGGCAACTCAGGAGATGTACAATTCTAATTGTATTAAGGCAAATTAAATTTTGATGTTTGGCAAGGAAAACTGTATAAAAAAGTGAACCAAGGAATAAAGATAATGCTCTATTTGGAACACATAAACATGATGTTTTTCATTTAGAGAGAATACGCTTATAATTTTTTTAATCTACAAATAATTTATGCAACTTGTCCTGGAACCCAATATCTGGGCCTGTGAATCGGCAACTTGTCCTAGAATCCTGCTAAACTTTCCTGTGCGTGGAGATACAGAGTCTAGCCAACCTGTGGATAGCATTGGTCTAGAGACCTTTTCAAGCTCCTGTGAGTTGTGACAACTGGTTGTAGTGGTGGGATCCCAGAGAGAAAATACCAGGATGGCCGATTACAAGGACATGTCTGCCGCTGAGCTCCATGAGCAGATCAAGGCAAGGGGTATTCAGATGTCAGGACCCAAGATCCATTCAGCTATGATTCAGGAGCTCCAACAAAATGATGAGATTGGATAACAGGGGGGAAGATTGGATTGAGTAGACCTCTCCACTGTCACTACCACCTCAGTGGATGGTCCCCCTAATATTCAGCTAATTTTTGAGGACGAGGTGATCAGGAGATTCCAGGTATGAAGATCAGCAATAGCCAGATTACCAGAACCCTCAAGTTGTGCTGGTAAAGCTCCTTGTCAGCCGGCTTAGTGGACAAGCCAGCATAGCTTATCCATCAGGACATTGCAGAAGATTAGGAGAAGGTGTGACAGATACGGCTCGACTTGTAAGCCATCATGACCGAAATGTACTGAATGCAGTTCTGCACCCTGGTCAGGTAATTAGCGGACACCTATGTGGAGCTGATGAGGAATGCCTGTGGGAGCTGGTGAAGGGGCCAGAATGTTTGTACCCTAGATGAGGCCTAGGACATCATGCTACTGGAGCAATTGTACTCTGTGTGCCTAATCAATATAGAAGAGTGGATACTGGAACAGAATCCTATCACTGTACCCTACCAGGTCTCACCCTGTTACCTGGGAACCTCTCTTCATGCCGCGGTGCTATGGGTGTCACCAGCGGGGACATCTAGGAGCTTAACCTGCACCAGCCTGACCTTTTTTTTATTTGGGTAACTGGGCCACAGCTCAGAAGGAGGAATGAGAGCAGTTCCATGACTTCCCAGAGGAGTCGAAGATGTGCCCCACCATTAACTCAGTACAGCTCACCCCGGACAATAACCGGAGACAGCACTTCCAACCAGTCATGGTGGATGTACAAATGGTGCAATGGTTCCATGAAAGTGGGGTTGCGATTATGGTGATCCACCCAAACGTAGTGAATTACTCTGCTGTTCTAACCAAGGAACTGGATGTAATGGTTGGCTGGAGGAAAGCAGTTCACCATCCCTGTAGCCTGGATACATATGGACTGGAAAACCGTGAATGGCATCAGTGAGGTAGGAGTGATGGCAGGCTTTCCCAGTGGATGTTCTATTTGGAAACAATCTGGGGTACATGGAGTGTTGGTATTTCAACATTGTGCCTCTAGCATGTTGTATGGAGGGTGCAGAGTGTGAAGATACAGGACATAATTCAGATGCTACTTGGGACAATGTGAGAAGTGTCAAAGAGTCTGGAGCATGTTGTTCTTGAAGTTACATAGTTCAAAGTGTGAATATAAAACAGACAATTCTGAGATTACGTGGGACATTGTGAGAGGTGTCAGACAGCCTGGAGCATGTTGTACAGATAATTCAGAGACTACTTCACTCATATTTATGTTTGACTTAACAGTATTAGTCCAACATTCTACTAACTAATAACCTATACAACAGACATAAATCCAAGAATAGTTAATTTGGATGGTAATCTCCATTCTCTGTAATGTGATCTAACACGTTTCCTCACAGGAGAGTGAGAGGAAGTGAATTAGCAGAAAAGTTGAACTAGGTAAACCGGCACACCATGATCTCTAAATGGATTAATATTGTGGATTCAAAGTGATATCTCAGCAATGTATTTGTGTTAAGACATATTTACCGAGCAGCCTTTTTTAAGCAAAACGAGTGAATAAAAAGTTGTTATATAATAAAATAGTGACTTAAACCTTTAGTATATTGCCAGGGAATCAAAAATCTAAAATATTCCTGCCCCCAAAAAGAGAGAGTGACAAATTAACTTCTAATTAAAGAATGATTGTGGGGATCTCCAAATGGGATCTAAGAACCATTAACATTAGAAATTAACAGTATTGATTCTGGTTCAGTGTAATTCGAGTTTTTTTGTAACTGAAACATTTCCAATAATCAGAGCATGCAAATAGAGTTATCTGACATATAACAAGAAAAAAAACTTTTTCTAAGATTTCCTACAATCAAATATGTAGACATGTGAGCAGCAGCTAGAATATTTCCTGAATTCAAAGCATGAGAATGCTTCTAATCCGCAGGCAATCCCATTAAGTTAAATAAAACCTAAGTGTTGCTGGAACAACAGACAAGTAATATCAGATGTACAGGGAATGCAAATTGCTTTTCTACAAATGGCCCCACCGATTTTCTGTTATTTATTATATGCCCGGAGGGACCTGAATGGGGGCCGTCTCAGTTTCAGATAATCTGATGGTGTCATAGATTCCTTTTAAATTTTTTATGAGTTTAGGCCATTTTACATGACTTGTAAACTCAGGAGTCAGGAGCATTTTCATTTTAAAATATACATGAACAATTGAAATGCAGCTTCTGAATGAGAAGGTTTAATTGAGATAATGGTGATTAGAGCAGTGTTGTAAACTGTAATTGATTAATGAGAACAAACTGTGGCCATATTCCATCCCAATCACAAATCAATGTGAGCATCATGGGTTGCCATGGTAGTAACAAAACCGTTGGTTTATGGGTGGAGGTCAATCAATCTGAAAGCCACAATAGTATCAATGGAAACCACACATCCAACTGAATGGAATGCGTGATTTGGTTGATATGGAATGATGTCAACTGCTGGAAAGAATGGTATAGTCCTGGTGCCCAACTCATAACTGACCCCTGATGAAGTCACTTCACAGAGACACTGTCATCCCAACGGGAAGTCAGTTTCATCTCACAGAGAGGGTCATAGCTTTGTGAACCACAGGAACAGACAAGAAGATTGTAATTCTAGTTATCACATCGAAACAGCTGAAAAGATTACGGGAGCTGCTCATTTGCACACAAAAAAATAACCCTACATTTCTGGGGCATAATTAACTGTAGAATGTATGCTTTGTAATTTTATGGTAATGTAATTAATATTACTTATTAATAATATATGATATTTATTATTCTCTTCAATGTAATTGATATGCAAAGGATTTTGTCCGATATAATATTTTAACAATAAAAAAAAATAACTGTAGAAAAATGCCTAATATAATATATAGCCATTTTTTTCATGTTTTTCAAGAACAACCTATACAAGTTTTTTCGGGTGACAGCGTCCCTTTAATTGCCAAAATGCAGCATCAGACAGAGAAAATTATTTTAGAAAAGATTCCTGAAATGCTAAGAAAGGGCAAATTCTAAATCTAAAGACATGTGAAGTATCTGGGACACCTATCTGCACAGCCGAGGGGAAGCATTTTCTCACGTTGTGTGATTAGACCTGGCACTGCGTGGTGAGGGAGTGAGGTGTATATCTCGAGAGTTGGAGCTGCTCGCAACTGAGAAGCGTTGATCAGCTGGGAAGTCACCAGCTGGAAGAAGTTATTATTAGAATTTCAAAATACCTTAAGAGATGAATTATATTTAGTTATGGAAAAAATACTAAATCTTTTTGTTTTCAATACATTTTTTATTGAGTATAGACAATAATTGTTACAATTTTCATATTGCATTATTAAAATAAGTATACAGAGAACTAGTAACAATTGTTAATCATAATAACAACAAATACTGTATACAGAAATCATTTCTAGAACAACTTGTACACATCATAAAATACAAAGCTGTTTCTCTTTACTGCCCACCTTTTCCAAATTTTCCATTTTCTATTATGCTTTTTATCCAACATTATCTTGAATTGTTTCCTTATCAGGTACAAGTTTTTATATATTTCTCTGTTAGATTTTTGTATTTTTAATAGAAGAAACACATTATGAAATACGGCTAGGCGTGACCGGAAATGGTGATTTGCGCCGCTTGAGAGCGAAGTATGGCGGTTGGTGTGGAATGGCAGCAAGCGGCTGATTGAAGCTGACTGCAGTTTCCCCTCTGCCCCCTGCATTTCCCAGAGAGTGATACCTGATACCTGGGTGAGGAGAGTCCAGGAGCGAGCCTAAGGAGGCGTCACTAGTACAGCTGCAGGAGTCCCGAGGTCGGGTGCCGGAAAGGCGCCAAGCAGGCACCGTACAATGGTCAGATGGTAAGCGCTCTCTCGTATACCGGAGTGTGGTGAGAGCTGTCGGCTAAAGATCTGTATAGCACTGTGGCTAAGGGCGCGAAAGGCCTTGAGAGACGGACTGGCGGAAGAACTCAAACCAGGAATCGCATGGTGGACAAAGACGCAGATGCAGGGGGTGAGTGAAGATAGGGGAGACAAATGCAGTAGATCCATCTTGACTTTTATATTGTATATATTGAAAACATGAAGGAAGGAAATTGGAATAAAACAGCGGTTGTATAACTTACAAACTTATTCATGGTATGGATTTGATTTTCTGGACCTTTCTACAATTTTCTGTTTGACTCTAATCAAAGTATAAATACCCAAATATGGCTCAAAGATATGTTATGAGATGGAGTTCTTTTTGTTACCCCAAATAATTAAAGGACTCGAGAATAGCTAATACAGTATTGTGGCCTTAAAATACATATGAAACACACTTTCTGTGGGGAATACTTGACTATATAGAAGATATGTAATACAAATCTATATATAGTGAAGGAGAAATAATATAGTGGACATTTATAAGAGAATGCTATGAATGGATGGAAAGACCCCTAAGAGGTAGGAAAAGGAGGAAAAAATGAGGGAGAGGAGAAGAAAGGGGGAAGAGAAAAAAAGGTTATCTCTGATGCCCCCAATGAAGAATCAAGAGATGTGTGCCGTGAAGGAGTATCCTAAAAATTATAAAGGGACCTATGGATTAGGTAAACCCTGAAAGGAGGATAACATGTAATACTAAGTAAACAAGATCCCTTTTTTTCAAGTGCTGGGAAGTTGCAGCAAAAATAAAGTTCAATATGCCATCAAGAGCAAAAAATAAGGATTAAAAGTCCAACCATCAAAAGTCAAGTACTTTTTTTCTATATAAAGATAAAGGAAAAGCTAAGGAAATTCCCCTCCCAGTTTCCCCAGACATGGAACAAAATCTGAGCCATAGTTTGGGAAGTTTAAATGAAAGTATCATCAGTAAGGAAGCAATTTTACAAGAGGAAGAAATACTTACAGTGGCAAAAATGAAAACACTGCTACAAGAGTTTCAAATAAACTTTATGTCCGAAATAAAAATTAAATCATGGACAATGTAAAAGAAATTAAAGCAGTAAATATTAGAACTTCGGAGGTAGAAACTAAACTGGAAAAAGTAATACTGGACTACAATATATTACAAAAACAGAACTTAGATTTGGAAGAGAAAGTTGCAATACTAAATAATAAAGCTTCTAAAAATAACCTCTGTATTAAAGCAATTATGGAATCCATTACAGAAGCGGGTCTTGAGGAATATCTATCTAATTTATTCTCACTTTTGGTTCCAGGCTTCTCACAAATAGAAAATAAGTTGTATTTCTTCTATAGGATTGCGATTCCTGCAGTCATGAAAAATAAAATCTCTGGGGAACTTAATTGTGAGGATCCACCATTTATCAATGAAAGATGCTATAATCAAAGCAAGCCTTCAGGCGGAAGTTTTCAAGATACCTTATGAAAATATAAAATTATTTTCAGATATCTCAGCTTCCACATTAATTAAATGAAAGGAGTTCTCAAGTATTACGGGATCTTTAAGAAGAGAAAAGTTGATATATAGATGGACTATGCCAGTGGGACTGTCGAGAAATAGAAACTCGAGATGGCACAAAATGAAAACCATAAAAGAAGGGGAAGATTTATTAAAAAGCTGGAATATTGGGATGGAGACGCAGCCACTTCCCCTGCAAAAACCAACATTACTAGCCCCAGAATGGCAACAAAAGTAATGATCTCAGGGAGGACTTTTTATAGACCTTTTTCTACAATAAGCTAATGTCTGGATTGTGAATTTTTATACACTATTATGTAACTTTGAAAAGTAAGATACCAGGATAATAAAAATTAATAGATACTTTCTTCTCATGCCTCTCTCCTCTCTCTTACCTGTCCCTTTTTTTTTGGTGGGGAGAAGGGGGTAGGGAGCTAGGGAGGAGATTGGGGTGAAGATGCACTTTAAGGTTTTTGGCCGAGTAAAAGGGTTATAATATCCACAATATAGAAAGTAATAAGAAAAGGACAACTAACGTTAATATATTAGAGATTAAATTGCACTTTAAGGGTTTTTTATGTAAGATAAAATCTGAAGAATATAGATATGAGTATAGTATTGCACATTAAATTGCTCAGAGTAAGAATGGTAAAATATCCATAATGTAGAAAGTAAGAAGAAAAGGATAACTAATGTTAATATATTGAAGAATGAATTGCACTTTAAGAGTTTGTAGTACAATGCTACTAATATGTTATTGCACATCAAATTGCACTTTAGCACTTTTCGGATGAATAATATTTGATGGAAGAATATGACTTATAGATAGGCAGTAGAGAAATCATAAAGCACAAATTACACTTTAAAAATATTCTTAGGGAAAAAAGAAAATATAGGGGGGAGAAGGAGAGGGGTATGAGTGAATTGGAGAAGGTTTGAATTAGTTAAAAAGGGAATTGAGTAAGGGACAAAACCCTAGATTTTAGATGTCTACCATCTAAAATCTAGGGATTTGGATCACTAGTGTGGATCACTACCATTGAGTAATGCCTACCATTTCAGAACATCGGGATAAGATATCCTAGTTTTAAGACTGTGTCGAAGAACTAATACAGTCAAAGGTTTGAAAGTTAGTATAAATGAGAGGGTGAATGAGAAGTCAGGAGCAAGATGGGAGATAATAATTGGTGAAATGTTAAACAGAACCCTACGTGTCCACAGAGAAGAGGATCATGGACCATATGATGGGAGGTAGCCATCTGCATACAAAATATCACCATCACATAAGCCAAGATCCAAGACTCTGTAGCCAGGCTAGATTAGGTTAACATTGTGACCAATAGATTGCCACTGAGGAGTGCTGTTGAGAAGACACAAACATCTGCACAGCCCATAGGTCCTCCTCCGCCTAGGCACAGGGCCCCAATTCCCCATGGCCGACCGCCGTTTCCCATGTGGTGGTGAGGGCAGGGGGAGGCAACCCCCAGGCAGCAGGGGCACCTGCCGTGGCGGTGGTGGAGGCATGGTGGGAGGAGAGGAGGGGCTGGGCTGCGGGTGGCCAGGGGGATTATTCCGGGGTGGAGGAGGCGGAGCTGGGGGCTAGATCATGTTGCATGGCTTCTGCGGTTACCCCCTGGAATGCGCTCTGCCCCAATCCTGAGCAGCCCAGACAGGTAGGATTCAGTCATCAGGTGGAGCCTCCTATCTTCCCTATTGCGTCTGGCCAGGCTGCACATGGCCTCTACATGATTGGCAGAGATGCTTGAATCCCCCAAAGACATGCCACCTGCTGTCGCATGAGGGCCAGCATCTCCGCCTGCGCAGCCTGGCTTGATGTTAGGGATGGAGGCCCCTGGGGCATGGCCTGGTGAGGAGGTGGTGGTGGTGGTGTCCTAGTGGGGAGGGTCTGTGGTCTGGCTGGAGACTGCTGCATTATGGGTGGTGGTGTTGGTGTGCCTGGTGGTGGTGGTCAGTCCAGTGCACTGCTGTGTATGTGTGGGTGGGGGTGGGGGGGGTGGCTGGCTGGCATGGCCCCTCCAGTGGGAGGTCCCTGGCGATAAGCTTAGTCTCTGGAGGAGGGGGATAGTGAGGTCGAATCCTGGCGGTGTGGTCGTTGGTCCTGATGGTGACTCCACTAGCCCTCTGAACTAGGGCCATCGGCTACTCTTCTCTCCTCTTCCCTCTGCACCGGTTCCTGCTGGGCGAGGGCTTGCTCCTCCACTTCCTGCTCTGATGGAGCCGACGCCCCCACCTCTGGCTCAACACTGGACCCAAACCTCCTTGATGCTGAAAGAGAAAATAAAGGCATATGTTATTAGTATAATGAATATTATATTGTTTTGTGTACATTCCTAACTTTCTGACATCTAGGCTTGAACCTAGATGATTCTCCTAATTGCAACCCAGATTAGCTATCAATTGCTAGATATGATCTGTTCTTTGGTTCTTGGTCTTGAACGTTCTGGCTCCTAATGATTCCGGCTGCGGTCTGTAACTACATAGGCTGCAGTGGGCACACCAATACATGGAATCTTTATTGGTTGATTACTGTTGTGGTGCCCGGGAATGACAGTGATTTTTCAGCTTCATGGATTTAATGACACATTAATCTATCCTTTGTTAATTTCATGAAGCTTACATGTCAGTGTCCTTGTTGGTCATCATGTACATGTGTAGTGTGTGTGATATACATGTGGTGGCATGTTGGTGTATGGGATATTCACCTGACATAGAGGCTGGGTCCTGCTAGACCACCAGGCCTAAAGCTCCAGCAGCGGACACCTTGCTCAGAAGGTCCTTGGCGACACTCTCCCACTCATTATAGCGCACAGTCATGTTCTTCTCCTCCTTTGCCATCATCCTCCTCACCTTGGCCCTGATGTCGTCAAAACGGTGCTTGACGGACCTCACATCCCTTGGCACTGTGCCCACTGCTGTAACCTCGGCCACTACCTCCTTCCATGCCTGAGCCCTAGGCCCTGGCCTAACTTCCCTCCCCCCTGCAAGGATCTTGTATGGAGTGACCTAGCTCTATGTGTGTTCTTTAAATTATTTGTATTGCAATTATGTGTAATCTGTAAATATGTGTAATCAAGGAGTGTAAAATTGTTAATAGTATAATAGAAATAACCAAAACAGCAAATTACTGCTCTCAAAATACTTCTACTCTCTCTCTCTCTCTCTCTCTCGTGGAAAACCTTCCAACTCCCGGACCTGCATGCTACTTCGTCAGAAAATACAACACAGCCAACGCATGGGCGGTTAGAACGCAACTTTATAATCTCTCTCTGTCAATCATCTGCGGCTAGTCCACTTTGTATTGGCTGAGAGGCCTGTGTCGCACTACGTTATACCGCAATTGGATCGTCTCGGCTAGCCGTTAATAGTTTGCAGCCGTGGAATGGTTATATGGGCTTCTGGCTCTGTCCTGTTAGTCGCACCATGGTTGAATGTAATAGCTCTGTAACTCCACCGAATTTCAAGTCTGCAGGCTTTGCGGGTGTGCCAGTGCCGCTACGGGCTTGGAATTGGCCCTAAGTGTCTGTGATAATCTACTAAAGACTATATCTAACCTCTGAGTATTATTTCCCCCAAATTCACTAAGCTTTGCAGGGGTTGTTAAGCAATTTAATTAAGGCTGTAGCCTCTACTTCCTATGGAGACAATTGCAGTTGTTTAACTGGTTAGATTCCACCTTTCAGAAACTGCGTTTCAGACACAGGGGAGGGAGAGGGGGGGAAGAAGACTCAGGGGTGGGAGATGGGAGGAAGGAGACACAGGGGACAGAGAGGGGGAAGGAGACACAGTGGAGCGAGATGAGGAAGGAGACACAGGGGAGGGAGAGGGGAGAAGAGACACAGGGGAGGGCGAGGGGGTGAAAGAGACACAGGGGAGGGAGAGGGGGTGGAAGAGACACAAGGGAGGAAGAGGGGATAGAAGAGACACAGGGGAGGGAGATGAGGGGGAGAGAAACAGGAGAGGGGGAAGAGACACAGGGGTGGGTAGAGGCTTATCACAACCTGTATGTCAAATGGGATATGATAAGAGCCTATTGCCCAAACCTCTCCCCACAGGTGTGACCAGTTTGTTTTACCTCTGTACTTTCAGTCCTTGGGTTAGACTGAGAGGTGTCTGTGGCCTTGTGTAGCATAAATATCTTTCTAAGTTCTGAAAAGAACTTACTCCAGCAAACAGACTTCCCAGCATCAATAACAAAATTCACACATTAATTATGTGAACCAGTTAACCATCTTTATTACTGAAACCATCAGACATATTTATACCACATTCTAGCAACAACAGACCAATCAATTCAAATGTGCATCCATGGTTACACCCAATCCTTCTAGCTCAGGTTAACAGCCCTGCCTGCCAGTCTAAGACAATTGCCCATTGTTTTCCCTTTCCACTGCTGTCTGAGGTTTGTGGTGATAGAGAGAGATACTGGTGTCATGTGACTCCTAGGGGTCAATTATCTCCCTAATATTGTTAATAAGGGACTAGTCCATTACTATAAAAATATTGGGCACATACAATATTTCCCTTGTAAGTGCTACCCCCCCCCCCCCCAAAGCACAACACAGACATGCATCCCATCACTCCCATCATGTTCATATGCACACCTCAACTATAAACATGGATAACTTTGTCACTCATGGCGGGCCTCGCGATGAGCACTCATCGCGGGCCTCACAATGAGCGCTGTCATGGCTGAAGCATACCAAGGCACCAGTATGGGCCCAGTGGCACCCAGGCAACTTTAAACAGGCATAACAAGGAATCACATATATAGTTGTTTGCATACGAGCCGTTGCTGACGCTTGCGGGCACGCATAGCGAGGGCCGCAGTTGCTGGCAAGGAGCGACAAAGGCGCTCCTTGCCAGCAACTGCGACCCTCGCAAAATTTACGTTGTTGTGCAAGGAAAATACGAGACAGATTACGAACCATTACGACCTTGCAAAAAACGTCTGCAACACGCGCACATGAAAACCTGAAAAATACAACAAATACACAAAACAAATACATAAAAAGCTTACTTACAGGAAGAGGGAGCATCCAGGACCTCGAAAACTAAAGTTACACCTCAATTTAACTCAAATTAAAAGAGTTTAGACACTAAAAAATTCTCGAAGCGAGAGAAAAATGGCCGCCGGAAAAAACGAAAACGAGGCTACAGCAGTCTAAAGACGCAAAACACCACTAAACACCTATGTATTTGCTGGAAAACACCTACAAGATTAAAAAACAAGGACGCAACCCGCATTACATTACAAACACAATAACAAACACATAAAAAGGGGGAGCACCCAGGACCTCTGCAAGTGAAGTTACACCTCCATTTAAGCACACATTTTGGAGTTTAGAGACCTGAAAATCACCTAAGCGAGAGAAAAAATGGCCGCCGAACAAAACGAAAACGAGGCTAAAGGTCCCTAAACACGCAAAACACCATCATAAACACGCAAAACACCACCAAACAGCTCCGGATATTCCGAAAAAGTCGCACGACATAGAAAACGAAGGACGCTAAATCAGCCACATTATATACACCAAACACCATCAGCTCTCTTACAATTTCATTGCCGTCATTTTTTGACGGGCAATTTGCTAGTAACACATAAATCACAACATTCCCAATGTTAACCCATCTCAGTGGGCCTCTTTCCCCTGGCACAATACGCCTATCTTATAAGTCTGAGGGCATCAGTCTGAATGGTATTGCACAGCTGGTGCCTTGGTATGCTACAGCCATGACAGCGCTCATTGTGAGGCCCGCGATGAGTGCTTATTTGAGTGACAAAGTTACGGACTTGTGCAAAGCCGCTCATTGCGGGGCGTGTGAGGAATGTAAAGCAGAGGGGGGAGAGTCTTGCAATGTGTGGCAAACAGCGTTGCCAGGCTTCAAATTTTATTGCAGTCATTTTTAATGGGCAAGTCGCTAGTACATAATATTGTTAAGCACACAAACATATTCCATTAATAAAAAGTAATTGTACTTACACAATTCTAATAAATATAGAAACTAATATAAATTAGAACATGCAATAATTAAAAATGCAATATTTATGCCAATTCTTAATAAATTAAAAAATAACTTAAAATGTAATTTCACATGATTTTACACTTTCTACTTTATATTACTCAATACATACTGTGAATTTGACAGTTTTTATCACAGTAAAACAGGCTGGCTGATATTTCAGTTACTTAATATTAATTAGTATTTAATATTTAATGAAAGTTACCATGAAGTCTGTTCAGACCATTTTAAAGTATGAGCAATTCATATTAATCCCCAAAAAGTTATTTTTGTATAATATAAGGTGTAATGCTTAATGATAATGGGCTCATCAATCACTATAAATTAATCATAAATATCTATAAAATAAAAAATATAATATATAAAATATAATATTACCTAAATAGAGTATATACACATTTGTACAGAGCTTGACATTAATGGTCTTTTCATGACCTAAGAGCTCATAGTTTTTTTCTTTATAGCCCCATTAGGTCAATGTCTTGGTTGATGCAAAAAATCCCCACATAAAACAAAGAAAAATAACTGAAATGTATCAAGCTTAAAATAAAAAAACATTTAGTAAAAAAAAAAAAAAAAACACTAATATATGATATTAGTAGAATTGCATGGTGTGTCATATCTTATATATATATAGCATAGCATGATCCTGTGCATTACCAATTATTGTCAGTCATAGTCTTTTTTAAAACTAAAAAAGATCTGATATCTATTTATGTATTTATTTACTTTTATAATAGCAATGTCACTATTTCAGACAATTCACAAGTACAATTAAGTTTTTAAATCTACTTAGCAAAAAATTTACAGCCTTATTAAATTGCGATTCGGTAAATTTAGAAGGGCTCTATTTAAGCACATAGCATATTTTATTTACAGAAGTTTTTAGTTAGTAAAGACCTTGCTTTGGGATAGAAGTTCACTAACTAAAAACTTCAGTAAAAAAATATGCTGTGTGCCTAAATAGAGTCCTTTTAAATTTACCGAATCGCAATTTAATAAGGCTGTTAATTTTTTCATATGGAATTTCCTGATAGCTTTGTTGACAGATAAAGAATTTATTGGATTTTCAAAAAAGAATTGGGAGGATTATAATCCACATAAAAATAATCCACAATTATTTTGTAGTTAAAAGAAATGTAATCACTTACAATATTTCCCAGATAAAAGTTAGAAATAAAAATACACATAATTATTTAAGATTTAAAAATGTGAAAGAAAAATGTGATAATCAAATATTGGTTAAATCACATTCAAATAATCTATACGTGCAGAGCAAGCTTGGAATATTTGGAAATAGAGCATCAGAGATGATGTTTAAACTTATAACATCAGATAATCAAATACTTAGTATTAACCAGGAAGATCAAAATGTCACTAAAACTTAGCAAATTTTGGAAATATTTATAAAATATAACACACAATTATATATTAAACAAATTATAGATCAAGAGAATAAAATTACATTTTGGGAATATGTTCATCTTCCGAAACTTAAAGAAGATCAGTTAGAAAAATTAAATATTTAATTTTCACAACATGAAATATCTAGAGTTATTAAACAAATTCCTAAAAGAAAAACACCAAGCCAAGATGCCTTTATAAATAGAGTTTTATCAGACAATGTGTGAACAAATAGGGCCAACTTTATTAAATTTAATGAATGCATATTTTGTTGAACATCTGCCATATTTTACCGAGGCTAATATTATTGTGTTTCAAAAGAAAGATAAAACGGGAGACAAAGTGGGTGATTAAAGACATATTTCTCTCTTTAATATAGACTATAAAATATTTACAAAACTAGCTGATCGATTGCAATCTATTATGAAAGAGATTATTCATAATGATCAAACAGAGTCAACAATAATAACTAATATTAGAAATGTTATAGCAATTATACAAGAATTTAAACTTAATAAGTACAAAAAGAAAAAATCTACTTCTGTAGTTTTCAAATCATGTACCATATTTGGGTCATAATTATTATCCTGAAAAGAGATTCACAACTGGATTATTTTGGATTTGGGTATACACAAGTATAGTAACTGTCACTTCCTGCACGTGATCTAAACAAAAATGTGTTTATTTTTTAAACCTAAAATTAAACTTTATTGAAGAATGTGATGTAGTTAAAATAATAAAAATATATGTGCAACTACAAAATATGAATCCATTAATTAGACATCTGTACAAAAATTGCCTAATGGATAGAAAATAGCACCAATAGAACCAGGCCGTTGACCTTATGGGTCATCCTGTTTGTGAGTTGTCTTAACAGATATACACAAGCTGACTATGTAAGCTTATTTAAAATTAACAAAATCTAAAATGTCTATATACTTATGGAGGTCCAATTTATGTAAAACCTTTAGTGATTAATACCAAAAGAAATACAATTTTGAGCTTTAAACACATGTTCCATGTTACCATGTAACTCTCACAGTGAGCATATAACATAGTGTACACGTTATTATCATATAACTCACACATTAAGCCTAGAAAACTGCAAATGTTGTGAATATTGCCTAGTTTGTTCTTTTGTGCTCAGTGTTTAAGGAGCCATTAGAATTGTTTCTGCTCTTTTTTTGTATCACACACACATTGTAATCTGAACATTGTAATATTTTCATATGTTTTTATTTTAGCCAATCAGATTGCCCAACTGATTATTTTAATGTGCAGTGGCACAAGTAGTGTTATGGATGATAATTAGGAAAATGTCTTCTCATGTTATTATGTTTGTCTGCATTCCTTACTCACTTATATATAAGTAGGTTACTTAAAGATGAAGGGTGGAACTACAAACAACATGGCTTCAGAACTACAAATGGGAGTGGCCTGATGATGCATACATCCGTGACCAAATAAGGACAAATGAACGGTTCCTCCCTAAACTGACCAGTATGATGACGACACACTGCAGCAATTTTGAACCAATCAATAAAGCTATTAATTCCTAGACAAAGGAATCATGTGACGCTTGATCAGATAACGTTTTCTACATATAAACGTGTAAACTGCCATTTTAATACAGAGCGCTTTGAGAACTACTATACAGAAACACTGTGTCTGTGTCTTATTTCTCTGGAATGTGCACATTCCACACTAATTGGAAAAGCAACAGATATTTAATACAGACTTTGAAGTCTTATCTAATTCAGTAGCATATAAATAATAGTATTCTGTAAAAGGCACATTCAATCACTTTTTTACATCCCTTAATTTAGTTTTACTTTACAAAACAAAAACAATATTTTAAATGAAAAACATGCATGAATGCAGGATATATTTGGACTTCAGCAACCCTGTGATAATAGGAAATACATTATGTAAATGTTATTCAACACAGGACAAATACAATCACACAATGATTTATAATAGAAAACGGCACATACAGAAAATATAATTATTTCAGGAAAAGTATCCGTATTACAGTCATGAAGGTCAGTGTGAAATTACCTATTTTTAGGGAAAAAAACACATTTTCATTTTTATCTTTATTAATATAGTACCTGAAAACAACTTAAAGTGTACATAAGAAAAACTATAAAATGTATGTTTTGTACTATTATGCTGTTTAAATGAATAAACATACTGAAACTATTAATTAGAATTGAATTTAACAAATAAACCCCCCTCAAGCCCCTGAGTGCAGTGCTACCACAGTATTAGTATCTCAGTATGCTTAGTGCTTGGGATACTGCCTTTAATAATGTAATAAAATCACTAAGTTTTAGTACCATGTTTGTTCTTTGTTTTTCTCACAAACACTTGGGCCCCTATTCAATTGAGCAAACTGTAGTTACGGGAGCCCGTAATGGAGCCCATAAACTAATTTGCTATTCAATATCATCCTTTTGCTACCCGCAAACGATTTGCGTGTTACGGGCTGAAAATCACAGTGGTTGTTGAAATCGTAACTCCAACCCAGCTAAGCCTTTGATCTTTCAATGTTATGATCAGTGAAATCGCAAATCACTATTCAATGGCTACAATTCTTCAAACTCGCAATTGTTCTCACACCCATAAATGGCAAATATAAAAGAAAATCCTATGAGTACCAGAAAGAACTCACAAGGGGGTTAAACACCTGTTCGTAGCACTGTAAATGCAAATAAAACATGAATACTGCACTTTAAAATACAGGGAAAGCGATGAAAAACATTAGAATTAATTGCACAACAGTCTCAAGCTCGCAAATCTGCAAACAATTTTTTTTTTTTATGTTTTATTTCCGTGTTATATCAATCTCGGGAATCAAGGGGTTAATACATATCAGGCCAACCACATGGGCTAGAACATTTCCTTTATTCATTTTTATTATTTGTACATTGCCGGATTGCAAAACCGATTGCATATCGGACTTCTAAACGTTAATTGATTGATATTTACCCAACATGTTTTACTGACATCATGATGACAGACTCATTTACTATTGGCTGTTTCTACATCGGTAGTTGCAGCCTTGCGCAATTGATCATGATCACGCCCTGAAATGGTACTTACGGGTTTATGGTTTACAGTTTAGGCTTTCGGCCAGGGAGTTGTGGGCTTGTTGATTTGAATCGCTCTGTAACTGTTGCAAATTTGCAATTGAATAGGGGCCTTGGTTTTCTCAGACAATTAAATATAATTACTGATTACCATCTGATCAAACAAAGTAGTTAAAGCTTTTTATTGCTGACACTGGATGTGATGCTCAAAATATTTCCCAGTATTTTTGGATCCAACATACACCCACCATGACTAAAGGACCACTGTGCTCTGTTTTCTTTTATAATATAATATATTGATAAAACGTATTTCAATAGCAGAATAAAAAAAATTACTTTTACATTTTTAATGATTTTTCTACACAAGTATATTTTTACTGCAAGATTATATTTTCTTTCTATTCTTGTTCTGTCTCTTTCGCAGGAGGGTGTGTCATTGTAAACATCTTTCAGTTACTCCTATGGAAAGTACTGGAAGTTTTAAGTGACATATTCTCATTGAACAGATAGAACTTCATGTGTACTACAAGTCTCTTCCCATCTCAGGAAGTTAATCAGCAGATATCAAAATGTTAAAGCAATATAGATGCATATAAAAAAAGTTTAAAAATAAAAGCTGTGTTATTATTTATTACATCCTAAAAAACATTTAGCCTCCTTTTAAGTATAGTTATTGAAAACAGGACTAGAATGACCCTTTAACTGTACTAGACTATGTCATAAAACAAAATAAAGATATCTTTTGAAATTGAAAAAAAGTGTTTATAAATATATATATATATATATATATATATATATACTAAATTATATATGTTTACTGAATACAAATCTTGTATTGTCTAGACGAAAGCTTGGATTTCAAGAAATGAATTTTAGTTCACAAAATGTTTACTAATAATCTTATTTAAAATGCTTTATAGCTTCAAAATAAAATATATGGTACAAACACAGAACCATCTAATATCAGTCTGTAACTCGTTTGTCTCTATAGCAGAAGAAAGCGATTCAAGTCCTAGTTAAATTAATTGGAAAATATGATTTGTTATTCTTTTGCTTTTTTTCTGTTTTGAACCTTGCCTCTTTTCTATCTAAAACTGTATGGTCTTCCTTAGAGATTTATGATGAATAGGTCTTGTCAGACAACTTTAATTAGTTTCTATGAGGAGGAACTTGGATCACGGCAGCTCAGTCTTTTTTGGATTTTGCAAAGGCTCTTGATACAGTGTCACATGGAAGACTATTGTGCAATTTAAGGGATGCAGCAATTGCAATAGATATCTGCTCATGAATTGAGAGCTGGCGAAAAGATAAGAAGCAAATGGTTGTTTATAGATGGAACATACTCAGATTGGACTAATGTGGTAAGTTGGGTTCCTTGGGGTTCAGTATTGGGTAGTAACATATTTAGTAATGACTTTGAAGTGAGACTGGAAAGTAGTGTCTTCATTTTGCTGAAGACATGAAATTTTGCAAGGTAATTAAATCAGATAATGATGTACTTTCCCTCCAAAGGGATTTACATAAATTAGAGAAATGGGCATCTAGATGGCAGTTGAGATTTAATACAAATACATGTAAAGTTTTGTATTTGGTATTGAAAATTAGTCATCCAATGTATAATCTCAATGGAGCAAATCTAGGGGTATTAGATATTGGAAGGGATTTGGGAGTGCTTGTGAACAACCACCTAGGTAACAGTGCTCAAAGCCAAGCAGCAGCTGCAAAGGCAAATAAAATATTAGCATATATTAAGAAGGTTATAGAAGCAAATATAATTCTGTCACTATACAAATCCCTAGTATGCCCTCATTTGGAATATGGAGAACAATTTTGGGCACCACTTCATAAAAAGGACTTTTTAGAGCTGGAAAAAGTACAGAGAAGGCAACAAAACTAATAAGGGGAAAGTCTAACCAAATTAAACTTATTTTCTGTAGAAAAGAGGTGTCTAAGAGGTGATATGAGGCTTTGTCAAGCAAACTTTTTGTGCCAAGAGGTTTTCAACTGACAAGAGGACATCCTTTGAAGGTAGAAGTAAAAAGATTCCACCTTATGGAAAATAAAGGATTCTTCACAGTAAGGGTGATTAATCTATTGAAGTCTCTACCGAAGGAGATTGTGACAGCACACTCAATAAATAACTTTATAAAAAGGTTGGATATATTTTTGAATAACAAGGGCTTTCAGGGGTGTCAGCGATATCCAAGTAAACTTGATTGAAGCTTCAGGTCCTCGTCTTTATGGACAAGACCACATAGAGTTATTTACATTAAATAACACCATCTCAGTCTCTGATTGTTCTACATTATGTTCATTGTGCTCACATGCAAAATTGTTGGTTATTAACACCCTGAGCCACTGGTTATATATATATATATATATATCTTACCAGTCAAGTGGTGCATGGAGTAACTGCCTTTCTACATAAGGAGTAGTAGTAGTGTGCAGTAATCACCATATTAGTTCCTGCGTGTATAGTAATCACTGTGTTATATATGAACTTCTAGTGTATAGTAGCTACCCTCATGTCTACAGTAACTACCCCCTCTGTATAAAGTAATACCCCTTCTGTATACTGGCTTGTGTGTGGATAGTAATAATCCCCTATGCATATGTAATCATACTCCTGTAGACTCGCTCCTGTGCATAATATAACCACCTCAAATAAAAGATAATAATAATAATAATAATTAGAAAAAGTGTGAGGAATTTAATAATAATCTTTAATATATCCGTGAGTTAAAAAGAAAGATGCTGATGTTAAAAACACTATAAAAAAAAACAATGAAAAAACAACAACAAAGGTGACTGATGTTATTGAGCATATAATATGCATAATTGAGGTATGGAGCATTGATTTAGCAACTCTAGATATAATTCAAACCGATGATCATTTCTCTACAATTTCAACTCAATAAGGGGATTTCTTTTAATGTTCCCCTATTCGCTAATGTGAATAGTGTCCTGCTACATGAATATTCACAGCTTCAAATTTGGGACATAATTTTGTGAATTCTATAAATTGAGGACATTTCTAATATTTACAGGTTGTTGTATCCATTAACATAGAGATGACTTCTGTAGAAATAGCAAAATGAATGCCTTGACCAAGTTTTTTAGTATATCTGTACCAAAGTGCTACTGATGAAACAAAGCTGCTATCTGAGCAACAGCAGTCTTAACTTTTAATTTTTTTAAAGAAGTTAATACTTTAATACCCCAAGCAGTCTGTCTAAATATATTATAATTATTCATTAATAAGGGAGACAAGGGAAGGACAGACACAAAGGAGGGGGAAGAGTGACAGAGGGGAGGGAGAGGGGGGAAGAGAGACAGAGGGGAGGGAGAGAAGGGGAGGGAAGAGAGACAGAGGGGAGGGAGAGGAGGGGGGAGAGACACAGGGGAAGGAGATGACTGTGAAGAGAGACACAAGGAGGGAGATGAGTGTGAAGAGAGACACAGGGGAGGTAGAGGAGTGTGAAGAGAGACACAGGGGAGGGAAAGAGACACAGGGGAGGGAGAGAGAAACAGGGGAGGGAGAGAGACACAGGAGAGGGAGAGGGGGAAAGAGATAAACAGGAGGGGGGAGAGACACAGGGGAAGGAGAGAGACACAGGGGATGGAGAGGGGAGAAGAGACACAGGGAAGGGAGTTGGGTAAGGAGAAACAAGGGGGGGAGAGGGGGTAGAGACATAGGGAGGGAGATGGGTTAAGAGACACAGGGGTGGGAGAGGAAGTAGAGGGGGGAGAGGCTTGCAATGAGCTCCTCTCATCAAGTAGAGGCGGGGGGGAAGGCTCGCAATGAGCGCCTCCCGTAAAGTGGAGGGGGGAGGTAGAAGTGGGAGAAGCTCGCAATGATCATGAAAGGTGCACATTGCGAGGCCCGTGATGAGCTCCAAAGGCGCTCATCGCAAGGCCAGTTGAGTAGAGGGGGGAGAGGCTCGCAATGAGCGCCTGATGTCAAGTAGAGGGGGGGGGGAGGCTTGCAATGAGTGCCTCCCATAAAGTGGAGGGGGAAGAGGTATAGGGGGAGGCTTGAAATGAGCGCCAAAGGCGCTCATTGCAAGGCCTCTGATGAATGCCAAAGGCGCTCATTGCGAGGCAAGAAAAAGTAAAGGGGGGTAGAGGCTTTCGATGGGTGCTGAAAGCGCTCATTGCAAGGCCTGCGATGAGCGCCAAAGGCGCTTATCATGAGATAGTCAGGTTAGGAGGGGGGGTGGCCTCACAATGTGTGCCAAACACCACTGCCAGGCTTCAAATTTTATTGCCGTCATTTTTGATTGGCAAGTCGCTAGTATAAAATTGGTTCTGTTGTTTAAAAAAAACCTTGTCTTGGAAATTCTTCTCCATCTGTCTGTTTCTAGTAACTATTGCAGCCACTCAATTTCATGAAGGAATTTATTGTTTTTTAAATTTTTTGTCAATAGCCATTTTTCCTACTACTAATATCTGAATAACTAGGAATTAAGTCAAGTATTTTATATTTACTGGAAACGTGAAATAAAGTCAGTTCTGGGGTCCGCTCAAACAAGTTCTTAGTAATAATATACATAGTTACATAGTTACATAGGGCCTCATTCTATTATCGGCCGTAGGAGATGCGGGGCCGCAAGGACCGGCCGCAAGCTATTCGGCTATTCTATTCTCCTCCAGCCGGGGATTCCGGCAGGCTTGCGGCCGGCGCCTTGCTATCCCTTGGAAAGCCTTTGATCTGAAACGGCCGCAAGAGAATCGGCCGCAAGAAAATCCTGTTTGCTATTCAATTGCTCCGGGAACCCTCTCTGCAAGGCTAAAACCGAGCCGCAGCTTACTTGCAGGAAAAAGGTCCCGCTAGCACCAATTAAGCACAAAATATAGCCAAAATAAAGCCATCCTGCACTCTGAGTAAACTATAAAGTGATTGTAGGTGTTAGCAAAATTAGCACAACATTCCCCTATACTCAAATCCGTAAATACATTTTTTTTAAATATATGTCAAATATCCATGTAAAAAGTCCAGAGGGCTTGGAGCACCTCAGACCCGCCCACGCTGCGGCCGGAAAATAAACAGTTAATGTAAACTCGGGTTTGGGCTGATGTGCAAGCTTGAGAGTGGGTTACTATTAATCCTCATGTCCTCCAATATGATCCCTAGCATTTACAGAGCTTTACAGTGCTGTCTTGAATTTATTTTTTACTTTAAAGATTTCTGAGCTTACGGCCGGTTGCAAGATTTACGGCCGGCCGTAAGAGGAGATCCTTGTAAGAGGAATCGCAGCCTTGCGGCCATTTTACGCCCGATAATAGAATGAGGCCCATAGTATTTAAGGTTGAAAAAAGACTTTCAGTCCATCAAGTTCAACCTTTTAAGATCTCCTCTGATCTGCAATATGCGGATTAACTGTTAATGAATTAGTTGTAAATAAAAATAAAAAATAAAAAAATCAATTCCCTCCTGATCCCAGACACCGGCGACCGGACTTCTCCCTGGATCAATACTGCCTCTCTAATTATCCATGATAACCCTGAATTCCCTTTTTAATTAGAAATAAATTCAGTCCCCTTTTAAAGTTATCTATCATATCCGCTGTCACCACCTCCTCTGGTAGAGAATTCCACAGATTAACCACACTTACTGTGAAGAACCCTTTTCTTTCTTTAAGGTGGAATCTTTTTACTTCTAACCCCAAGGGATGTCCTCTTGTCAGTTGAAAACCTCTTGGCACAAAAAGCTCCCTTGACAAATCTTTATACTGACCCTGGATGTATTTATATAAGGTAATCATAACTCCTCTTAGACGCCTTTTTTCTAGAGAAAATAAGTTTAATTTGGTTAGTCTTTCTTCATAACTTAGTCCCTCCATTCCCCTTATTAGTTTTGTTGCCCTCCTCTGTACCTTTTCCAGCTCTAAAATGTCCTTTTTATGAAGTGGTGCCCAAAATGGTACTACATATTCCAAATGAGGGCGTACTAAAGATTTGTATAGTGGCAGAATTATATTTGCTTCCCTGGCTTCTATACCCTTCTTAATACATGCTAATATTTTATTTGCCTTTGCAGCTGCTGCTTGGCTTTGAGCACTGTTACCTAGGTGGTTGTCCACAAGCACTCCCAAATCCCTTTCAATATCCGATACACCTAGAATTGCTCCATTAAGATTATAAATTGCATGGCTATTTTTCCTTCCCAGATGCATAACTTTACATTTATTCCTATTAAATCTCATCTGCCATTTAGATGCCCATTCCTCAATTTTATGTAAATCTCTTTGGAGGGAAAGCACATTACTATCTGATTTAATTACCTTGCACAACTTAGTGTCATCAGCGAAAATGGAGATACCACACTCCAATCCTACCTCTAAGTCATTAATAAATATGTTAAAAAGGAGAGGACCTAATACTGAACCCTGAGGAACCCCACTTACCACATTAGTCCAGTCGGAGTATGTTCCATTTACAACAACCCTTTGCTTCCTGTCTTTTAGCCAGCTCTCAATCAATGAGCAGATATTTACTGCAACTCCTGTATCTCTTAGTGTGCACAATAGTCTCCCATGTGGCACTGTATCAAAAGCCTTTGCAAAATCTGAAAAGACTACATCCACTGAGTTGCCTTGATCCAGGTTCCTACTAACCTCCTCATAGAAACTAATTAGATCTGTTTGACATGACCTATCCCTCATAAATTCATGTTGACTCCTACTTATAATCCTGTTCAAATAGACATATTCTTGTATATTATCCCTTATTAACCCTTCTAAAAGCTTCCCCACTACAGCAGTGAGGCTCACTGGTCTATAATTCCCCGGATTTGCTCTTGTTCCCTTTTTAAATATAGGTATCACATAAGCTTTTCTCCAGTCATCTGGTAGAGACCCTGTGTTGAGTGAATCTGCCCTTAGACCGTTAAAATCTGCCCTTTTATAATTAAGAGTTTTTGTTGGACCCTTAAAATTTTGTTTTTTTAATTCAATCTCAAACGAGACTGTGTTGTGATCACTGTTTCCCAAAGGTTGCCCTATTCCAACATTAGATACTATATCAATATTATTTGTGATGAGTAAATCTAAGATAGCTTCATTTCTAGTAGGATCTTGTACAACCTGGGCCAGATAATGATCCCTGAGTGTACTCAAGAACCCGCTCCCCTTAGATGAACTGCTGGTCTCATTTATCCAGTTTATTTCAGGGTAATTAAAATCTCCCATTATTAGAACTTGACCATGCCTAGCTGCATTTTCAATCTGTAACAATAATTGTATTTCCTCACTTTCAGCTATATTTGGGGGTTTATAGCATACTCCTACTAATATTCTTTTGGAATTTGCTGCTCCGCTATTTAACTCTACCCACAAACATTCTGCTTTATCACTAGGTCCACCATACATATATTCTCTGACTATAGGCTTAAATTCAGGCTTAACATACAGTCAAATCCCTCCTCCTCGTTTACCATTGCCTCTATCTTTCCTAAATAGGTTATAACCATCCAGATTAACAGTTCAGTCATGAGATTCATCCCACCATGTTTCAGTAATGCCTATTAAATCCCATTTTTCCTTAATTGCTAATAATTCTAACTCTCCCATTTTTCCTGGCAAGCTTCTGGCATTAGCAAGCATACACCTTATGTTATGAGTCTGTAGTTCTGAGTTGTTAATTCATCCCTTATACCCTCTACACTTTCTACCCCATTACTTATATCTAGTCCCTCCCCCCCAACTACTAGTTTAAAAACTCCTCCAGGCTTTCTACCATCCTATCCCATAGTACAAAAGCTCCCTCATCATTAAGGTATACATTTGTTTAAATCACATTGCCCACAAAACATGGACACCATTACATTCCCACCATATAGGTTAAAAGGATCAACTCTACCTGCACCTTCTCCTGATCTCACTGATCTATATTTTAATCTGGAAACATTTTTGTGATGTGGTAGGTACATAATACTACCTCTGTATGAATTTAAAGTAGACATATCTAGTGATGTCGCGAACATAACATTTTCGGCTCGCGAACCGCGAACCCGAACCGCCGCAAATGTTCGCGAACCGGCGAACTCGGTGAACCGCCATAGACTTCAATGGGCAGGTGGATTTTAAATTCAACACGGACTCTTTCTGGCCACAATAGTGATGGAAAAGTTGTTTTAAGGGGACTAACACCTGGACTGTGGCATGCCGGAGGGGGATCCATGTCAAAACTCCCACGGGAAATTACATAGTTGATTCAGAGTCTGGTTTTAATCCATAAAGGGCATAAATAACCTAACATCCCCCTCCATCATCATCATCCTCCCCTGTATCTCTATACCTTCTCCCTCATCATCCTCCCCTGTGTCTCTTTCCCCCTTCCTCATCACCCTCCCCTGTGCCTCATCCCCCCTCCCTCGTCATCCTCCCACCTCCCTCATCATCCTCCACTGTATCTCTTTACCCCCTCCCTCATCATCCTCCCCTGTGTCTCTTCCCCCTCCATCATCATCCTCTCCTGTGTCTCTTTCCCCCCTCCCTCATCATCCTCTCCTGTGTCTCTTTTCCCCCTCCCTCATCATCCTCCCCTGTGTCTCTTCCCCCCTCCATCATCATCCTCTCCTGTGTCTCTTTCCCCCCTCCCTCATCATCCTCCCCTGTGTCTCTTTCCTCCCTTCCTCGTCACCCTCCCCTGTGTCTCATCCCCCCTCCCTCATCATCCTCCCACCTCCCTCATCATCCTCCCCTGTATCTCTTTACCCCCTCCCTCATCATCCTCCCCTGTGTCTCTTTTCCCCCTCCCTCATCATCCTCCCCTGTATCTCTTTACCCCTCCCTCATCATCCTCCCCTGTGTCTCTTTTCCCCCTCCCTCATCATCCTCCTCTGTGTCTCTTCCCCCCTCCATCATCATCCTCTCCTGTGTCTCTTTCCCCCCTCCCTCATCATTCTTCCCTGTGTCTATTTCCCCCCTTCCTCATCATTCTCCCCTGTGTCTCATCCCCCCTCCCTCATCATCCTCCCCTGTGTATTTTTCCCCCCCTTCCTCATCACCCTCCCCTGTGTCTCATCCTCCCTCCCTCATCATCCTCCCACCTCCCTCATCATCCTCCCCTGTATCTCTTTACCCCTCCCTCATCATCCTCCCCTGTGTCTCTTTTCCCCCTCCCTCATCATCCTCCCCTGTGTCTCTTCCCCCCACCATCATCATCCTCTCCTGTGTCTCTTTCCCCCTCCCTCATCATTCTCCCCTGTGTCTATTTCCCCCCTTCCTCATCATTCTCCCCTGTGTCTCATCCCCCTCCCTCATCATCCTCCCCTGTGTATTTTTCCCCCCTTCCTCATCACCCTCCCCTGTGTCTCATCCACCCTCCCTCATCATCCTCCCACCTCCCTCATCATCCTCCCCTGTATCTCTTTTCCCCCTCCCTCATCATCTTCCCCTGTGTCTCTTCACCCCTCCCTTATCATCCTCCCCTGTGTCTCTTTACCCCCTCCCTCATCATCCTCCCCTGTGTCTCTTCCCCCCTCCAACTTCATCCTCTCTTGTTTCTCTTTCTCCCCTCCCTCATCATCCTCCCCTGTGTCTCTTCCCCCCTCCATTATCATCCTCTCCTGTGTCTCTTTCCCCCCTCCCTCATCATCCTCTCCTGTGTCTCTTTCCCCCCTTCCTCATCAACCTCCCCTGTGTCTCCTCCCTCTCCATCATCATCCTCTCCTGTGTCTCTTTCCCCCCTCCCTCATCATCCTCCCCTTTATCTCTTTACCCCCTCCCTCATCATCCTCCCCTGTGTCTCTTCCCCCCCTCCATCATCATCTTCTCCTGTGTCTCTTTCCCTCCTCCCTCGTCATCTTCCCCTGTGTCTCTTTCCCCCTCCCTCATCATCCTCCCCCTGTGTCTCTTCCCCACTCCATCATCATCCTCTCCTGTGTCTCTTTCCCCCTCCCTCATCATCCTCCCCTGTGTCTCTTTCCCCCCTTCCTCATCACCCTCCCCTGTGTCTCATCCCCCTCCCTCATCATCCTCCCACCTCCCACATCATCCTCCCCTGTATCTCTTTACCCCCTCCCTCATCATCCTCCCCTGTGTCTCTTTTCCCCCTCCCTCATCATCCTCCCCTGTGTCTCTTCCCACCTCCATCATCATCCTCTCCTGTGTCACTTTCCCCCCTCCCTCATCATCCTCCCCTGTGTCTCTTTCCCCCTTCCTCATCACCCTCCCCTGTGTCTTATCCCCCCTCCCTCATCATCCTCCCACCTCCCTCATCATCCTCCCCTGTATCTCTTTACCCCCTCCCTCATCATCCTCCCCTGTGTCTCTTCCCCCCTCCATCATCATCCTCTCCTGTGTCTCTTTCCCTCCTTCCTCATCATCCTCCCCTGTGTCTCTTTTCCCCCTCCCTCATCATCCTCCCCTGTGTCTCTTCCCCCCTCCATCATCATCCTCTCCTGTGTCTCTTTCCCTCCTTCCTCATCATCCTCCCCTGTGTCTCTTTTCCCCCTCCCTCATCATCCTCCCCTTTGTCTCTTTCCCCCCTTTCTCATCACCCTCCCCTGTGTCTCATCCCCCCTCCCTCATCATCCTCCCACCTCCCTCATCATCCTCCCCTGTATCTCTTTACCCCCTCCCTCATCACACTCTCCTGTGTGTCTTCCCCCCTCCATCATCATCCTCCCCTGTGTCTCTTTCCCCTCTCCCTCATCATCCTCCCCTGTGTCTCTTCCCCCCTCCATCATCATCCTCTCCTGTGTCTCTTTCCCCCCTCCCTCATCATTCTTCCCTGTGTCTATTTCCCCCCTTCCTCATCATTCTCCCCTGTGTCTCATCCCCCCTCCCTCATCATCCTCCCCTGTGTATTTTTCCCCCCCTTCCTCATCACCCTCCCCTGTGTCTCATCCTCCCTCCCTCATCATCCTCCCACCTCCCTCATCATCCTCCCCTGTATCTCTTTACCCCTCCCTCATCATCCTCCCCTGTGTCTCTTTTCCCCCTCCCTCATCATCCTCCCCTGTGTCTCTTCCCCCCACCATCATCATCCTCTCCTGTGTCTCTTTCCCCCTCCCTCATCATTCTCCCCTGTGTCTATTTCCCCCCTTCCTCATCATTCTCCCCTGTGTCTCATCCCCCTCCCTCATCATCCTCCCCTGTGTATTTTCCCCCCCTTCCTCATCACCCTCCCCTGTGTCTCATCCACCCTCCCTCATCATCCTCCCACCTCCCTCATCATCCTCCCCTGTATCTCTTTTCCCCCCTCCCTCATCATCTTCCCCTGTGTCTCTTCACCCCTCCCTTATCATCCTCCCCTGTGTCTCTTTACCCCCTCCCTCATCATCCTCTCCTGTGTCTCTTTTCCACCTCCCTCATCATCCTCCCCTTTGTCTCTTTCCCCCCTTTCTCATCACCCTCCCCTGTGTCTCATCCCCCCTCCCTCATCATCCTCCCACCTCCCTCATCATCCTCCCCTGTATCTCTTTACCCCCTCCCTCATCACACTCTCCTGTGTGTCTTCCCCCCTCCATCATCATCCTCCCCTGTGTCTCTTTCCCCTCTCCCTCATCATCCTCCCCTGTGTCTCTTTCCCCCCTTCCTCATCACCCTCCCCTGTGTCTCATCCCCCTCCCTCATCATCCTCCCACCTCCCTCATCATCCTCCCCTGTATCTCTTTACCCCCTCCCTCATCATCGTCCCCTGTGTCTCTTTTCCCCCTCCCTCATCATCCTCCCCTGTGTCTCTTCCCACCTCCATCATCATCCTCTCCTGTGTCACTTTCCCCCCCTCCCTCATCATCCTCCCCTGTGTCTCTTTCCCCCCTTCCTCATCACCCTCCCCTGTGTCTTATCCCCCCTCCCTCATCATCCTCCCACCTCCCTCATCATCCTCCCCTGTATCTCTTTACCCCCTCCCTCATCATCCTCCCCTGTGTCTCTTCCCCCCTCCATCATCATCCTCTCCTGTTTCTCTTTCCCTCCTTCTTCATCATCCTCCCCTATGTCTCTTTTCCCCCTCCCTCATCATCCTCCCCTGTGTCTCTTCCCCCCTTCATCATCATCCTCTCCTGTGTCTCTTTTCCCCCTCCCTCATCATCCTCCCCTTTGTCTCTTTCCCCCCTTTCTCATCACCCTCCCCTGTGTCTCATCCCCCCTCCCTCATCATCCTCCCACCTCCCTCATCATCCTCCCCTGTATCTCTTTACCCCCTCCCTCATCACCCTCTCCTGTGTGTCTTCCCCCTCCATCATCATCTTCTCCTGTGTCTCTTTCCTCCCTCCCTCATCATCCTCCCCTGTGTCTCTTTCCCCCCCTTCCTCATCACCCTCCCCTGTGTCTCCTCCCCCTCCATCATCATCCTCTCCTGTGTCTCTTTCCCCCCTCCCTCATCATCCTCCCCTGTATCTCTTTACCCCCTCCCTCATCACCCTCCCCTGTGTCTCTTCCCCCCTTCATCATCATCCTCTCCTGTGTCTCTTTCCCCCCCTCCCTCATCATCTTCCCCTGTGTCTCTTTCCCCCTCCCTCATCATCTTCCCCTGTGTCTCTTCCCCCCCTCCATCATCATCCTCTCCTGTGTCTCTTTCCCCCCTCCCTCATCATCCTCCCCTGTGTCTCTTTCTCCCCTTCCTCATCACCCTCCCCTGTGTCTCATCCCCCTCCCTCATCATCCTCCCACCTCCCTCATCATCCTCCCCTGTATCTCTTTACCCCCTCCCTCATCATCCTCCCCCGTGTCTCTTTTCCCCCTCCCTCATCATCCTCCCCTGTGTCTCTTCCCCCCTCCATCATCATCTTCTCCTGTGTCACCTTCCCCCCTCCCTCATCATCCTCCCCTGTGTCTCTTTCCCCCCCTTCCTCATCACTCTCCCCTGTGTCTCATCCCCCTCCCTCATCATCCTCCCACCTCCCTCATCATCCTCCCCTGTATATCTTTACCCCCTCCCTCATCATCCTCCCCTGTGTATCTTCCCCCCTCCATCATCATCCTCTCCTGTGTCTCTTTTCCCCCTCCCTCATCATCCTCCCCTGTGTCTCTTTTCCCCCTCCCTCATAATCCTCCCCTGTGTCTCTTCCCCCCTCCATCATCATCCTCTCCTGTGTCTCTTTCCCCCCTCCCTCATCATCCTCCCCTGTGTCTTTTTCCCCCCTTCCTCATCACCCTCCCCTGTGTCTCATCCCCCCTCCCTCATCATCCTCCCACCTCCCTCATCATCCTCCCCTGTATCTCTTTACCCCCTTCCTCATCATCCTCCCCTGTGTCTCTTTCCCCCTCCCTCATCATACTCCCCTGTGTCTCTTTTCCCCCTCCCTCATCATCTTCCCCTGTGTCTCTTCCCCCCTCCCTCATCATCCTCCCTTGTGTCTCTTTACCCCCTCCCTCATCATCCTCCCCTGTGTCTCTTCACCCCTCCATCATCATCCTCTCCTGTGTCTCTTTCCCCCCTCCCTCATCATCCTCCCCTGTGTCTTTTTCCCCCCTTCCTCATCACCCTCCCCTGTGTCTCATCCCCCCTCCCTCATCATCCTCCCACCTCCCTCATCATCCTCCCCTGTATCTCTTTACCCCCTTCCTCATCATCTTCCCCTGTGTCTCTTTCCCCCTCCCTCATCATACTCCCCTGTGTCTCTTTTCCCCCTCCCTCATCATCTTCCCCTGTGTCTCTTCCCCCCTCCCTCATCATCCTCCCTTGTGTCTCTTTACCCCCTCCCTCATCATCCTCCCCTGTGTCTCTTCCCCCCTCCATCATCATCCTCTCCTGTGTCTCTTTCCCCCTCCCTCGTCATCCTCCCGTGTGTCTCTTTTCCCCCTCCCTCATCATCCTCCCCTGTGTCTCTTCCCCCCTCCATCATCATCCTCTCCTTTGTCTCTTCGCCCCCCTTCATCATCCTCCTCCCCTGTGTCTCTTTCCCCCTTCCTCATCACCCTCCCCTGTGTCTCTTTCCCCCCTCCCTCATCATACTCCCCTGTGTCTCTTTTCCCCCTCCCTCATCATCTTCCCCTGTGTCTCTTCCCCCCTCCCTCATCATCCTCCCTTGTGTCTCTTTACCCCCTCCCTCATCATCCTCCCCTGTGTCTCTTCCCCCCTCCATCATCATCCTCTCCTGTGTCTCTTTCCCCCTCCCTCGTCATCCTCCCGTGTGTCTCTTTTCCCCCTCCCTCATCATCCTCCCCTGTGTCTCTTCCCCCCTCCATCATCATCCTCTCCTTTGTCTCTTCGCCCCCTTCATCATCCTCCTCCCCTGTGTCTCTTTCCCCCTTCCTCATCACCCTCCCCTGTGTCTCTTTCCCCCCTCCCTCATCATACTCCCCTGTGTCTCTTTTCCCCCTCCCTCATCATCTTCCCCTGTGTCTCTTCCCCCCTCCCTCATCATCCTCCCTTGTGTCTCTTTACCCCCTCCCTCATCATCCTCCCCTGTGTCTCTTCCCCCCTCCATCATCATCCTCTCCTGTGTCTCTTACCCCCTCCCTCGTCATCCTCCCGTGTGTCTCTTTTCCCCCTCCCTCATCATCCTCCCCTGTGTCTCTTCCCCCCTCCATCATCATCCTCTCCTTTGTCTCTTCGCCCCCTTCATCATCCTCCTCCCCTGTGTCTCTTTCCCCCCTTCCTCATCACCCTCCCCTGTGTCTCTTTCCCCCCTCCCTCATCATCCTTCCCTGTGTCTCTTTTCCCCCTCTCTCATCATCCTCCCCTGTGTCTCTTCCCCCCCTCCCTCATCATCCTCCCCTGTGTCTCTTTACCCCCACCCTCATCATCCTCCCGTGTCTCTTTCCCCCTCCATCATCATTCTCTCCTGTGTCTCTTCCCCCCCTCCCTCATCATCCTACCCTGTGTCTCTTTTCCCCCTCCCTTATTATCCTCCCATGTGTCTCTTTCCCCTCCTTCATCATCATTTCCTGTGTCTCTTTCCCCCTCCCTCATCATACTCACCTGTGTCTCTTTTCCCCCTCCCTCATCATCCTACCCTGTGTCTCTTTTCCCCCTCCCTTATTATCCTCCCATGTGTCTCTTTCCCCTCCTTCATCATCCTTTCCTGTGTCTCTTTCCCCCTCCCTCATCATACTCACCTGTGTCTCTTTTCCCCCTCCCTCATCATCTTCCCCTGTGTCTCTTCCCCCCCTCCCTCATCATCCTCCCCTGTGTCTCATCCCCCCTCCCTCATCATCCTCCCACCTCCCTCATTATCCTCCCCTGTATCTCTTCACCCCCTCCCTCATCATCCTCCCCTTGTGTCTCTCCCCCCTCCTTCATCATCCTCTCCTGTGTCTCTTTCCCCCCTTCCTCATCACCCTCCACTGTGTCTCAACCCCCTCCCTCATCATCTTCCCACCTCCCTCATGATCCTCCCCTGTATCTCTTTACCCCCTCCCTCATCATCTCCTCCCCTGTGTCTCTTCCCCCCTCCATCATCATCCTCTCCTGTGTCTCTTTCCCCCCTCCCTCATCATCCTCCCCTGTGTCTCTTTCCCCCCTTCCTCATCACCCTCCCCTGTGTCTCATCCCCCCTCCCTCATCATCCTCCCACCTCCCTCATCATCCTCCCCTGTATCTCTTTACCCCCTCCCTCATCATCCTCCCCTATGTCTCTTCCCCCCTCCATCATCATCCTCTCCTGTGTCTCTTTCCCCCCTTCCTCATCATCCTCCCCTGTGTCTCTTTTCCCCCTCCCTCATCATCCTCCCCTGTGTCTCTTCCCCCCTCCATCATCATCCTCTCCTGTGTCTCTTTCCCCCCTCCCTCATCCTCCTCCCCTGTGTCTCTTTCCCCCTTCCTCATCACCCTCCCCTGTGTCTCTTTCCCCCCTCCCTCATCATCCTCCCCTGTGTCTCTTTTCCCCCTCTCTCATCATCCTCCCCTGTGTCTCTTCCCCCCCTCCCTCATCATCCTCCCCTGTGTCTCTTTACCCCCACCCTCATCATCCTCCCGTGTCTCTTTCCCCCTCCATCATCATTCTCTCCTGTGTCTCTTCCCCCCTCCCTCATCATCCTCCCCTGTGTCTCTTTTCCCCCTCCCTTATTATCCTCCCATGTGTCTCTTTCCCCTCCTTCATCATCCTCCCCTGTGTCTCTTCCCCCCTCCATCATCATCCTCTCCTGTGTCTCTTTCCCCCCTCCCTCATCATCCTCCCCTGTGTCTCTTTCCTCCCTTTCTCGTCACCCTCCCCTGTGTCTCATCCCCCCTCCCTCATCATCCTCCCACCTCCCTCATCATCCTCCCCTGTATCTTTACCCCCTCCCTCATCATCCTCCCCTGTGTCTCTTCCCCCCTCCATCATTATCCTCTCCTGTGTCTCTTTCCCCCCTCCCTCATCATCCTCCCCTGTGTATCTTTCCCCCCTTCCTCATCACCCTCCCCTGTGTCTCATCCCCCCTCCCTCATCATCCTCCCACCTCCCTCATCATCCTCCCCTGTATCTCTTTACCCCCTCCCTCATCATCCTCCCCTGTGTCTCTTCCCCCCTCCATCATCATCCTCTCCTGTGTCTCTTTCCCCCCTCCCTCATCATCCTCCCCTGTGTCTCTTTTCCCCCTCCCTCATCATCCTCCCCTGTGTCTCTTCCCCCCTCCATCATCATCCTCTCCTGCGTCTCTTTCCCCCCTCCCTCATCCTCCTCCTCTGTGTCTCTTTCCCCCCTTCCTCATCACCCTCCCCTGTGTCTCATCCCCCCTCCCTCATCATCCTCCCACCTCCCTCATCATCCTCCCCTGTATCTCTTTACCCCCTCCCTCTTCATCCTCCCCTGTGTCTCTTCCCCCCTCCATCATCATCCTCTCCTGTGTCTCTTCCCCCCTCCCTCATCATCCTCCCCTGTGTCTCTTTTCCCCCCTCTCTCATCATCCTCCCCTGTGTCTCTTCCCCCCTCCCTCATCATCCTCCCCTGTGTCTCTTTACCCCCTCCCTCATCATCCTCCCGTGTCTCTTCCCCGCTCCATCATCATTCTCTCCTGTGTCTCTTCCCCCCCCCCTCATCATCCTCCCCTGTGTCTCTTTTCCCCCTCCCTTATCATCCTCCCATGTGTCTCTTCCCCCCCTCCCTCATCATCCTCCCCTGTTTCTCTTTCCCCCCTCCCTCATCATCCTCCCCCCTCCCTTGATGATTAGGGGGGGAAGAGACACAGGGAGAAGGGTGAGGGGGTTAGGTGTTAGGGTGAGGGGTGTTAGGGCTAAGTGTGAGGGGTGTTAGGGTGAGGCATGTTAGGAATAAGTGTAAGAGTAGTTAGGTCTTAGGGATAAGTGTGAGAATGTTAGGGTTAGGTGTTAGGTTGAGGGTTGTTAGGGATAAGTGTGAGGGGTGTTAGGTTTAGGGTGAGGGGTGTTAGGGATAAGTGTGAGGGGTGTTAAGGTGAGGGGTGTTAGGGATAAGTGTGAGGGGTGTTAGGGTTAGGTGTTAGGGTGAGGGGTGTTAGGGATAAGTGTGAGAGGGGTTAGGGTTAGGGTGAGGGGTGTTAGGGATAAGTGTGAGGGGTGTTAGGGTTAGGTGTTAGGGTGAGGGGTGTTAGCGATAAGTGTGAGGGGTGTTAGGGTTAGGGTGAGGAGTGTTAGGGATAAGTGTGAGGGGTGTTAGGGTGAGGGGTGTTAGGGATAAGTGTGAGGGGTGTTATGGTTAGGTGTTAGGGTGAGGGGTGTTAGGGATAAGTGTGAGGCGTGTTAGGGTTAGGGTGAGGGGTGTTAGGGATAAGTGTGAGGGGTGTTAGGGTTAGGTGTTTGGGTGAGGGGTGTTAGGGATAAGTGTGAGGGGGGTTAGGGTTAGGGTGAGGGGTGTTAGGGATAAGTGTGAGGGGTGTTAGGGTTAGGGTGAGGGGTGTTAGGGATAAGTGTGAGGGGTGTTAGGGTTAGGTGTTAGGGTGAGGGGTGTTAGGGCTAAGTGTGAGGGATGTTAGGGTGAGGGGTGTTAGGGATAAGTGTAAGGGGTGTTAGGGTGAGGCATGTTAGGAATAAGTGTTAGGGGTGTTAGGGTTGGGTGTTAGGTTGATGGGTGTTATGGATAAGTGTGAGGGGTGTTAGGGTTGGGTGTTAAGGTGAGGGGAGGATGATGATAAGGGGGGGGAAGAGACACAGGGGTGTCCTTGCAGCAGAGATCAAAAGAGTCCTTCAGGACTGTATTGCACACTGTGTACAGTAGCCTAGCTATGGTTTTCCCTATTGATGCAGTATCACCTACACTCAGCCTCCTCTCAGTAAGACTGCAAGTTAGTTATGATTCCAAAATGGCTGCTGTCCATGAGTTAGAAGGGTCTGGAAGGCAAGGTATGAGGCTGATTGGCTGGAATGTGTCTGCTGACTGTAAGTTGCAGGGTCAAAGTTTGCTCAATGATAAAGTATAGGGGGCGGGTCGAATATCGCATATGTTCGCAGTTCGGAGCGAACGCGAACATGCTATGTTCGCCGGGAACAGTCCGCCGGCTAACTATTCGCGACATCTCTAATGAACATCTCTCTTTTACTGTTGGCTAGCAATGCCTGCCTATGAGGTGCAGAATTTTATCTGACCTCAGAGGAGTAATGCTAGACTAGCCCCGGCCTAATAGTTTGTTTTCCAGTGCTTTTGCATGCAGGGGCCTTGGTTTCATGTTATTTAATTTTATCTCATGATTGAAAGTTAATAATTACAGTTTTGATGTTAATGTAAGAAGGCTAATTGATAGCCCAGATTTTGTGGTTTATAAGAGAACGTCTCCCTTTTACTGTTGGCTGGCCTAGCGCGCACTACCAATGCCAGCATTCGAGGTGTATAGTTTTCTCTGACCTCAAAGGCGAATAATGCTAGACTAGCCCAAAGACAGGTGGTAAGAGGAAGGAAGCCCTTGCTCTTCATCCTGCCTCCCAGCTGCAGAAGGTCTGTGTTTTTGGTCTGATCTCAAACTGCCATGACTGACACGGTTATCACACTAATAACTCATAATGTCAGAGAGTTCGACTCACAATTTAAGAGGCGAAAGACCTTTCTCACTTACAAGCCATTTCGCCCTTCGGTCCTTTTCCTTCAGGAAACACATTTTGTGCTTAACACGCTCCCTAAGTTCCTCTCTAAATTCTACCCCGCCTAATTTGCAACCAGCCACTCTACTAAAAAGAGAGGGGACGGCTATTTTGCTTCACAAAGATCTCCCCTTTATACTAGAAAAAAAAGAAAATATACCCGGAAGGCCACTATGCAATTCTGAAGGGGGCCCTGTTTGGGCAAAAGGTGTCCATAATTTCCATTTATGCACCAAAACACATAGCGCATCAAGTCTTGATTAGGCAGCCCTCCACCAAGGCTACGTCTAGCCCGTACCATATTCAGAAAGATTTCACAGATTTAACAGCTATATTCATCTCCCCACAAGGTTCATTGTAGTCAATTGGCATCCTTCTTTTGGGCTCATGTGACCTGCCCACCCTCACAACACAAGAGGCAGTTCTAGTGAAGGCTCCCATCACTAATGTAGAGGTGTTAGAGACTATAGGGGCCTTGAAGAGGGTTAAGGCCCCAGGGCCCGATGTGTTCTCAAATCTGTACTACAAAAACTATGCAGAGTTATTAGTGCCACACTTAGCAAAGCTTTTTAATAACATGCTCCAAGGCCGTGAGGTTCCTCCTGAACTTAATCAAGCAAACCTGGTTTTCTTCTCTAAAGATGGTAAGGATCCTTTAAATGTATGGAATTACAGGCCGATCTCACTCCTTAATGGAGACATTAAACTGCTGGTGAAAATTATGTCAAATAGAGTCAATACTTTGCTCTCGATACTTATTCATAAAGACCTTTGGCTACTCTCACCCCTCAGTCTAAAAGGCATAATGTGTGACCGACCTGGCAGGCCGGGTGTCTCAGTGAGGAGGCAGGATCAAGGATGCTCAAGTTAAAGGATCCTCGGGATCGGACGTTAGAATGGTAAGAACTTTTATGGGTCAACAAGGATCTTTGGAGGTCTTCGGGCACACAATACACCCGCTTCCCCACCACACCTTTCTTATTCTGTTTTTTTATTTTATTTTGTATTGGTTATTTTGTATTTTTTATGCTTTCCTTCCCTCCACAAGTGTGAAACATTTAGCTAATAGGCAATCCCCATAAAATCTTAGGGAATAACTTCTCTAAACACTATAACGTGCTCAGACTGGGTACTAGTCATCTATGGTTTCAGTGTACTTTTGCTATGAATGAGATGTGTTAATAGTTAATCCTTCATGGAATGCACTGGTAAAAGATATAACTCACTCTATTGTACCTGTTAGTGTGCTCATATTGTCTGCAAATGATCTTATATGACGTTGATAATGTGTCTAATAAAAACCTTTGAGACAAAAAAACAAACAAGAATGATGTATAGTTCATAATAAGGTTAACAATATATATTGAAGATTTCGCTTTCTTCTGTGGAACCCAAGTAGGTTCCATAATGGTTCAGTTTTGCCAGTCACTTCTAATTTGGGTGTTGGCCTTAGTCTGGCCTTCTGTCTATATTAGTAATCTTGTACGATACAGAAGGATGAAGATTAGTATATATGAATGCCGTATATCTGTTATGATAGGGTTGATATTTAATAATCATATAAATATGAATTACTGTTGGGTTAAATGGCCTTCTGACCTCGAAAAACATCTTGTAAACTTCAGAAGGAAGAAGGTTAGAAAATATGAATGTAGTATGAATAAGGTTCAGGAGATAATGGATAGAGACCAGGTTAGAAATACAAATAACTGCAGAATTAAATGAAGATTATATTTTTATCTCCAAATGCCAAAGGTTTGAATACACCTTATAACATTTTTAGAGTGTATTAGAAATAAGGCTGATGTGGCCTGCTTCCAGGAAACACATTGGAAAACCTGCAGTGTTCCGAAAATGTACAGTAAAATGTATTTAGAACCTCTTAATTCTAGTTACATAAATAAATCCAGAGGTGTTTCAATCTTTTTCAGTCAGAAATTAGATATCCAAGAAGAGTTTACATTTATAGATCTTGAAGGAAGATATATATTATGGGTGGGAAATTAAATAATACTTATTACACAATCTCTTAAATATTCCCCTAATAAAGTTAGGATCTTTAAACAATTATTTAAATTTGTAAAGGCTCTATAATCCTGTGTGGGGATTATATTATGATGTTAGACCCTACCCTGGATAGATCTTCTTTTGGTAAAATTGGTATCAGATACACATTCTATAGTAGTAGCTAAACATTTTTGCGATATATTGATTGTGGCGGAGCGCCCCCTTCTGGCGGGATCAACGCTCTGTTTATGCAACTTTTTTATGCTCTTTATGGAGGACTCTGGAACCTTTGTATGCTTTTTACAGGCTTTAATAAGTGGTTGGCATAATCTAAATAAACATAGCTTGTGGTCAGCATGAAATAAACATCTACTCAAACAGGCTTACTTACTTGCAGGAACGCCACTGACTAGCCCTGGGACCGCTAATCGGCCTGCAGGTAAAAACAGTACCTTTTGTATCACAGAGGGGTGGTACCTTTAAGTCCAGTCACTTAGCTGCAATGGATCCTCTTCTGCTTGCAGCGAATGTTCTCCTTTAAATCAGGTGTAGTCACACAGCCTGATCCCACAATGGCAGCTTCACTTGCTGCTCTGGCACACTTGCTTCTCAGTCTCTGGTGCTCTGTCTCTCTCTGGAGCAGTCTCTGGTGCTCTGTCTCTCTCTGGAGCAGTCTCTGGTGCTCTGTCTCTCTCTGGAGCAGTCTCTGGTGCTCTGTCTCTCTCTGGAGCAGTCTCTGGTGCTCTGTCTCTCTCTGGAGCAGTCTCTGGTGCTCTGTCTCTCTCTGGAGCAGTCTCTGGTGCTCTGTCTCTCTCTGGAGCACTGTGGGTCCACACCCAGCCTGAAACCCCCCCCTGCTGGTTGCTTCAGGAGGCCTTTTAAAGAAACTTCCAGCTGGGCCTGATTACACCTCAAGCTTAACTCCGTAGCCCCTGGTGTAAATAATAACGTCTCAGGGATTAGTCCTCTTCCTAACGCTGCGTCCACACTGGCCTCTGGGGGCAAACCATCACATCTCCTCCCCCTCAGCTCGACACCATAGGGTTGAGCGACAACGCTGAGAGGCCGTGTATGCCACCATCCTACCGTCCGGCCATTCTTGCGCCAGTAAGACCTTCCCAATAGTGCTGAAGCTTCTGCTTTATCAGCTTTCTCATCTTGAAGCGCCCTCTTCTTCGCACCGCCCGGGACATTGCCCACACATCGTGGGTAGGACACCGGCCCGCTCATCACTCCGAGTGCCCTCCTCCAGGGACCCTTCAAAAGTACTCGTCGTACTACTGTATGAGAACTCACTTCTCCATACCGTCTCTTCCCTGGGGTATCAAGCAGATCACTCAGTCGCTCCCTCCTTACAACCTGATGGGGTTTAGTGTAGGGCTCAAATATCAGAGAGTCAGCTGCCCTCGCCGAGTACAATTCTTGGCCAAATTTTGTGACCTCTTGAGATTGTCGTGCTTCCTTTCTCAGTCCATTCTGTAGGGTTTCCAATTCTCCCCCTGTAGGCTCATCAGTAGCATCCCTTTCAACTTCATTATACAGCAGCAACTTCCTGGGCTGTCTTTCTTCCCTCTGTTCCTGGCTCCCTCTATTCCAGGTGCTCCTATTGTCTGGCTGACAATTCTCACCAGAACGTATGAGCTTCATACAAGCACCTTGCTTCTGTTCTGGTCCAGGATCCGCTATAGACTCCAAAGCTAGGCCCCCTCTCACGGCTGCGTCTTGCTCTTGGGTCTGTACTTTATCTTTCTCTCTGTGCAGAGTAGGCATATTCTCTGTCTTTGCTAGAAAGAAGCTCTCAGACTCTTGTTTTTCCTGGAATATCTCCAGCTGTTTAGCAACGTCCGGCTGACGACCAACAGATAGGCTAGTATACTTCTTAGTAGCCTGAATTCCTGTACAACATTTTTATTTTCTGCATCCTCTGCCTTCACCCATTTTATTTCTTCTTTTAGTGACTTCTCTAATAGCTTTGCCTCCAAGGCGTCCAGCTTTTCATGACCATTTTCTAAATTTTCTTCTTTAATAGAGTGGTCATTATGGATTATTTGTTGGTCATTGGTTTGTGGTTAAGAGGACTCATTTTCTAATTCTTCAGCCGCGGTTTCATGGTTTGGCACTTGTTCTTCAGAAATGCTTTGGGCAGATGGGTCATGCACTTTTGTTGCTGAGTCACTATTCACAACCTCAGGGTTAGAAGAAGATTCATTTTCTTTCTGGAATGTCTCTACCCCCTGACCATCTTGTCCTGATTCATGTTTATCTGCATCCTGATGGATTTGCTGTTTATCTCCTGTGCATACAGTCTCAGATAACTGTTCTGATGATACAGTTTCAGCTGATATGGTCTGTGACTTATGAGTTTCCATAACCTGTTCCCCACTATCAGAAGACTCTTTATTTATGGCATGCTAATTAACATGAGCAGACATCTCAGGCACTTGGGTTGATTTTGGTGGTTCTGCGATTGGCTCATGCATTGCGGACTCTTCTGGCTCGGAAGTCGGTATAGATTCTCCTACCGGTTCATGAGCTTCCTGCGAACATCGTTCTGCATTTAATGTAGCGTCTTGAGTACACAGGTTCTGGAGGTCAGTGTTAGTCTCTTCTGGAGATGCATCACACTGAACCAACTGTCTCTTCATATCAGATGAATTGGCCATCCTCTGTATTTGTGGAGCATGAAATAGCAGCTCCCTCTGTATTACAGTTGCTTTCCTCTGTTTACGGGATTCCTCTATCTCTTGTGGCTGAGAGCTGGAAATGGTGATTTCTCCTTCTCTCTGAGATGCACAATTAGGGAGGAGATCTGGCCTCTCCTGTTTATCCTTGTGCTGCAACTCCCACACAACGGATTCTTTCAGCTTATACCTGGGAGGACTCCTCCTCTGGTTCCATCTAGGCATCTGTAGCTTACTCCTGTAGGACACTCTGTAGTCTTCCAACGAAGTCTTCCTTCTCCATTCAGGAATATCATTAGGCATCTTCCGGATACCCTTCCTTTTAGTAGTAACTTGCCCATCTGTCTTCTCTTTAGAAAGGCTTCCAGTTACTTCTTCTTTTGTAAAAACACTGGCTTTATTCATTTGTTTGATCTCTTCCTTCTCTGAATCAGAGATCTTTATCAGGCACTTTCTTTGTCTAGACACCTCAGGAGTATTCACCCCGGGCAGGTGACTGTGTCTGTCCCTTTTTCCTTGTTCTTGGCTCACAACTTTAGATGCTTTTAAATCATCATTAGCTTGCTTCAGGGACAAAAGGTCTTTTCCAGACTCCTCTGTCTCTTTTGCCATCTCTTTTTCAGCGGTTTCTGTTATTTTCCCAGCAATCGTGTATGCCGTTTCATCGGTCTCTTTCACAGTATCAGCTGTTCCTGCAGTCTTTTCCACTTTCTCTGCAGTCTCATCAGCGGCTCCTGCCGTCTCTGCGCCGGCTCCTGCCGTCTCTGCGCCGGCTCCTGCCGTCTCTGCGCCGGCTCCTGCCGTCTCTGCGCCGGCTCCTGCCGTCTCTGCGCCGGCTCCTCTGACAGCCCGCCAGTTCCTTGCTTGTCTATCTTTGACAATATCATCAAATGACTTCTCAACGCCAAGCTCCAATGGGGTGTCCATAATATTTGGATGGAAATCTCTCCTTGTCATGCCAGTCACACCTTTCTCGTGTGCTTGAAGTATAGGAGCACTTCTCCGGCTAGCTTGTTGCACCCCCAGCGCCTTTATGCTGGCTGTAAAGTACGCCTTCTGTTCATTCTGGGAGTCGTTCCTCCTCCTCTCATCAGGGACCCCGTACACTGGTTTGTGGTAGGGATGGGCATGCTCTTCTTCGGTATTCCATCTTATATTATCAGATTTTTCCCACAGAGAGGTAGGGGCCTGTCCAAATTGTGAGACTTCCCCTCTGTACTGTAACTTCTCCTTATTACAACTCAGGTTCTCTTTGTTCTTATATTTCTGGGTACTGATTCTCTGTGCTCTGACATCCCGGGTAACTCTAACTCTGGCAAGGATCTCAGCTTTGAGGTCATCATAATTTTCTATCTTTTCTTCATTCAAGCTCAGATAAGCTTTCTGAGCTTCGCCCGTCAAATACGGGGCAATGAGGCTGACCCAGTACCGTTTGTGCCATGCCTCCCTAATGGCTGTTCTCTCAAAAATGGTGAGGTATATGATCACATCATCATCCTCTGTCAGCTCCAAAAGAAGTTCATTGGCTCTAACTCTGGCCGCATCTTTTCTATATTTTTCCAGTATAGCTTCATTCTGGGCTAACTGGATGGCCCACTTTCTATTGTACTCTTGCTGAGCAGCTGTGGCCTCTCTCATGCCGATTATTCTCTCCTCTGCTTGTCGTTGCCACTTCTCTGTGGCCTCTCTCATGCAGATTATTCCCTCCTCTGCTTGTCGCCGCCACTTCTCTGTGACCTCTCCAAAACATGCAGCAGCACCTCTTAGTTTACCCTCTTTTGCAGCATGGGCTCCGTCCGCTGAAATTACTTTTTGCCATTCTTGCTGACAAGCTCCGCCCACTTTCTGGCGTGTAGTGGCATCTACCAGGGCTTTCACTAGTTCCTCCATGGACATCTTTTAAGGTGGGCTGTCTTCTTAATACAGACAATTTAGCATCCCACTTCTGACACCAACTGTGGCGGAGCGCCCCCTTCTGGCGGGATCAACGCTCTGTTTATGCAACTTTTTTATGCTCTTTATGGAGGACTCTGGAGCCTTTGTATGCTTTTTACAGGCTTTAATAAGTGGTTGGCATAATCTAAATAAACATAGCTTGTGGTCAGCATGAAATAAACATCTACTCAAACAGGCTTACTTACTTGCAGGAACGCCACTGACTAGCCCTGGGACCGCTAATCGGCCTGCAGGTAAAAACAGTACCTTTTGTATCACAGAGGGGTGGTACCTTTAAGTCCAGTCACTTAGCTGCAATGGATCCTCTTCTGCTTGCAGCGAATGTTCTCCTTTAAATCAGGTGTAGTCACACAGCCTGATCCCACAATGGCAGCTTCACTTGCTGCTCTGGCACACTTGCTTCTCAGTCTCTGGTGCTCTGTCTCTCTCTGGAGCAGTCTCTGGTGCTCTGTCTCTCTCTGGAGCAGTCTCTGGTGCTCTGTCTCTCTCTGGAGCAGTCTCTGGTGCTCTGTCTCTCTCGGGAGCAGTCTCTGGTGCTCTGTCTCTCTCTGGAGCAGTCTCTGGTGCTCTGTCTCTCTCTGGAGCACTGTGGGTCCACACCCAGCCTGAAACCCCCCCCTGCTGGTTGCTTCAGGAGGCCTTTTAAAGAAACTTCCAGCTGGGCCTGATTACACCTCAAGCTTAACTCCGTAGCTCCTGGTGTAAATAATAACGTCTCAGGGATTAGTCCTCTTCCTAACGCTGCGTCCACACTGGCCTCTGGGGGCAAACCATCACATCATGAAGTTTGGTCTCTTTGATGTATGGAGGACAGTAAATCTGCTTGAAAGGGATTATACCTTTTTCTCTAAAAGACATATACGAGAATAGATCACTTTTTGGTAGATACCCAGACAATGGCATTAGTGGAAAAAGTTAAAAATCAATGACATTTCCTGGTCAGATCATTCCTCACTATGCTTAGGCAAAATAAAAAATAATAGTAAATTGTGGAAGCTGGATCAAACTTTACTTACTGTATATACTCGAGTATAAGCCGAGTTTTTCAGCCCTTTTTTTAAAAAGGGCCCCCTCGGCTTATATTCAAGTCTCTCAAACCCCCTGTGTCTCTCAAACCCCATGTGTCTCTCAAACCCCCCCGTGTCTCTCTAACCCCCCGTGTCTCTCTACCCCCCCGTGTCTCTCTATCCCCCCGTGTCTCTCTATCCCCCGTGTCTCTCTACCCCCCCTGTGTCTCTCTACCCCCCGTGTCTCTCTACCCCCCGTGTCTCTCTACCTCCCCTGTGTCTCTCTACCCCATGTGTCTCTCTACCTCCCCCTGTGTCTCTCTACCCCCCTGTGTCTCTCTAACCCCCACTGTGTCTCTCTACACCCCCCTGTGTCTCTCTACTCCCCCCTGTGTCTCTCTAACCCCCCCTGTGTCTCTCTAACCCCCCCTGTGTCTCTCTAACCCCAGTGTCACTTTCCCTCCCCCTCCTCATCCTCAACCCCCCCTCTTCATTCTAATCCACCCCTCCTCATTCTAAACCCTCCTTCTCACTTTACCCCTCTAAATACCTCCCCCTCTCCCTTTCCCCTCACTTACCTTCATCTGCAGCTTCTCCTCCCGCCTCCGCTCCTTCCTGCGTCGGCACCCGGTATATGCTAATGACGTGGCGCGCATGTGACGTCATTTCATTAGCATATACCGGGTGCCGACGCAGGAAGGAGCGGAGGCCGGCGGAAAAGCTGCAGATGAAGGTAAGTGAGGGGAAAGGTAGAGGTGGAGGTATTTAGAGGGGTGAAGTGAGGAGAGGGGTTGAGGAGGAGGAGGAGGGGGATTGAGGAGGAGGAGGGGGGGTTGAGGTTGAGGAGGGGGGTTGAGGTTGAGGAGGGGGGGTTGAGGTTGAGGAGGGGTTGAGGATGAGGAGGGGGGTTGAGGTTGAGGAGGGGAGGATGAGGATGGGGATTGGGTTGGGTTGAGGATGAGGATTGGGGGGCTTGAGGATGAGGATTGGGGGGTTGAGGATGAGGATTGGGGGGTTAAGGATGAGGATGGGGGGTTAAGGATGAGGATGGGGGGGTTGAGGATGAGGATGGGGTGTTGAGGATGGGGGGTTGAGGAGGGGAGTTGAGGTTGAGGAGGGGGGTTGAGGATGAGGAGGGAGGATGAGGAGGGAGGTTGAGGAGGGAGGTTGTGGATGAGGAGGGGGGTTGAGGTTGAGGAGGGGGGGTTGAGGATGAGGATGAGGGGGTTGAGGATGAGGATGAGGGGGTTGAGGATGGGGGGTTGAGGATGAGGAGGGAGGATGAGGAGGGAGGTTGAGGAGGGAGGTTGTGGATGAGGAGGGGGGTTGAGGTTGAGGAGGGGGGGTTGAGGATGAGGATGAGGGGGTTGAGGATGAGGATGGGGTGTTGAGGATGGGGGGTTGAGGAGGGGAGTTGAGGTTGAGGAGGGGGGTAGAGGATGAGGAGGGAGGATGAGGAGGGAGGTTGAGGAGGGAGGTTGTGGATGATGAGGGGGGTTGAGGAGGGGGGGTTGAGGATGAGGATGAGGGGGTTGAGGATGGGGGGTTGAGGATGAGGAGGGAGGATGAGGAGGGAGGTTGAGGAGGGAGGTTGTGGATGAGGAGGGGGGTTGAGGTTGAGGAGGGGGGGTTGAGGATGAGGATGAGGGGGTTGAGGATGGGGTGTTGAGGTTGAGGAGGGGGGCTGAGGAGGGGGGTTGAGGATGAGGAGGGAGGATGAGGATGAGGAGGGGGTTGAGGTTGAGGAGGGGGAGGATGAGGATTGGGGGGTTGTAGATGAGGATGGGGGGTTGAGGATGAGGAAGGAGGTTGAGGATGAGGAGGGAGGTTGAGGTTGAGGAGGGAGGTTGAGGATGAGGAGGGAGGTTGAGGTTGAGGAGGGAGGTTGAGGATGAGGAGGGAGGTTGAGGATTGGGGCGGTTGAGGATGAGGATTGGGGGGTTGAGGATGAGGAGGGGAGGTTGAGGATGAGGGGGGGTTGAGGTTGAGGAGGGGGGGTTGAGGTTGAGGAGGGAGGGTTGAGGATGAGGATGGGGGGGTTGAGGATGAGGATTGGGGGGGTTGAGGTTGAGGAGGGGGGGTTGAGGATTGGGGGGTTGAGGATGAGGATTGGGGGGGTTGAGGTTGAGGAGGGGGGTTGAGGATGAGGATGGACATTATAGAGGGACATTAGTACTAACCTTTATCTGATGGGCCTATATGTGACAGTATCTGCATTCATCTGACTGGGGGTCTATACAGTTACATTATTACTGACCTTTATCTGACTTGGAGTCTAAAGAGAGACATTAGTAAAGACCTTTCTCTGACTAGGGGTCTACAGAACTACATTAGTACTAAGCTTTGTCTGACTAGGGGTCTATAGAGTTACATTAGTACTGACTTTTATCTGACTGGGGGTCTATAGAGTGATATTAATTCTGACCTTTATCTTACTGGGGGTCTACAGAGTTACATTAGTACTAACCTTTATCTGACTGGGGGTCTATAGAGTGATATTAGTACCAACCTTTATCTGACTAGGGTCTATAGAGTTACATAAGTAATGACTTTTATCTGAAGTAAAGACCTTTATCTGACTAGGGGTCTACAGAGTTACATTAGTACTAAGCTTTATCTGACTGGGGGTCTATAGAGTCATATTAGTACCTACTTTTATCTAACTGGGGGTCTATTGAGTTACATTAGTACTGATCTTTATCTTACTGGGAGTCCACAGAGTGATATTAGTACCAACTTTTATGTGAATGGGGGTCTATTGAGTTACATTAGTACTAAGCTTTATCTGACTGGGGGTCTATAGAGTGATATTAGTACCAACCTTTATCTAACTGGGAGTCTATTGAGTTACATTAGTACTGACCTTTATCTTACTGGGGGTCCATAAAGTGACATTAGTACCGACATTTATCTGACTGGGGGTCTATAAAGTGACATTACTATACGCTTTTATCTAACTGGGGGGGTCTATAGAGTTACATTAGTACTAACCTTTATATGACTGCGGGTCTATAGCGTTACATTAGTACTGACTTTTATCTGAATGGGGGTCCATAAAGGGACATTAGTACAGACTTTAACCTAACTGGTGATCTATAGAGGGATATTAGTGCCGACCTCTCTCCATACAGATTGATATTAGTACTGCCCTCTATCTTACTAGGGGACTATAGAGGAACATTAGTTCTGACATTTATCTAACTGGGGGTCTATAAAGTTACATTACTACCGACCTTTATCTGAATAGGGGATTAGAGAATGACATTAGTACCATAGGCAGAGCTACTGCCGGTGCAGATGGTGCAAGGCACCAAGGCCCATGACCTCAAAGCGGCCCTAGTGGACCTCCCGTGGGTCTCCTGTGGCACCCTTGGGTCCCCTGTTGCCCCAGCAGATCCCCTGTGGACCCATGGATTTCCTGTGGCCCCCGCAGTTCCCCTGTGACCCCCCTGTGGCTCCTCTGTGTCCCCCACAGGTCCCCTGTGGCCCCCTGTTGCCCCCGCAGACCTCACGTGGGGCCCCACATGGCCCACTCTGGCCATGTACAGGCTTTAGGAGCCCCCTGCAGGGACAGTGACCCTCACGGCCCCATATGGCGCCCGCGGACCCCCAATTTCACACAATAGGGTGGGGTTCTGGCCCGCCCTACTCTCCAGATACCCCAACCTCCAGGGACCCTTGACACCCTCTTTTGGTGAAGGCTAAAAATCTCCCTGGTGTGTAAATCTTCTCCCTGGTGTGTATTATCAGACTCCGGAATGTTACCTTTAAATCCAGTGTCTCTCTCAGCTTATCAGCTGTAATGGATAGCAACCAATCAGTCTCCTCTGTAAAAACTGCTGTGGCAAAATCCTTGCAGCAGCTCCTCTGCAAATACCATTCTCCTCTGTTAAGACTCTTTTTTTCCTTTGCAGCAAACAGTCTCCTCTGTAAAGGCTCTTTTTTCCTGTGCAGCAAACAGTCTCCTCTGTAAACTTTCAGGTCTCAATTTCTGCTTTCAGCAGACAAAATCAAAAACACTGCCTAAACTCTCACTGGCAGATAACTACAAGCGTCCTTCCTAGCCTGTGTGAGGCTCTTGCCTTACTTCTGCTTAGGCCACACAGTGCCTAAATGCTGAATCCACACCCATTTCTCTGTGTGTGCCTTTAACAGGCTTACAACACCTGTAGGTTCAATTAGTCGATTAGCACTGCTCCAGGAAGTTACTATCTCTTTCCTGGGGAGAACTCTTCTATATATATATACACACAAACACACATATATATGTGTACCAATGACAAAGTTAGTGGAAGATGGAGTGTCCTAAAGAATGATTTTAGAGAACTAGGTAATAAATTGAAGGCAAGGACATCCAAGGTAGTTTTTCCTGAGATACTACCAGTGCCACATGCTAGCCCAGGGAGGCAGAAGGAGCTTAGGGAGGTTAATGCTTAGCTAAAGATGTGGTGCACTAAGGAGGGGTTTGTGTTTTTAGAGCACTGGGCTGACTTCTCACTTTGGTACAATCTCTACAGCAGGGATGGATTGCACCTTAATGATGAGGGAGCTTTTGTGCTAGGGGATAGGATGGTAGAAAGGCTGGAGGAGTAACTAGTAGGTGTGTGTGTAGTGAGGGGGGGGGGGGGCTAGATATAAGTAATGGGGTAGAAAGTGTAGAGGGTATAAGGGATGAATTAACAACTCATAGTGGAGGGGATGGGGGATGGTTAGTATAGTCAATAGGGTGGTATTACTAAGTAACTCAAGTACAGTGGCAGGCACTTCAGAACTACAGACTCATATCATAAGGTGTATGCTTGCTAATGCCAGAAGCTTGCCAAGAAAAACGGGAGAGTTAGAATTATTAGCAACTAATGAAAAAAGGGATTTAATAGGCATTACCGAAATGTGGTGGGATGAATCTCATGACTGGACTGTTGATCTGGATGGTTATAAACTATTTAGGAAAGATAGGGGCAATGGTAAAAGAGGAGGAGGGATTTGTCTGTATGTTAAGCCTGAATTAAGCCTATAGTCAGAGAAGATATATATTGTGGAACTAGCGGTAATGTTGAATGTTTGTGGGTAGAGTTAAATAGCGGAGCAGCAAAGTCCAAAAGAATAATAGTTGGAGTATGCTATAAACCCCAAAATATAGCTGATAGTGAGGTAATACAATTTTTGTTACAGATTGGAAATGCTGCTAAGCATGGGCAAGTACTAATAATGAACGATTTTAATTACCCTGAAATAAACTGGGTAAATGAGGCAGGTATAAATACTAAACATAAATGGACAACATTTAAATCCTTACTAAACATACATACTTATCACCACATACCAAGTGGGAATAAAAGTCAATGGAGTAAATCACATCCAATGTGGCTTAACAATGATTTAATGATCAAGATAAAGAGTAAAATACAGGCATTTACATTATACAAACAAGAGGGGACAGAGACTGTCTTACATGAGTACAAGGAAATCAACAAGGCTTGCAAAAGGGCTATTAGACTGGCTAAAATAGAAAATGAAAAATGAATTGCAAAAGAGAGTAAGACTAACCCTAAAATATTTTTTTAAGTATATTAATGGGAAGAAGGTGAGGAAGGAAGCTATAGGAACATTACAATGTGACACAGGCCATCTGAAAATGAGTGACCAGGAAAAGGCAGATGAGCTAAATAGGTACTTTTCTTCGGTATACACAAGGGAGGTACCAGTGGTTGGGACACTGCAACATAATGTGGCTACACATCCTTCATCAAATAACTGGTTAAGCAGGAAGAAATCCAAAAGAGGTTGGAAAAAATAAATGTTAATAAAGCCCCGGGTCCTGATGGAATACATCCAAGGGTACTGAGGGAACTGGGTTCTGTAATAGCCAAACCATTATATTTAATTTTTCAAGATTTACTCAACACAGGGTCTCTACCAGATGACTGGAGAAAAGCAGATGTGATACCTATATTTAAAAAGGGAGCAAGAGCAAATCCAGGGAATTATAGACCAGTGAGCCTCACTTCTGTAGTGGGAAAGTTTTTAGAAGGGTTAATAAGGGATAATATACAAGTATATGTCTATTTGAACAGGATTATAAGTAGGAGTCAACATTGATTTATGAGGGATAGGTCATGTCAAACAAATCTAATTAGTTTCTATGAGGAAGTTAGTAGGAACTTGGATCAAGGCAACTCAGTGGATGTAGTCTATTTGGATTTTGCCAAGGCTTTTGATACAGTGTCACATGGGAGACTACTGTGCAAACTAAAGGATACAGGAATTTCAGTAAATATCTGCTCATGGGTTGAGAGCTGGCTAAAAGACAGGAAGCAAAGGGTTGTTGTTAATGGAACATACTCCGATTGGACTAATGTAGTAAGTGGGGTTCCTCAGGGTTCAGTATTACGTCCTCTCCTTTTTAACATATTTATTAATGACTTAGAGATGGGACACAAAGTTATGCAAGGTAATTCAATTAGATAATGATGTGCTTTCCCTTCAAAGGGATTTACATAAAATTGAGGAATGGGCATCTAAATGGCAGATGAGCTTTAATACGAATAAATGTAAAGTTATGCATCTGGGAAGGAAAAATAGCCATGCAATTTATAACCTAATGGAGCAAATATAGGGGTATCAGATATTGAAAGGGATTTGGGAGTACTTATGGACAACCACCTAGGTAACAGTGCTCAAAGCCAAGCAGCAGCTGCAAAGGCAAATAAAATATTAGCATGTATTAGGAAGGGTATAGAAGCAAGGGAAGCAAATATAATTCTGTCACTGTACAAATACCTAGTAGGCCCTCATTTGGAATATTGAGTACAATTTTGGGCACCACTTCATAAAAAGGATGTTTTAGAGCTGGAAAGGGTACAGAGGAGGGCAACAAAACTAATTAGGGGAATGGAGGGGCTAAGTTATGAAGAAAGACTAACCAAATTTTGCTTATTTTCTCTAGAAAAAAGGCGTCTAAGAGGAGATATGATTACATTATATACATACATCCAGTTTCTGTATAAAGAATTGTCAAGGGAGCTTTTTGTACCAACTGGTTTTCAACTGACAAGAGGACACCCCTTGAGGTTAGAAGTAAAAAGATTCCACCTTAAAGAAAGAAAAGGGTTCTTCACAGTAAGGGTGGTTAATCTGTGTAATTCTCTACCAAGGAAGGTGGTGACAGCGGATTCGATAGATAACTTTAAAAGGGGACTGGAATTATTTCTAATTAAGAATGGAATTCAGGGTTATCTTGGATAATTAGAAAGAGTATATTGATCCAGGGAGAAATCCAATCGCCAGTATCTGGGGTCAGGAAGGAATTTTTTTTTTTCACTTTGAGGCGATTGGCTAAGTTTTACTTGTTTTTTTTTTCTGTTTGCCTTCCTCTGGATTAATTACTAATTAAATAAATAAATAAATAGTTGATTAATAATTAATTAACAATTAACAACTAATTAATAACTAATCCTCATATTGCAGATCAGAGGAGATCTTAAAAGGTTGAACTTGATTGCCTGAAAGTCTTTTTTCAACCTTAATTACTATGTAAATATGTAACTATACAGACACAGACCCACATATTTATATATATTTTTTTTCTTTATATTTAATATATATTTTATATATGTACTGTGTGTAGGTTGGAGGGGGTTTAGGAAGTGCAAATTTGCGTTTTTTTTCTCTACCGGGGCCCCCTATGCACTAGCTCCGCCACTGATTAGTACCATCCTTAGGTTTCATTAGTACCAACCTTCATCTCACTGGGTGTCTATAGAGTTACATTAGTACCAACCTTTATCTGTCTGGGGGTCTATAGAGTGATATTAGTACTGACCTTTATATGACTGGGCGTCCAGAGTGATATTAGTACTGACCTTTATCTGACTGGGAGTCTATATCTTACATACATTGTGATTTTTTTCAAAGCACCTCATAAGAATGAAAACTCACAAACATACAATCTAAAGGGATAAAGCAACATGAGAGGTAACTAAAAGGAAGAAACAAGGAGTTGACAAGTAATTGAAAAGAGAGTAGAGCGTTATTTAGTGATTAGATCTGTGGGTGTACCACCTGTGAAACATGTAGGTGTTAGTGCTAATCCCACACTATAAATTAACCTCAGCTCTAGGTCAACATATAGAGCTTGTACTTGAGCATCGAGAGTAGGCTCCCCAGACTCTAGCAGACTGTAAGCTCCCCAGTATAGAGTATAGAAGCAGTGCACCCCCGCCCATCCCAATACCTAGGCATGCTTGCACAAAGCAGCTTTTACTGTTGTAACGGAGCTGGAACACGCAGTCCAAAATCTCCGCTGGTATACGATAAAATACCCAAGAGGCACTACAGTTTCACCATTCCCGACCTCCCATATTGGACGACACACAATTTGGGAGTCAAATGAATACTGACTTTATTTTGTTATTGCAGAAATATTTATACATCTCTTTGGCCACAGGTAATACACATGCCCATATTTGGCCACACACAATACACCTAAAGAGAACAATAGAGGGGTCAGGAATGGTGAAACTGTAGTGCCTCTTGGGTATTTTATCGTATACCAGCGGAGATTTTGGACTGCGTGTTCCAGCTCCGTTACATTTGGTGGCAGTGGTGGGATGGCGTCCTAGTAAGAGGAAAAGCAGCACGGAGACACCGGTAACGTTTGGAGTTACAAATTGAGGGCAACGCTAGTATCCGTACAGCACCCCTGGCTACAGCAGGATGGAACCGGCTAGTTTTCAGACAGCGTTCCATGATGAGGAGGAGGAGGCGGCCGCAGACTACAGGGATGCAGACAGAAAGGAACTCTGGTATGATGCCCTGGAAGATGCCCAATGGCGGCGAGGTGAGAGTCTCCCCAGTGATGAGCAGCGGCTACAGAAGCGTGTGGCGATGCGGATGTATCTATTGGGAGAGCAGCCCCTGGATGAGTGGGTGACAAGACTAGAGACCCTGGTATGGCGAGAGCTCTGGCTAGACAACGCATACCAGGCCCTCTGGTGGCATACCGTTTGACTTACCCCCTGGACGTCTGAACACGACTTACCGGAGGGGGATGATTATGATGGCCCGGGTTTATTATGGGATGCCTTGGAGGACGATATTGATCTTGGCAGCACGGAGGGGTCTAGGTTTTGGGACATCTATGACTACCGGATGGGCATGTATGTCTGGGATGACGAAGGCGAGGTGAGCAAAGACATGACCCACCTGGTAACGAGAGAGTGGAAGCTGGAGCAGGACTACCAACACCTGCTCAGCTTCGTGCATACTCGACAAGCAGAACCAGACTTCATTGACTGGTCCTGGGATGACCTCCAGATGGCAGGTAGAGATGGGACCGAGGTCTCTCTACCGGCCCTACAGGGGGCAGAAGGTGTCGTCCTTCCCCCCCAGCGGCAGTGTGAACCCCAGAGGGCAGAAGGTGTCGTCCTTCCCTCCCAGCGGCAGTGTGAACCCCAGGGGGCAGAAGGTGTCTTCCTTCCCCCCCAGCGGCAGTGTGAACCCCAGGGGGCTGAAGGTGTCGTCCTTCCCCCTCAGCGGCAGTGTGAACCCCAGGGGGCAGAATTTGTCGTCCTTCCCCCCCAGCGGCAGTGTGAACCCCAGGGGGCAGAAGTTGTCGTCCTTCCCCCCCAGCGGCAGTGTGAACCACAGGGGGCAGAAGGTGTCGTCCTTCCGCCCAAGCGACAGTTTACCCTGACAAGGGGAGACACCAATCTCCCAGACGGCGCAGATGGGACCGTGGTCTCTGCGCCCCCAGCCTATCCAGATCCCCAACTACCCTCACTGGGACAACCGGAGGAGGGGGTAAGTACAAATTCCCTTCCCCAGCTAACTTCTAATGTGGCCCCAGGGTTAACAGAGGAAATGTTAACCCCCACTGACCCCCACCTTTCCCTGGCTACTGAGCTGGAATATGTCCCAAGTACCCCAGCAGAAGAGCTGACAGCGGGGCAGAGTGCAGTCGGCCTCTGCCCTCCCTTTGTCCCTTGTACAGAGCAGGATGTCCTGCAGGTTATACCAGCAGAAGAGCTGGCATCAGGGCAGAGTGCCGCTGGCCTCTGCCCCTCAAGTCCCCTCAGCGTGTTGCCCCATCGCCACAGCAAAATATCCAGTTGCAGTAACGGTTTGTTGTGGGTGGGCTGCTCTTGCACTTTGTTGTTGTGGGGGGGGCTGCTCTAGCACTGGCTTATTGTGGGTTGGTGGATCGTCTAACGGAGGCACGGACCGGCAGAAGGTCAGGTGCCTGGTTAGACTTCCCCCCAAAGGGGAGATGTGTGACGAAGTGCCCTTCGCCACTTTGTCTTGGAGAGGACTGTTTGCCAGCCTCCTGCCCTGCGACTATGGCCCTGGGACATATTGCCCTTCAAACACAGTATTCGGCCATACCAGAGTGTATGTCACTCATTCTGGCACTTTACATACAGGGGGGTCATTCGGTACTTGCCCTGTGTGAGCGGTGATACCCCCAGATAATTATGCCATGGAGCCCATTCATATGATGAAAGACTATGGGAAAGACTTTAGCTACATGGCAATTGAACTGTGTGAAGAGGATCTGAGCGCTATTCGGTGGTTTTGTGCGCTCAGATCCCAGCTATCTGGGGATATGGGAAATGTGAGTAAATGTGAATTGCAGTAATGCTGATGGGTTGTCAAACTAGAGAATTGACCAACAAATACTTTTGTCCGGACATCCCCAGGCCGATCAGTTGGGATCAGACCGTGTATGCCGGCTTATGGTCACGGGGGAGGTGTGTAGCGGAACCCATCACTGTTTTAAACTGTTTTATGATTATTATGGTTAAAATATGATCCTACTATATGTATGTTGGTTGATGTTCTACAGAATATATTGGCTCAGAATATTAGCCAGACTTTTGCAGACCTAGGCTAATAGATAATCCTGTTACAGAGATTCAAGAGATAAGAAAGTTGTAAAGGATCCTTGCATTTTCCAAAGTGTTTTCATTCTCTGATAAGAACAAAGAAGAATGATCTAATTAATGTCTGATTGTATCCAAGTTGCCAGGGAGGTGTGACTCACCTATTGTCCTATATGTGTATTGTATGGGGGATATGTGCAATGTCTGTGTGTTATGTGTAAAAACATACTTTTACTAACTTTTGAACCCCTGGTCTGATTCATGCCATTTTTGTATATGTTGTTCCCCTGGGTGAGAGATATTGAATGGTGCGGGACTTAAAGGTGTACACCCTGTATTTGGGGTACATCCAGAATGTGGTTACAATTGTGTCTGTTTTAATTGTGTTACCTGTTATCTGAGGGGAGGAGACGTGGGGGTTGAACCATGCAGATAATTGGCTGTTGTGATAATTATGTGGGTGTAGCCCTTCAGAGGACACCATTGCATAAAAGGAGATTCCCTGTCATTAAAATATAGTTCTACTTGACCCTTCAAAACGTAGCATTGTCTCGTTATTGAAGGGATCGCTATATCATACTGGGGATTGCTATGCTTTTGCATACTCCCTTGAGCTGTAACTACTGAACGCTTGTTCCTGTCGTACTATCCTTGGAGTCTGTGGTGGTTTTGGTGTCCGGTGCAGTGCTTGTAGGCCTCGGCGCAAACTAGGACGCGTCCATCAACGGAGGTACCCGGTCGGGGTGCCAGGAGATCCGTTACAACTGTCAAACTGTGCAGTGTCCCTGAGGTAGACGCTCCCTGAGCATGTCTCAATGTCTGCATATCACTCATAGCCCACAGGTTTGGCTGCACTTACTCCGTGAGGTCCATGGAGACCAGATGCAAATGGCTGGGAAAATAATGGATGAACCAGAGTGCTATTTAGAACTAATCCCTAAAATATCATGTCCTTCATCACCAAAGTGCACGTCCACTACACAAAGACTGCAGAGGGATGTGAAACTAAAACACACTCAAGGCAAATCCACTGGCCAGAATTGCAGGATATTCTATTCTTCTCATAAAGGTGCTGAGTTATCTTCACAAAGAATGGAATGTCCTCCCATCCTGGCATGTTGGTATAGGGAACTCCTGTTTTATATTACAGTATATCCTAAACTGTTCTATGTAGAACCTCATGTCTATGTCCCTCCAAGGGCTTCCCATTGGTTAGAGATGTGCTGAGAGTGACTAAAGACTTAGCTTTAAGGGGCATGTCATGATTGATTTTTTGGGGGGAGTATGACATGCTGCTTTTATGTGTAATGTTTAAAGGTTATTGTGTTTACTGCTAGTTGTAACATTGGGTCACCAGTAGCTTACAAAATGGAGCCCATAGTATGTAACAATTCCCGTCTTCCTTTGTCTCAAGCTGCTTGCTTTCAGCTCAGGTAACACAGACTAACCCCCAGAAGTGGGCAGACCCTTTCTGTGACATCATCTCTGTTTCCACGGGACACTATTCTGATTGGGCTATGCTAATTCAGACAGTCCAATTATTTAATTCATTGGTGTTTGTGCATCCAGGTAGAGAATTCAATTCCCAATTCATGAATGTTGTTTTGCTTTATTCTGTGTTTTTTCTAAAATGTTCAGTTGGTTTTGGGCATTAAAGTTGCAGTGATTTTGACGTTCTAATCAACAGTGTTGTCTGAGTCTTACTCTAGCATTCTAAACTATGGAGTATCTGGTGTTATGAGTTCTTCCTAAACAAGGGGATGTAACAGTTTATTTTTATTTTAATAAGGCAGTAACTTTAGTGCTGAGTTTGTAACCTCTGATGTCCTGAGTTCTCCTGAGAGTTGTGTGCTGGATGCTGAGATCTTGAACATAAAAAGTTACGGCCTAGAGAGACGAAATTGGGGTGCATGTGGCCCCCTCATATCTAGGGTTGCCACAGGGCAATTTTAGTAATTTATGTGGCAATTTGGTGTCACAGTGATTTATGGGTTTTTATATTATTTTGAAGTTATGCATATTTATTTTTGTATTGACCCCCCCATACACACACACACACACACACACACAGGTCTACCTATCACAACTGGCCTCGTCAGAGCCATCCAGACAGTCCCTCTGCAGGTCACACATGTCCATTGGAAGGCATTCTCCGCCACCACATGGGAACTGCTTGGAAGAGCAGAGGCTGGGGCCTGGGGTCACCACAGGTCATGGAATTGGGGCGGTTGGGATAGCAAATGTAGTTAAAGTACTTGGTAGATCAGACAGAGAAAGAGAGATTGGAACACAGGTCTAGAGATGAAATAAAAAGATCACAAAAAATGGAAGAGACCCTGTATAGAAGAGTCCATGTATTGAAGACCATGTATTGAAGAAGCCGAAGAAGACCCTGTATGTAAGAGATCACATATGGAAGAGGCCCTGTATAGAAGAGAGACCCTGTATGGATACTGTATGTGTATTATTATTATGATAATATATTGTATCCTATGGGATCAGACTGGACTCCTGCAGTCTCCTTGCTGCCACTACAGAGTTAACATTTTAAAGACATATATAATAAATATAATTATTACATGAGATGCAGATGGGAAGCCATGACAAGGTGTGAAGTCCCCTCACATCTGATGCTGCTCCCATGGTGGGACTGTGTTTGGATAGAAAGAAATAATTAGGGTCACTAAACAAGAATAAGCTCAATAATGTTATCTGGGTTTATGGGAATGACGCACTAATGACATCATAAACACCCTGGTATCTGACTAATAGGAATAAACCTTTCAGATGATTCTGAAGAAATGGAGCTTCCCTGTAATATATCAAATATATCAGAGGTAAATGTGCTGTGTGCTCAAATAAATTAGAGGCAGATGTCCTAACCATGTAAATAATCAGGCAGGCGATGACTTTTTAGTTACTAGGCAGAGTTCCACATTAAGAGCTCAGTGTTATTGTTCATTATATTTGTCGAAGGAGACTCATTGAGAGATACACCGAGTCACCATGGAAACCGGACTATGGCCAGGAACATGCCTCTCTACTTTGCTGATTTGCTGCTGCTTGTACGGCAGGGGTTTCTGTGACGTGAAGTTTTGAGCAACGACTTCCGGTTACTACAATGTTGCTGTTATTTTACAAGATGGCGGCCGGGAGCTGAGCTTTGTTTGTTCCAGTTCTCAGCAGGTAAATAAAGTAATTCATATTCTAATTAATGACATCAGAAGATAATTTATGGTGGTTATCTGAATCTCCGATTAGTTATCATGTGTGAGTGGGCTACAATCAGCAACAAATACCTAAATATAATTATATTATAGGAGGAGGAATCATGTTATAGAGTGTAATACAGATGGATGGGAGATTGTGTGTGTGTTTATATAATTTATGTACGGTAGATAAGTGAGGAGGTAGAGCTCTGTGTGTAGTTATAAACTTCCAATAAATGTATACCGATCAGACAAGCCAAGTGTGTATTTAGTGCATAGAAGTGGATGAAGTATCTCAATACCAGTAATACATAGTAATATAAAGTGGTGCTGGGTGTGTATATAACTACATAGTAATACACAGTGATGCTGGGTGTGTGTATATAACTACATAGTAATACATAGTGAGGCTCAGTGTGTATATAACTACATAGTAATACATAGTGGTGCTGGGTGTGTATATAACTACATAGTAATACATAGTGGTGCTGGGTGTGTATATAATTACATAGTAGTACATAGTAATACACAGTGATGCTGGGTGTGTATATAACTACATAGTAATACATAGCGGTGCTGGGTGTGTATATAACTACATAGTAATACATAGTGATGCTGGGTGTGTATATAACTACATATTAATACATAGCTATGTTGGGTGTGTATATAACTACATAGTGGTACTGGGTGTGTATATAACTACATAGTAATACATAGTGATGCCAGTTGTGTATATAACTACATAGTAATACATAGTGATGCTGGGTGTGTATATAACTACATAGTAATACATAGTGATGTCAGGTGTGTATATAACTACATAGTGGTGCTGGGTGTGTATATAACTACATAGTAATACATAGTGATGCTGGGTGTGTATATAACTACATATTAATACATAGTGATGCTCGGTGTGTATATAACTACATAGTAATACATAATGATGCTGGGTGTGCATATAACTACATAGTAATACATAATGATGCCGGGTGTGTATATAACTACATAGTAATACAAAGAGATGCTGGGTGTGTATATAACTACATAGTAATACACAGTGATGCCGGGTGTGTATATAACTACATAGTAATACATAGCAATGCTGGGTGTGTATATTAATACATAGTAATAAATAGTGATGCTGGGTATGTATATAACTATATAGTAATACACAGTGATGCTGGTTGTGTATATAACTACATGGTAATACATAGTGATGCTGGGTGTGTATATAACTACATAGTAATACATAGTGATGTCAGGTGTGTATATAACTACATAGTGGTGCTGGGTGTGTATATAATTACATAGTAGTACATAGTAATACACAGTGATGCTGGGTGTGTATATAACTACATAGTAATACATAGTGATGCTGGGTGTGTATATAACTACATAGTAATACATAGTGATGCTGGGTGTGTATATAACTACATAGTAATACATAGCTATGTTGGGTGTGTATATAACTACATAGTGGTACTGGGTGTGTATATAACTACATAGTAATACATAGTGATGCCAGTTGTGTATATAACTACATAGTAATACATAGTGATGCTGGGTGTGTATATAACTACATAGTAATACATAGTGATGTCAGGTGTGTATATAACTACATAGTGGTACTGGGTGTGTATATAACTACATAGTAATACATAGTGATGCTGGGTGTGTATATAACTACATATTAATACATAGTGATGCTCGGTGTGTATATAACTACATAGTAATACATAATGATGCTGGGTGTGCATATAACTACATAGTAATACATAATGATGCCGGGTGTGTATATAACTACATAGTAATACAAAGAGATGCTGGGTGTGTATATAACTACATAGTAATACACAGTGATGCCGGGTGTGTATATAACTACATAGTAATACATAGCAATGCTGGGTGTGTAGATTAATACATAGTAATAAATAGTGATGCTGGGTATGTATATAACTATATAGTAATACACAGTGATGCTGGGTGTGTATATAACTACATGGTAATACATAGTGATGCTGGGTGTGTATATAACTACACAGTAATACATAGTGATGCCAGGTGTGTATATAACTACATAGTGGTGCTGGGTGTGTATACGACTACATGGTAATACATAGTGATGCTGGGTGTGTATATAACTACATAGTAATACATAGCGATGCTGGGTGTGTATATAACTACATAGTTATACATATCGATGCTGGGTGTGTATATAACTACATAGTGGTGCTTGGTGTGTATATAACTACATAGTAATACATAGTGATGCCAGGTGTGTATATAACTACATAGTTGTGCTGAGTGTATATATGACTACATGGTAATACATAGTGATGCTGGGTGTGTATATAACTACATAGTAATACATAGCGATGCTGGGTGTGTATATAACTACATAGTGGTGCTGGGGTGTAACGGAACCCATCACTGTTTTACCCTGTTTTATGGTTATTTAATTCTTGGTTAAAATATGATCCTACTGTTATATTATATGTATGTTGGTTGATGCTCTGCAGGATATTAGCTCGGAATATTACAGACACCTAGCAGAATACATAATCCTATTAGGGTCTCCTAGAGGCAGGAGAGCCCTATTGTGTAAAGTGTTCACATTGTGAAAGATGGAACAATGATAAGCATTATCTTATCAATGTCTGTTATTGAATCAAAGTAGCCGGCTAGTCCCTGGGAGGTGTGACCCCACCTATTGTTCTCTCTATGTTTATTGTGTGGTCAAATATGGGCATGTGTATTACCTGTGGCCAAAGAGATGTATATAATATTTCTCTAAAGGTAAATAAAGTGAGTATTCATTTGACTCCCAAATTGTGTGTCGTCCAATATGGGAGATCGGGAATGGTGAAACTGTAGTGCCTCTTGGGTATTTTACCGTCTACCAGCGGAGATATTGGACTGCGTGTTCCAGCTCCGTTACAGGTGTGTATATAACTACATAGTAATACATAGTGATGCCAGGTGTGTATATAACTACATAGTGGTGCTGGGTGTGTATATAACTACATAGTGATGTCAGGTGTGTATATAACTACATAGTAATACATAGCGATGCCAGGTGTGTATATAACTACATAGTGGTGCTGGGTGTGTATATACATTCATAGTTATACATAGCGATGCTAGGTGTGTGTATATACTGTAACTACATAGTAAGATATTGCAATGCTGGGTGTGTATATAACTACATAGTAATACATAGTAATGCTGGGTGTAACTACATAAAAACTACTTGCATAAATGCTGTGTAATGCAGCAGGCATAAGGAATTTATGTTAAAATGGTTTATGGATTGAAGAGTGAGGCATTTGTGGGCACATTTGCATATCCCTGCTAAGCTCCCCTCGAAATTCTGAGCAGAAAACAGTTTTTTTTTAACTTGTTTTAGACATGTGTAAACAAATGTACTATTTATTTACTGTACAAATTTACAGTGGAGGGCTTCTATCGCTCTTTTGCCCACCATGTATTAAATGATCGTTGTGGTGAACTACCTACTCATAAGTCCACAACACAACCTGCTACCCCGCCCCACGCTGATGATACCCAGTAACCTTGAAACAGCTGTCATTAAACCACAGATCAGATGACACAATGTTATAGCCACTTAAGTGTGACCTGTGACCAGGGCCAGATCTGTATTTCTGAAGCCCCTTAGCAGAACATCCAAGCTGTCCCAGTAGTTTTTTCCTGCAATTCACATCATGGTATGGATACACCACTAACACCCCATTGGCACCCCTGGTATGGGTACACCACTAACACCCCCCAGGACACCTCTGGTATGGGTACATCACTAACACCCCCCAGGACACCTCTGGTATGGGTACATCACTAACACCCCCCAGGACACCTCTGGTATGGGTACATCACTAACACCCCCCAGGACACCTCTGGTATGGGTACATCACTAACACCCCCCAGGACACCTTTTTTTATGGGTACATCACTAACGCCACCCAGGACACCTCTGGTATGGGTACATCACTGACACCCCCCAGGACACCTCTGGTATGGGTACATCACTAACACCCCCCAAGCACCTCTGGTATGGGTACATCACTAACACCCCCAGGGCACTCCTGGTATGAGTACACCACTAACACCCCCAGGGCACTCCTGGTATGAGTACACCACTTACACCCCCAGGGCACTCCTGGTATGAGTACACCACTAACACCCCTAGGGCACTCCTGGTATGAGTACACCACTAACACCCCTAGGGCACTCCTGGTATGAGTACACCACTAACACCCCTAGGGCACTCCTGGTATGAGTACACCACTAACACCCCCAGGGCACCTCTGGTATGGGTACATCACTAACACCTCCAGGGCACCTCTGGTATGGGTACACCACTAACACCCCCAGGGCACTTTTTCTATAGATACATCACTAACACCCCTAGGGCACTCGTGGTATGGGTACATCACTAACACACCGAGGGTACCCTTGGTATGAGTACACCGCTTACACCACCGGGCACCTCTGGTATGGGTACACCACTAACACTCCCAGGGCACTTTTTCTATAGATACATCACTAACACCCCCAGGGCACCCCTGGTATGGGTACACCACTTACACCCCTGGGTAACCCTGGTATAGGTACAACGCTAACAACCCCATGGCACTCCTTGTATGGATACCTCACTATCACACCCGGGCACCCCTGGTATGGGTACACCACTAACACCCTCCCAGGGCACCTCTGGTATGGGTACACCACTCAAACTTCCCTGGACACCTCTGGTATGGGTACATCATGAACACCCCCAGGGCACTCCTGGTATGAGTACACCACTTATACTACCGGGCACCTCTTTTATGGGTACACCACTAACACCCCCAGGGCACCCCTGGTATGGGTACACCACTTACACCCCTGGGTAACTCTGGTATGGGTACAACGCTAACAACCCCATGGCACTCCTTGTATGGATACCTCACTATCACACCTGGGCACCCCTGGTATGGGTACATCAATAGAACCCCCACGGCATCCCTGGTATGGCTACGCTACTAACATACCCAGGGCATCTCTTTATCCTCCGATACTTCCTTTTATTTTTATCTCATTTAGTACCCAGTATGGAATATAAATAGAAGGAATAAAAACATTTACTATCACATTTGTTTTTATGTAATATATATATATATATATATATATAACAAGGCATTATTACCTTGATGTGTCCCAATGTTTTAAATGAGTAAAAATCTATAAACATTGTTGAAAACAGATGTTCTATCTATCTATATACCCTGCTGTAAAAAGCAAATACAGCCAGGTCCATAAATATTGGGACATCGACACAATTCTAAACTTTTTGGCTTTATACACCACCACAATGGATTTGAAATGAAACTAACAAGATGTGCTTTAACTGCAGACTTTCAACTTTAATTTGAGAGTATTTACATCCAAATCAGGTGAACTGTGTAGGAATTACAATAGTTTGTATATGTGCCTCCCACTTTTTAAGGGACCAAAAGTAATGGGACAATTGGCTGCTCAGCTGTTCCATGGCCAGGTGTGTGTTATTCCCTTATTATCCCATTTACAAAGAGCAGATACAAGCTCCAGTGTTCATTTCAATTGTGCTATTTGCATTTGTTGCTGTAAACTCTTAATATGAGATCCAAAGAACTGTCACTATCAGTGAAGCAAGCCATCATTAGGCTGAAAAAACAAAACAAACCCATCAGAGAGATAGCAAAAACATTAGGTGTGGCCAAATCAACTGTTTGGAACATACTTAAAAAGAAAGAACGCACCGGTGAGCTCAGCAACACCAAAAGACCCGGAAGACCACAGAAAACAACTGTGGTGGATGACCGAAGAATTATTTCACTGGTGAAGAAAAGACCCTTCACAACAGTTGGCCAGATCAAGAACACTCCAGGAGGTAGGTGTATGTGTGTCAAAGTCAACAATCAAGAGAAGACTTCACCCAAGTAAATACAGAGGGTTCACCACAAGATGTAAACCATTGGTGAGCCTCAAAAACAGGAAGGCCAGATTAGAGTTTTCCAAACAACACCTAAAAAAGCCTTCACAGTTCTGGAACAACATCCTATGGACAGATGAGACTAAGATCAACTTGTACCAGAGTGATGGGAAGAGAAGAGTATGGAGACGGAAAGGAACTGCTCATGATCCAAAGCATACCACCTCATCAGTGAAGCATGGTGGTGGTAGTGTCATGGCGTGGGCATGTATGGGTGCCAATGTAACTGGTTCTATTCTATTTATTGATGATATGACTGCTGACAAAAGCAGTAGGATGAATTCTGAAGTGTTTCGGGCAATATTATCTGCTCATATTCAGCCAAATGCTTCAGATCTCATTTGACGGCGCTTCACAGTGCAGATGGACAATGACCCGAAGCATACTTCAAAAGCAACCAAAGAGTTTTTTAAGGGAAAGAAGTGGAATGTTATGCAATGGCCAAGTCAATCACCTGATCTGAATCCGATTGAGCATGCATTTCACTTGCTGAAGACAAAACTGAAAGGAAAAAGCCCCAAGAACAAGCAGGAACTGAAGACAGTTGCAATAGAGGTCTGGCAGAGCATCACCAGGGATGAAACCCAGCGTCTGGTGATGTCTATGCGTTCCAGACTTCAGGCTGTAATTGACTGCAAAGGATTTGCAACCAAGTATTAAAAAGTGAAAGTTTGTTTTATGACTGTTAATCTGTCCCATTAGTTTTGGTCCCTTAAAATGTGGGAAAGCTGAAAGTCTGCAGTTAAAGCACATCTTGTTCGTTTAATTTCAAATCTATTGTGGTGATGTATAGAGCCAAAAAGTTTAGAATTGTGTCGATGTCCCAATATTTATGGACCTGACTGTATATATTCTGGAACACCCTTCCCTTCAGCTTTGTAATATACTAGCGACTTGCCCGTCAAAAATGACGGGGCAATAAAATTGAAGGCAGGTAATGCTGTTTGGCACGGACAGTCATTTTTTTGGTGGTCTGAGATCCTCATTTCGAGCCTCTTGGTCTTATTTTTTGTTATCAGAGGCTCTTTTGCTGTCATTGTAAGGTCGGCGCTGATCTCCTTTTTGCGCTTATTGCAAGGCTGTCCCCTGGTGTAGTTTGTGTGCTATGAGCACCGTTGGCGCTCGTTGTGAGGCGCGCGGTGAAGGGCTTTTGCGTTTATTGCAATAGTGTTTTTTATTTCTTTTTTGTGTGTATATTTTGTTTTTTATGCTAATTAAATAAGTATTAAAATAATAAATTAATATACTTTACCTATTTGTAATTAATATATGCAGGAAGCATTGTGCTGGAGAGCTGACAATCTGTTTTGATGTTCCTGCAGCATACAATGTCGGTTTGCAGTGTTGTGGAGCTGAGGTGTAAGCGTCAGCAATATGTGCAGTGTGTAGTGTAAATAGGCTGTGTGCGCAAGGGGAAGCCATTAGTGTAGCTGTGTACTTCCGCATTCTGTAAGTTAGTTTTGTAAAATGGCGGCTAATGTGGATGTGGTACGCGGGTGTGGATGATTTAGCGTCCTTGCTAAAAGTGTATCTTGTACCTCATACGGCTTTTTGGAAAATCCATATGTGCTTGGTGGTGTTTTGCGGCTTTAGGGGTCGTATAGCCTCGTTTTTGTTTTGTTCGGGGGCCATTTTTTCTCTTGCTTAGGGGATTTTCCAGTGTCTAAACTCAGTAAATTGGACTTAAATTGAGGTGTAACCTCACTTCTAGACATCCTGGGTGTCCCCCCTTGCTGTGGGTAAGGTTTTTATGTCTTTTTTTGTGTTTATTTATCGTTTTTTTTATGTTTTCCACTGCGAGCGGATCGGCCGTTAAGGGCGTATTTTTTTGTGTAAGTCCGTATTTCGTAATTGCGTGTTAGACTTTTTTTTCAAAGTCCCGCTTCTGTGCTTCTGTTTGTAACCGCTTGTGAGGCGCCGTAGATCCTCCACCTCCGCAAATGCGGCCCATCGCCTTGCGAGGGTCCGCATTTGCGGCCTGCAATGAGCTTTCAGCATATTGCAGCCGGCGTTGAAGCCTCCACCTTCCGCAAATGCGGCACCTCGCTTCGCGAGCTCGCGAAGCGTGGCGACGTTTCGTAGTTTGGCAACTATTATATGTGATTTTTTGTTTGGTTTCATACTCTTCCAAGTTTTTTTAATTTTGTTTTCTTTTCTATCTTTTTTGCTTCTGAGAATGGCTCTATCTCACTGATACAGAGTTACACTGAATCACTGTCCTCACAGACACACTGACTGGATTATATACACTCAGGTAAAGTGTAAAGGTAGGACATTCGCTGACATGATTTGAAGGCTTTTGGTCTAAATGATCCTAAGTTACTATGAGGTCAGGGCTAAAATAAGTGGCGTTAGGAGCAAGATGAGGAATATAATTGATGCACCTATTGCTAAAACTAGTTTTGGCATGCTGGTGTAGTGGTATCAGGATAATATGGAAGGGGAGGTGTTTGGTGTTTTTTTGAACATTATTGTGTATGAAAGCACCTTACACTATTAAATGCTCACAATTTCACAGTCTAAAGTGTTTGGGTGTGATACAGGAGGGTGATTAGTGCAAGTGGAGCTGTTTGTGTCTTGCACTGTAGATTGGGTTGTTCAAATGATTGGGGGAGTATTTTGAGACGAGAGCAGATATTTAAGGGGGTGCACTGTTGTTGAGGGCTTTATACCTAAGGGTCATGATTTAAAATGTTATTCTGGAGGCTATGGGAAGCCAGTGGAGTGACTAACAGAGAGGAGCTGCAGATACTGAACGTTGAGTATGATAGATGAGTCTAGTGGAGGCGTACATTATGGATTGGAGTGGAGGCTTAATATTGTGCAAATGTTTTTTACACCATCTAAAATACATAATTCCAGTCTTTAAACATGTTGTGTATTTTACACCAGACCCTCTAATTCTGTACAAGAGGAAGTTCTTTTTTTTTAACATCGGGAAGCTGCAGTAGGAGCAATCAATAAGACCCTAAAGGAAAATACATATGAGAACAAATTAATTTAGTAATAAGTATCTGCTGCCCACACAAGAAAGATTAAGGTAAAACTCCTCAATCTTATGGGCAAATATCATGTACTCCAGCCTTTGTTATTGTTGCTGTTTATTCATTAAGAAGTATCTGACTCTCCATGACCCTATGGACTGCAGCATGCCAGGCACATCTATCAGCCACTGCCCCTCTTAGCTCAGTTAAGCTCATGTTTATTTCTTCAAAAACCTCATCTATCCATCTCCGTATTCTCATGATGTGGCCAAAATATTTGTGCTTCAGCCTCACGATCAAACCTTCCAGTGAACAGTTTTTCTTGATTTCCAGTAGTACTGATTTATTGGATAATCTTGCCGTCCAATAGACTCTAAGCAGTTTTTCCCCAACACCACAATTTAATGGCATCCATTTTATGTGGAGCTCAGACTTCTTTATGGCCCAGCTCTCACATCCGTATGTTACTACTGGCAATACCATAGTTCTAACTATGTGGACCATTGTTGACAATGTAAAATATTAACTTTTTACTAGTGTGTTCATTTTCAGATTGCCATAGCTTTTCCCCCAGGAAGCAAGTATCTTTTAATTTCATAGCTACAGTGATCATCTGCAGAGATCTTGGAGCCCAAGAAAATAAAATCTGTCTCTTCCTCCACTTCTTCCATCGATTGCCAGGAACTGAGATTACCGTCTCCCATGATCTTCATCTTTTTAACATTGAGCAGCAGGCTAGCTTCTGCACTCACTTATTTTACTCTCCTCAGTAGGTCCTTTAGTTCCTCCTCACTTTCAGCCATCAGAGTAGTATCATCTGCGTATATGAGGTTGTTAATATTTATCCCAGCAATATTGATTCCTGCTTTGGATTTGTCTAGCCCGGCCTTACACATGATGTATTTCATGTACAAGTTTAATAAATAAGGTGACAAAATCCAACCTTGTACCACTTCTTTTCTGATCTTAAACCATTCTGTTGTCCCTTGAATTCAAATTGAAATCATTCTGTCATTTATTGGGTTGTAACCGGACACTGCTTTGGCCACCGTTTTAATTGCCCATGAGGGCTACTCCATTTCTTCTGCTGGATTCTTGACCACAGTATAATATCTGATGGTTGCCTGATATAAAATGCCCCATTCCAGCCCATGCCTTGGTGCCTAGTTCTAACATTCCAGGTTCCTATACTGAATTGGTCTTTGCAGCAGCAGATTTTCCTTTTCCCTCCAGACCATCTGCAGCTGGGTGGCGTCTTGGCTTTGGCCCAACCACTTTATTAGATCTGGTGCTACTTTTACTTGCCCTCTGCTCTTCCTCAAAAATGTGGTAGGCACCTTCTGACCCGAGGGCTCATCTTCTGGTGCCATATTGTTATGTCTCTGGTTTTGCTTATGCATAAGGTTATCTTGTTGGAAGATACTGGAGTCGGTTGCCAGTTCCTCCTCCAATTTGTCCTTTCTGCTGACCTGCCCATCTTGGGTAATACGGTATGGCTCACAACTACATTGAAGCACAAAAGCCAATACCATAAAGAGGTAGCAATCCAGAAGGGCACACCAGTCTATACTGAGGTGTATATGTCCTTCAATACTCAAACAAAAATGTTACACCAGGGGAAGGAACAGCTGCACTAATTAATCCCAACAACATAAAATACACTGAGATAAAGATCCTGCCAACATTAAAGAGATACAGAAGAGATTGCAAATTGTTTGTATAAAAATGTGGGATATCTGACTCTTATTCTGTACTGACCACAAAGACATGTAGCAAATCCCAGTGTGTGACCATCTCATGTTTATTTGTACTGACCATAAAGACATGGAACAAATCTCAGTGTGTGACCATCTCATGTTTATTTGTACAGACCATAAAGACATGGAACAAATCCCAGTGTGTGACCATCTCATGTTTATTTGTACTGACCATAAAGACATGGAACAAATCCCAGTGTGTGGCCATCTCATGTTTATTTGTACTGACCATAAAGACATGCAACAAATCCCAGTGTGTGACCGTCTCATGTTTATTTGTACTGACCATAGAGTCATGTAACAAATCCCAGTGTGTGACCATCTCATGTTTATTTGTACAGACCATAGAGACATGTAACAAATCCCAGTGTGTGATCATCTCATGTTTAGTTGTACAGACCATAGAGACATGAAACAAATCCCAGTGTGTGACCATCTCATGTTTATTTGTACTGACCATAAAGACATGTAACAATACCAGTGTGTGACCATCTCATGTTTATTTGTACAGACCATAAAGACATGTAACAAATCCTAGTGTGTGACCGTCTCATGTTTATTTGTACAGACAGGGACAAAGTGACACCATCAGTTCTCTCAGAGTCTGATCAAGAAGAAGAGACAAATATGAGGAGTCCCCGGGAGATTAAGGAGGAGGAAATTCCTGTAAATATCAGTGAAGGTGAGTGATACATTATGTATACAGGGAATGTGATAAATATTATATATGTAACGCAATTACTTAGTGGGAGCCATAAGGGACATAAAAACTTGACCAGAAGTCTAAACTGGAATCCTACCTGATACAATAATATTTCTCTAAAATCCTTTATATGACTGTCTTGTACACCTGCTAATGTTGTTGTTTTGTTACATACTGCTCAATCATGTGAAGATTTTACTAAAATACAGTGGCCCTTTAAAATTACGTTTTAGTATTTGTCATCGGAATGGATATAATTACATGTGATTTTCTATCTAAATCCTGTAGGGTCTACTTCTTTTGGTGGACGTTTCTGACTTCCGTGACATATTCAGTATCTCTGGCTTGTATGGAAAATTCATTTTTAAAATACATATTTTTTAATTGGGGCTAGTTCCCTTTTCTTTTTAAGCACTCTGTAGTTTTAGTACACGTCAGATTACATTATCCTAATGGGATCCTAGAAATACACAGACCCCAGTTTAGAAAAGTCTGCCTCGAGATAATTTTCTTATAGCAAGAAACTTTAATTATTACTGGTCTCTGAATCCGATTGTATAAATATGTAATGGGTTTACTAGGTAGAACATGTTATTTGTATTGTTTACAATAAAACTCTACAATTAATTCTCTGTTGGACAAACAGGACTCTCTGATTACAATCTGTGTTTTGAGACAGTTAAAGAGGAAAGAGAAGACAGTGATATTCATCAAATTGTAATTCATTCCAGTCCGTGTGAAGGTGAGTGATAATTATGAAAAATATTACAAGTAATTTAATACTGTCATTTGCACAATTGTGTTTTTGGAGGAGATATAAGAGCTGTGAAGAAAGAGAGAGAGTTATGAGGAGGGCAAATCATATTATTACATTATTTTGACTATTTTCATATGTGGGGGAGCTTCAGTAGAACATTCAGTAAGACAAACAGATTCACCATTGTACTATTCAATAGCAAAGTCTACAAGCAGTTTATCTGTATCTGTGTAGGACCTTTAGATGTGAAGCCTCCAACTGTCTCCATTGTTGAACAAGAAAAGCTGAATATAAGAGATCAGCAGCAGGTGAAGGAGGGGGAGAGTCCTGTAATTAATACAAAGTAAGAAAAGTAATAATACATCACTGCAGGTGTATTTTGTAGCTCACTCTTTTTTTTCAGGCCATAAAAATATGTGTCCAAGGTATACTAGAACCAGAATCTAACTGTGAATTCTATTGAATTTGTTCTGTAATAGCCATTATTTTATAATGTTATGACATCAGGCTCCACATGATCAGAGCCACCGATCTAGTGACAAACAGAAGTGTTTCTAATATGTAAATGTACAAGACCCAGCCCTGAGAATTATATACAAGTCCTCTTGTCATCATCAGTAATTATGATAATAGACAGTATTCAGATAATGTCCTCACTTACAAACTGTATATATATATATATATATATACATAAATATATTCTTAACCCAATCGTTTAATAAATATTCAGATCAATCTGCTAATTCTAGCCCCTCCATATGGTCTAATGGCTCTATATTTATTACAAGGTCAGTGAAGTCTTTGATAGGTGATGGACTGGATGTAAAGGCTCTGCTTATGATGAAGTCTCTGATACTAAGAGACCAACATCCATTACATTAATTTATTTAAAATACTATTGCTCTTAATACACTTCTCAACACGTTTACATAAAAGAGATATGTATACAGTGGGGATTCTTTTTGATAAACCTGTAGTTAGATGGGAATGGGATGTAGACTGACCTTTTCCAGACTATTGGTTACTGTTCAGTCTTACAAATTAGTTGTCATATGGCACGCAACATTTTCACAGCATCATCATGTAGTATTTTGAATAGTTCAGTTGGCATTCCATCAATTCCTGCAGCCTTGTTATCAGCAAGGTCATCACTGCTATCATCAAGGCTAGGGCCCACATTTGCGGAGGTGGAAGCTCCCATGTCAGCTGCAATGACCCGAAGGCTTCGGGAGGGTCCACATTTGCGGAGGTGGAGGCTCTATTGCGCCTCACAAGCGGTTACAAACAGCCACAGAAGCGGGACTTTAAAAAAAAAACATCTAACATGCAATGACTAAATACGAGCCGCGGGACTTGGAGAAAAAAACATTACGAACTTGCAAAAATACGACCTTAACGGCCAAACCGCTCACAGCTGAAAACATTAAAAAAACAATAAATATGTGCAAAAATGAAATAAAAACCTTACCCACAGCAAGGGGGGACACCCAGGATGTCTGGAAGTGAGGTTACACCTCAATTTAAGTCCAATTTACAGAGTTTAGACACTCGAAAATCCCCTAAGCAAGAGTAAAAATGGCCCCCGAAAAAAAAAAAAAACGAGGCTATACGACCCCTAAAGCCGAAAAACACCACCAAGCACATACGACTTTTACAAAAAGCCGTACGAGGTACAACGTACACTATTAGCAAGGACGCTATATCATCCACACCTGCGTACCAAATACACATTCGCTGCCATTTTACAACACTAACTTACAGAATGCGGAAGTACACAGCTACACTAACTATTTCCCCTCGCGCACGCAGCCTATTTACACTACACACTGCACACATTGCTGACACTTACACCTCAGATCAACAACAGTGCAAATCTACATTGCATGCTGCAGCAACATCAAAACAGATCGTCAGCTCTTCAGCACAATGTTTGCTGCACATATTAATTACAAATAGGTAAAGTATATTCATTTATTAATTTATTAATTAATTATCATAAAAACCTACATATACACAACCCCCCCCCCCCCCCCCCAGAAAAACACTATCGCAATAAACACAAAAGCCCTTCACTACGCGCCACACAAGGAGCGCCAACAGTGCTCATAGCACACAAACTACACCAGGGGACAGCCTTGCAAAAAGGAGATCAGCGCAGACCTTACAATAATTGCAAAAGCGCCTCTGATAACAAAAATACACCAACCAAGAGGCTCGCAATGAGCGCTGAAGGATCTCAGACCACCAAAACACTGTCTGTGGCAAACCGCATTACCTGCCTTACAATTTTATTGCCCCGTCTTTTTTGACGGGCAAGTCGCCAGTGTATAAATAAAAGCCACATAATAATGGAACATTATTATTATCGAGTAGTGTATGATTGATAATATAAGTCTTAGAATAGATATTAGGACATCATGTAAAGCTCAAGAATGTGCTATGTTAGCTAGAAATCATTTGGAGAACCTTGTGGGTAAGGAACAAAATAGACAATATAGTATCTTACCTCTCAATATCACATTGCCAAATTTAGAAATATGTTTCCCAGCACGTAGGAATCCCTTTGCAACCTATAGCAGGAGGATCATCACAGCTTTGCCTGATGGGTTTTCCATTCTTTGAAAGTCAGAGCCCAGAGGAACATCTGACCACAGTAAAGAGTGAGATTACTGTCAATAGAGTATGTTCTAAACCTGTCATTTGTTATAATAACTGTGATCACTTGTATACCAAGAGTCCTGGGTAGAAATTCATCATTTCAGGAATCCACAGGACTACATTTTCATACCTTCCATTGTCTCACCCACAAGAACCAGATGTTCTGCACTAAAGATACATTTTTTTTACTGGTCATCTTCCTGTGGTCTTTTTCACTAAACATCTATAGATACTATAGAATTATGACTTTTTTTTAAAGAGATTAGAAGTGACTAAATATTTATCTATGTACTTTCCAGAAGTTGGACCTGAAAGTTTGTATAAAGAAGAGCCAGGCTCTCAAGATCATCTGACCACCATTAAGAGCGAGACAGATCCTTGTTCTATAGATGGTAAGTACTTTACATTTTTTTGTTAATCTGATTTTCCATATTCGTGACAATATTATCAATCACCTCTCAGTCTTTATCAGGTCTTATTTCTGGAATTATCCGTTAAAATATCAACCTCTATATTACATATATAAAAGGTATTAAAGGTACATAGAACTGCTTTGCACGATCAGATAGATGGGTCACAACATCAACATCAAACAAGCGAATGAAGCCGTATTGATAGCCCCTAGGAGAAAAGAGCAGCCCAGCAATCTGTGCTCTCCACATATCTACTTTCTCCACTTGTAGCTGATGGAAGACAAGACATCCCCCATTAACATAACCATTCATAGATATCAGGAGTATATCAAAATCATTAACAGCATAAAGCCTGGTTTCTGTGCTAAGCTGGGTGTGATCGCTTATACTGCTGTTCTTTTGTTTATCCACAAAAACAATGCAATGGCCCCAACAGCTTCTACCAGTTGGACAAAACATAGTAAGTTCCCATTCTCCCAAAACTCCCAAAATAGCAAACATAACATGATTAATCAGTAAAATATAGCAAAGTCCTGGGGAACACAAAGCCATAAGGGGTTGTAGTGGCTCAAAGATAAATACAACTCAGCCCCATGTTCCAAAGACCAACAATGTGTTATGAAGCCAAGGCCAGCATAGACCAACAATACTATATACAGGGTTACTGGTTCCTGATATCTCAGTCTATCCTTACTACCATACAGACTGTGTACCGCAACCCTTGATCACTTTTCTAGTCAGTAACACCTTCTTCTTCCACATTCCACTGTTTTATTTTTCTTATTAAAGAACCACTCATCCAATATTTACACTATGATTATTTGAAGAACTAGACTTTATAATGGGCATAATGTATGGATTTTTTAGTGTAAGCTCTTCCAATAGAACTAAATGGAAACTTTATCTGCATCTAAGGTTTTGTCCAAAGTGTCACACCATGTTAAAAAGCAAAGCAATGGACACCCATTTACATCATAACTACATATAATAGTCAATAAATAGATACATCTGACAGATTGTTAGATCATTGCTATGGTTTGTACACATGAGACCATAACAATAATATACACAATGATGGATATTCTACAGTTTACTTTTAACTTATTGGGTTTGCTTAGGAAACTACCATAAAAAGACAAAGGTTTTGAGTTCACCTGTAGATGAGGGACTACAATAAAATACAGGAAGGAAATATTCTGATGAACATACAATCCTCATGGGAGCATTTCTCTGACATGTGTCCTTTTGTCTTACATTATGTGACAGCATAATAAGTGACCTGGGGTAGAAACAGAACAATGTACAGATGAGGAAGGTAATAATATTAGGGAGAAATCTTACAAGATTTTGTAATATTACTTAAACATAAACTTATAATTGAATCTCCTTTGCATATGCCAAGGACTTATAGTTATTAATTTCATTTAAAGCAAATATATATCATTTAAAGCCCTAAACCTATTATTCATGACAGCAATATTAAATGGCGTATTTTCCGATTATTTGGCCACAAAACAAGCATTTGCAATTCCACATAAGGACTTAAAACTTAAATCTGAAATTTAGCATTGCAGTTTCAGTCTCACCTGCTTCTTTCCCATTCTACGTGTTCATGGAGTGGGAGAAGCTCCGTCCAAGAGTTTGCTCTGATAGATGAACCTCATGGTCTGACTAAACTGATCCTTTAAGTCATTCAGGGGCTGTCTCCTCTGAAAGTTTAGATTGTAAGGGCATGTAATGAACAGGTCAATAACAGACAATCTTCAGTATTAATTCTTTAGATCCAGTCAAAGATTATAATATATCAAATTTGATTTAGTTTAATTTGTTTTTATTAATCTCAGTTTCAGTTACAGTGCACAAGTTGGCTGCTGCACAGTTAGTCTTCTAGCACTTCCGTCATGTACATTATCTGGTATTTCATTACACTGAAAAACATCAACATGCATTACACATGTAATATGTATACAGTACCCATCACAAAACTGTGTGAGGTATTATACCCTTCGGTCAAGTTTAATTCTGTATTTCCTTAAGCTGTTTGTCTAAAAATATCTACAGAGTGGGCCTGTACTAATGTTGCAACTTGCACTTTCCTTTTTTGTACACAAAATGCTGGATTTGATTACAAAGAAAGTATACAGAAACTGTCATGTTTAAAATGTGCCCACAATTCATCAGTTATAAAACATTTCTCTCTTTCTATAAGGTCTAAGCATCTCTTTGTTTATGTGATTCCCACAAGACAAAGTTATTTTAGGAGTGGTATCATGTCTGACTCTAGTCAGATTGGCTCTGAGCTTAATTTTATTCCATATGTTTTAAGGAATGATTTGTATATGGGCTAAGACTGAAACACTGGGAAGAAATTTTCTTGGGTAACCACATTAGAAATTGGACATGCCAGATATCTCCATCCAGTGTGGTCTTTGGGATGCTGTCAAGAGGGACCAGGCAATGAATGGATCACCACAGGCTTCTCCTCTATCAGCGCAGTCATCACATATTCCTCATAATATTTAAATACATTCAGGACAAATGATCCACTGTCTAATCATATATTGCTTTCCTTGCTATTCTTGTTTTCGTTCAGCCCATATAAACCCGAGGATGGTTCGTTGTAAAAATGCTATGCATTTATGGGTATGGGTATTATCCTAAATCATTCCTGTCCAAATAGTGGCCTGCGGGTCAGATGCGGCCACCAGCTGATATCTGTGGCCCGCTAACTTCCAGGGAAATAAAATACTTGAAACAGTTTAATCACTTGGGCTAGCATATATATATAATATATATATATTTCTTTTTTGTTTATGTCTCTTTGTGAGCTGACTGTATCTGTTCATAAAAACAATTGGAAGTATATTTGAATTTAACTCCTTGGATTACAAGATATTATACACATTATCGGTCATCAATAACAAAGTATACAGCATATATAAATTCCTAGATATTTAGTTATTCATACAAAATATCTTAATATATTCATGTTTTTAATACATTTATACTATTATTATTTAAACCCAACCTTCCAGCTCATCAACCAATATAAATGTGGCACACCATCTCACTTGCCAATAAAAATCTGGCCTCCCACTCTAAAGAGGTTAGATTGGACACCACTAGCCTAAACCGATGGTTTTTCACATGTGGTGTCAGAAGTGGGTTTAAGATGGTGGATCTTGTGAACCCTAGTACAAACCACTGCATGCCAGCAAGAGAATATACAGCAATTGTTGATCCAAGTCACAGAGGACAAAGCCCATATGGCACAGGCCTTTCAGCACAACAGGTCCAAGCTGCAGAAGACAGAGCAAGTCACTGCATGCCAGCAAGAGAATACACAACAATTGGCACAGGCCTTGTAACACAACAAACCAGCTTCAGCACCCAAGGTCTGCAAATACTACTATGACTTCAGAGACAAGTGGAAGCAAGAAATCAAATCTCTTCCTATGGAAAATGACAAGTAAGGATGATGTAGAAACATACCTCCTAAACTTTTTAAGAATTGTCACTAAGAAAGCTTGGCTTTAAAAGCACCGGGCTACAGTCTTTGCTCTAAATCAGTGCCACAGACAGCCCCACTGAAGTCTATGGAGCCTATGTATTAAACACACCTCAAAACATATTATACATATAACAATAATCATATCAGAGGGGAAACATGGAATTGGTCTCCATTGGGCTAGCCACTTAAGGGAATAGCCTTTATGGAGTTCCAGAGACAAGGTGGACCACCTTTGGTTTGTTTCATCTCAAGTATAATTTTAAACACCTTATCCAGGGGAATCAGAACTAGTGATTTTACTCTTTCAGCTTAGAGGATTGTTAGAAAAACTGGGAAGAGTAAATAGTCTGTGAGTGAAGAAAAGTCCTGATCATTATATATTGTTTTGGGCCCTAAGGGGCCTTTGGTTGTGGGTCAGGGGAGTCCCAACCTAGTACCAATAAGCAGATTGTAATCGTTTCATGATGAGGATCATGTTGACACCTTCACCAGCATAAAAAAGAGTCAGAGAATTGGCAGACTACACTTTGAGACACAAGCTCTTACAAAAGTTTGGGCAACCTGTAGGAGTAGTAAGAAGTACAGCACAAGACTTATATCCATGTCAAATTGTTACACGAGTGCCTTATTTACATAATCTCAGGAGGCAAGGAAAGTCCTCTATTGTCTCTTGGTCCTTCCTTCAGCACCTTGAGTGTTTGGAAATACTCATGTGAAGCTGAAGTGTCACTTCTTCAGTGCTTGGAGGTCGCTTGAGTCTGCCTTTTAGATTTTGATGGGGGAGCCCGCCTTAGTAACAGGTGTTACACTGGCTTTTCCCTACCCTTAGTGACAAGTGTCACTGATGGAACCAGAGTCTCAAATGCTGTCCAGGCCTACCTTGTCTTTTCCATGTGATGCAAAATTGTGAATATTTTTTTCATTGGCTTGTTTACAATTTGGGAAATAGTTGTGGCCTGTGGTTGCTTCAAGGCGGCAGGGACTGGAAATTTTGTATCTTCAGTTTGTGTTTTATGAACTTGTGCTGAAAGTACATGTAATGGAGAAGGGCTGTGTTAATAAGGTTGACTAGGTTGGTTGGATGAAATTAAGTTAGGAGTATTCTCTGGCATCAGTATGCAGGCCAAGGAATACTCTTTTTTTTTTTTTTTGTAGCGTCATGGTATTTGTAAACAGGTAAGAATATTCTGCAAAGTGTGTAAAATATAAAATACAGAGGGCAATAAATCTGATAGGTCAGCTCAGTGGGCCATAATGGCAATTTGTTTAGCTGATAGCCATTTATGGGTATACATTCTATTAGAAATGGAGATGGGTTTGTCTGAATGGGCCTGGTTTGTCTCCTATACATTTTTGAGAGATACAATTACAGAGCTATGAAGGAATGGGGATGTTTCTAAAAGTCCACTTCTCCTACCAAGCCAAGCTGAAGGTCAAATTTGAGCTATCATGTAGCATTTCCATGGCTGGGTACAACATAAGTGTTAGAAGCATGAATGATAATAACATTTGGTATAAGTTATTTAAAAAAGAAAATATAGTACACTATCATCAAATGTCCACATTGTTAAAATACCCAGTTGTAAAATATGGATTTGACAGTCGGACCATAAAGAAGGCTTAGCACTGTAAAGTTGATGCTTTTCAATTGTAGTGTTGGGGAAAAAAAGTTCTTGAGCCATCTGAGCTCAGAGGTTAAGTGCCTGACAGATGTCCCTGGTTTGCTGCGGTTCATAAGGTCATGAAGATTTAGACATGACTAAATGACTAACCAACCACAAATATGTCTAGGTTGGCCAGTCTGGATCAAAGCAATATTTAAGAGAATTTGTTGGAAAACCTACAGATAAGCAAATGTCCTATTGTCATAGCCTATCCTATTGCTGTGTACTCAGCTTTTGTGATATGTTTGGCACATGGGATGCTGCTTGGTGGCACTGTATATTTTTATGATTTGATAATTGTTCCAGTTCTGTAACCTGTATCTGTAGCAATCACATTGGGAAACACTTCATGTGTTTGGAAAGTTTACAACAGGCTAATAACATTAGCAGTTGTTTAAGCCAAGGGCATGACAGCAGTTTTAGAGAAAATCCTAGTGTGTTGAAGCTTCCATGACAGTCATCCTATTTGTGGTATGTAGTATTAGACAAATAGGACTTATACTAAGTATACTAGCAAGCTGCCTTCTACTGAGCATGTGCAGAGTGGTGACAAATACACTGCTTATCTGAATTGACAAACAAAATCCCCGTCTCCATTCAACTCCAGAATCAATAATAACTTGGAAAGGCCTGGGGGAATAGGTATATGAAAAATATTATTGAATCATTTTTTGAGCATGTCTACAGGACCGTTTTCCATATCCTCAATAGCATAAATTGGACAGTGTATGAAACTTTCACAAGCTGCAAAATATTTTAATGCTAAGTTGTATATAATACATAAATGGGTAAAATGAAATCCATAATCACATGCTTATTTTATCTAAAGAGATAACTTAAATGTAAATAGATATTTTATATAAAGCTATATAGTATAAATGTTATAATATGACTTTCTATGTATAATATTGCATGTGGCCATTCTAATTCATTTAAGATGTTGTAAATTAGAAGGATTATTTATGTTCTGAATTTTTCTACAGTATACAAGCATTAAAGATTTTATTTTTAGCTGTTAGTCAGTCTTTCTGACCCACCCATGACAAAAAATATTCTAATATTTTGTTAATTTAGTTCTTTAGAAATAATTACTGATTATCCCTCTAGTCAGCTGTAGAAAAAATCTGCTCAGAGCCAGACATTAATCTAACTTTCTATGTTTTAAGGAATAACTATCTACAACTTTACATTATTAAGGTGACATCATCTTTCTTTTTTATTTATTTAACTCTTTGGTGCTTAATTTGGTTATATTTAATTGCTGAAGAAGACTTCTGTGATGTATTAAATGAACACTGTAGTTTGGAAAAAGTTCCATACATATTTTTGAAGCATCTTCCTTTCATTTGATTGGGCAGATTATCCTGCTGGGACATATTCGTCTACTTAAATCTATTATCAATTGACTATATACAGTGGCATCTTATCTGAATCCACAATTCCTCTTAGTCATCTAAGATTTCTCATCCTGTTACGAACAAAAAAAGCAAAATGTCTACTTCCATGAAAGCAAAATTTAATAAAAGTATTTAAAAAGTAAAGATTACGCTTAATAATTTACATTTTTATAAAAAAATATATATTGCATACTGTAAAGACAAGGTTTTCCTGAATGTGTATTGTACATATGACACTTAAGTGGTTGTTCAGTAAATGTCTTTATTTTCATTATTTTCCTTGAACAGATGGATCCATGAGACAGAATACTTCTGGACCACATTACAACACAGTGACTTATACAAATAAATGTTGGACTGAAACCACCACAGAACTTCACCAAACCATTTCTGTTCAGTATAACAACAATGGACTCAAATTACAGAGACGCACTCAGCAGAAGTCTCAAAAGAGAAAGGAAGAGTGTTCTGAATGTGGGAAATATTTTGTTAGCAAGTGTGCTCTTCATATACATCAGAGAGTTCATACAGGAGAGAAACCATTTGCATGTTCAGAATGTGAAAAGAGATTCACTCAGAAATCTAGCCTTATCCAACATAAGAATCTACATAGAGGGGATACACCTTTTGCATGTTCTGAATGTGGAAAATATTGCGCTAGCAAGTCTTCTCTTCTTGTACATCAGAGATTCCATACAGGGGAGAAACCATTTGCATGTTCTGAATGTGAGAAACGATTTAGTCAGAAAGGTCACTTTATCCGACATAAGAATCTACATACAGGAGATAAACCATTTGCATGTTCTGAATGTGAGAAAAGATTTACTCAGAAATGTTACCTTAGCCAACATATGAATCTACATAAAGAGGATAAACCATTTGCATGTTCTGAATGTAAGAAAAGATTCACTCAGAAAGCTAACCTTATCCGACATAAGAATGTACATAGGGGGGATAAACCATTTGCATGTTCTGAATGTGAGAAAAGATTTACTCAGAAAGGTCACCTTATCCGACATAAGAATCTACATACAGGGGATAAACCATTTGCATGTTCTGTATGTGGAAAATATTTTGCTAACAAGTTTGATCTTTTCACTCATCAGAGAGTTCATAGAGGGGATAAACCATTTACATGTTGTGAATGTGATAAACGCTTTGGTAAGAAATCTAACCTTATCCAACACATGTATATACATACTGGAGAGAAACCGTATACATGTTCAGATTGTGGGAAATGTTACACATCTCAAACAGCTCTTCTGAACCATAAAAGATGTCATTCAGAAGAGAAAAAATTTGTATGTTCTGAGTGTGAGAAAAGCTTTAACTTCAAAACAAACCTAATAAGACATATAAAAATACATACAGGAGAGAAACCATTTAAATGTACTGAGTGTGATAAATGTTTTAGCACAAAGTGCAATCTTATTTGTCATCATAGATCTCATACAGGAGAGAGACCATTTGTGTGTTTGGAATGTGGAAAAGAATTTAGCACCAACTCAAATCTAGTAAAACATCAACGCATTCACACAGGAGAGAAAACATTGACATGTTCTGAGTGTGGAAAAAGTTTTAGAGATAAATCAGATCTTGATTCTCATCAGAGAATTCATACAGGGGAGAAGCCATATGCGTGTCGTGAGTGTGGGAAATGTTTTGCCACAAGTTCAAACCTTTTACAACATCAGAGAACTCATACAAGATAGAAAGCATTTGTGCATCTTATGGTGGTAAGTAGGCTCCCGGGAAATACATGAGAGAACTTATCTTATATGACAGTGAAGTGTAAAGATTCTGATTAACAGGATAGGCTGTGTGTATCTAGCTGGCCACTTGTTAGTTCAAGAAATGTGTATTTTTAAAGTCAACAATAAAGCAATATATCAATAAAATTATTTATAAACGATTGTACCTGCCTGATGTGCTGGATCTGTCTCCACCTTCCACCTTTATGTGTCTGTATAATGCTTTTTTTATGTTGCATGAATTATACGTTTAGAAAATGCACTTATTACACATTTGAATAAGAATAACTTTTTCTGTATTGGGTAGTTGAATTTTTACTTACTGAATTTTTTTTATTGCCCATAAATATATTGCTATCATATTAGATAATCACATTTCGATTACCCGCCCACAGTCATTACAGGTCAGCCAAAGACTCAAATTAGTGCTGACTTCTCCGTTGATTTTAGCACAGCTTGAAAATTACAAGTGCTAAATAAAAGTTACACAAAATAAATTTTCCTATTAGAACTGCACGTCTAGCATAAAGTCTAACCCGCAACCTCAAAAAGTATCACTTTCTGTCAAAAATATTACGAGTACTAGATAGGACTCGCAAAGGCTTTCATAAATATTAATTAGAGCTGTAGCAGCCATTTTAAGAGACATCACTGTACTTGAAAAGCAGGGGAAGGAATGGAAATATATTACAATTAATTGCACAGCAGTCAGGAAGAAAAGCTTTAAAACATTTATTTTTTTTGGACTGGTTGTGCATATGGTAATATTAAAAGTTTTGCTGCAAGATGCAACATAAAGCAATTTAAGACACAGTACATGACTAAATAGCAAGGAAAAACATGGATTTTCCTCATAAATATTATGTCAAACTCAAAGAGGCTCAAAATTGGACTTTAAATATATATATATATTCATTAAAATATTTTAGTCATCAGAAATATATTGGAACAGAAACTATTGACAATATTACACCGCCTCATGACATATATCAAATACCAGGGGAACATACACCACACTATGCAAGAGGTTAATACTAATCTGTAAACTCACAGGGACCACAATAGGTACTGACAATTAAAGATATAGACACACCTGTCTCGGACCCCTTTTCCAGTTTCTGGATCTTAACCCATTGAGCTACCATGAAGGACAGACTGCTTTACTATGTGTAAAAACATATCCATTGTATTGCAATCTGTTTTGTCACATTGCTTGCCACATAAAGTTAATATACTCTATGTGAGGTCTGTACCACAAGATATGGAGACAGTATTATGTGCATTTGAAAGTTGGCCTATTGTTCACAGGTGCCAGACAGGTTGACTATTAGGCCCCATGTGGAGTCAATGTCCTGTCATTGTTGTGTTGTATAGACCCCCCTCTGTATCTATATTGTTGACTTTCCAAAAATAAATCAGTTCACTTCTGATGAGACATATAGAAATCTATTATTTGCTCCTGGTGGCTGCGATACTGGTCCTATCTCCACTCTGCAAGAAACATGTCCTGGTTACTACCACAGGAAGGTTACTGAGAGTCCTGGAAGTGCTAATTCCTGATGGAGAGATCCTGACTGATACAGAAGCCAGATATCTGGGTGCTGGTGCTGAGATTTCAAAGAACCCAATGGTCCTTGTGCGTAGTGAACCTGTAGTCTATTTTAAGTGGCCTTGGGCAGTAATAGCCCCTACCCCTGGAACGTCACAACATCCCAAATAATGCTCTGAAACACTTCACCACCACCACAGCACACTGTTGAAAAAAAACAATGTACGCACATCCATGGGAAGGTATGTCATCTACACAAGAACTTGAGTCTTACAAACTTGGGTTTGAGAAATGTCAGCATGGGCAGCCTTGAGTCTGAAAGAGAGGTGAGGTTGACCTTGTGATGGTTGCTACATGGGTATATCGCTACATAGCACAGGCTAGGCAATGCGTTGTCCCAGGGAACATGTAGGGAACACAGTGTTAGAGGCACAGAAACATGGGAATTCAGGGACAAATCATGACAAGGGGGATTTCACTAATCTGTTCAATCTGTTGAGGAAAGCCAACAAACACACATTGAGGCTGTGGAGAGGCACATGGAGCAACAGCACACTGACCTCCATCAAGGGCAATATTGTTTATACCCATCCTGTAAATTCCCACACCATTGCTGTTGTGCATGTGAAAATATGTATTCCAATAATAATTATGTTACATTATAGCTATTGCTAATGTCTTAATTCATATATTAATTATTGTATTAATTATTACCTGTCATTTGGTTAACAACCCTTTAGGGGAATGGTGTTATTGAACAGTGCTAAAATGTATACTTTTCCTGAGCATTAACTCACAAGCATCACCAATAATATTGTTCACGCATGATGGAAAATATTGTAATAATAACATACAAAAATAGTGCTTGAATGCATTTTTTAAATATTAATACATGTGATCATTTGGAAACACGCCTGTATCAATGTAATGTTCACATAACAATGTATTGGACAGTAATTAGGGATATTTGTTTCAGAAGGATGGCATATTTCATGCAGATTTTAGGTTTTATGGGCACCAGTATGTGAAATGATGTTAAACATTATAACGGATCTCCTGGCACCCCGACCGGGTACCTCCGTTGATGGACGCGTCCTAGTTTGCGTCGAGGACTACAAGCACCTCACCGGACACCACAACCACTACAGACTCCACAACCGCCATAGCTTAAACCTCCCAGGGAGTATGCAGCGCATAGCAATCCCCAGTGTGATATAGCAATCCCCTCCAAGAACGAGACGAGGCTACGTTTTGAAGGGTCAAGTAGGACTCTCTTGCTGGCACACCCAGCCTGGTTTTTATTACAGTCAGGTAAACAGAACACACCCAGGGGAAGGTATAAACAACCAATAACACAATAGTAACGCCCACAGTTTCCCTCCCCTCTACTTGAGAGATAATTGAGTTTATTACTGTATCTACTCAATTATCTCCCAGCTAAAACTTACACATTTTTATACATTTTTATAACTTTATGATTTTACATAGTACCTAAATAAAACTTACATTTTTATGAACAACATAAATTGTTGAACAACATATAAAAAAATGGCATGAATCAGACCAGGGGTTCAAAAGTTAGTAAAAGTATCTTTTACACATAACACACAGACATTTCACATATCCCCCATAGTTGACCACACAATACACATAGAGGGACAATAGGTGGGTCACACCTCCCTGAGGCTACCTGGCAACTTTGATACAATCAGACATGGATTAGATCATCCTTCTTTGTTCTTATGGCTGAGAATGAAAACACTTTATACAATAGACTTCCTTATCTTATGAGTCTCTGTAATAGGATTATCTATTATGCCCAGGTCTGCAATAGTATGGGCTAATATTCTGCAGAGCATAAACCAACATACATACAGTATAATAGTAGGATCATATTTTAACCATAATAATCATAAAACAGGGTAAAACAGCGATGGGTTCCGTTACACACCTCCCCCGTGACCATAAGCCGGCATACACGGTCTGATCCCAACGGATCGGCCTGGGGATGTCCGGACAAAAGTATTTGTTGGTCAATTCTCTAGTTTGACAACCCATCAGCATTGCTGCCATTCATATTTACTCACATTTCACATATCCCCAGATAGCTGGGATCTAAGCGCACAAAACTACCGAATAGCGCTCAGATCCTCTTCACACAGTTCAATTGCCATGTAGCTAAAGTCTTTCCCATAGTCTTTCATTATATGAATGGGCTCCATGGCATAGCTATCTGTGGTATCATGGTTCACACAGGGCAAGTACCGAATGACCCCCCTGTATGTAAAGGGCCAGAATGAGTGACATACACTCTGGTATGGCCGAATACTGTGTTTAAAGGGCAATATGTCCCAGGGCCATAGTCGCAGGGCAGGAGGCTGGCAAACAGTCCTCTCCAAGACAAAGTGGCGAAGGGCACTTTGTCACAATTATGATAAACACTTTTAACATAGAAAGTATAAACACTTGGCCATAACAGTATCACATCCCAATTAACTTAAGTTTAGTGACATGCAACCATACGATTACAGTACTGCATGAAGGGATGGCTATACAAGAAGACGATCTACATACAAATGTATTATCGTTACATATATAATTATATGTATGTTCATGTCCCAAAAACATTAACCATTAGGAACAAATGAAAACAGTGATAAATGTATCAGACTGTGCATTAATATCATGGTTGTGGTGTGAGCGGATCCCAGAAGGACAAAAGGCTGTCTGGGAAAAAGGAGAAATCTAAGGGGTTAGAGGTAATAATTATGCTTAGAATCTTTGTTGTTTAGTCGTTCGTTCGTGTCCGACTCTATGTGATCTTATGGACCATAGCACGCCAGGTGCCTCAATCAGCCACTGCCCCTCTGAGCTCCATCAAGCTCATGTTCATACCTTCATTCTTATCCTTCCATCTCAGCATCTGCCTCCACCTTTTTCGAGTGCCTTCAATCTTTCTCAGCATCAGCATCTTCTCTAGAGAATCCTGTCTTCTCATGATATGGCCAAAATATTTCAACCGCATGATCATACCTTCCAGTGAACATTTTGTCTTGATTTCCTGAAGTACTGATTTATTGGATCCTCTTGCAGACAAGGAAATCTATGCAGTCTTCTCCAACACCATAACTCAAAGGCATTAATTCTCTGGCGCTCAGCCTTCTTTATGATCCAGCTCTCACATCCATATGTTACTACTGGAATTACCATATTTTTTACTGTGTGGACCTTTGTTGATAGTATAAAATCTTTACTTTTTAGCCTTCCTCCCTAGAAGCAAACAGCTTTTAATTTCATGCTACAGTCACCATCTGCAGAGATCTTGAAGCCCCAAAAAATAAAATCTGTCACTGCTTCCACTTCTTCCCCTCTATTTGCCAGAAACTGAGATTGCTGTTTGTCATAATCATTTTTTAACATTGAGCAGCAGGCCAACTTTTGCACTCTCTTCTTTTACCCTCATCAATAAGTCCTTTAGTTCCTCCTCACTTTCAGCCATCAGAGTAGTATCATCGGCGTAACTGTGGTTTTTGATATTTCTTCCAGCAATATTGATTTCAGATTTGGATTCATCCAGCCCAGCCTTACGCATGTTGTATTATGCATATAAATTGAATAAATAAGGTGACAACATACAACCATGTCACACACCTTTTTATTTTGCATGCTGGGCATGTATATCAGGGAAGAAGGTAAGAGAGCAAGGGCTACAAGGTGGCAGCAAACTACAGGGGGGGGGGGGGGGGGGGGGTTCTGTGAGGGTCAAAGAAAAGAGATAGGGAAGGGTGCTGAGAGAGTCTTTGGTTTCTGTGTGGGAATGGATGCTAATAGCCAGGCAAGGAAAGTTCAGGACGAAAGTTCAGGATGAACTGAGTTAGTTTGGGTTCCAGTAGACAGAGAAGTTCATACACACAGAGATCCATCCAGGGTAAAATAGGAAGTAGTCACACAGTTGCATTGACATGGTATTTGTTATGCTGGTTAACTTTGCAAGAAACCTGGAAGCTAGGCTTGATAGTGAATTGCATTTATTGGCTTTTCAGTAAATTCCTTGCAGTTAATTATCATTTTGAAAGACGTCTTAGATGTCTGCAGCATCTTTCTATCAGTTACTCCACTGGCTTCCTGAAGCCTCCAGAATAAAAAATGGGGGAGGGTTAGTATAGTCAATATGGAGGAATTGCTAAGTAACTCAAGTACAGTGGCAGGCACTTCAGAACTACAAACTCATAACACCATAAGGTATATGCTTGCTAATACCAAAATATTACTAGGGAATTATTAGCAGTTATTGGGAAATGGGATTTAATAGGCATTACTGTAACATGGCCGGGTGATTCTCATGACTGGACTGGACTGGTTAATCCGGATGGTTATAAACTATTTAGGAAAGATAGGGGAAATGGTACAAAAGGAGGATGGATTTGTCTGTATGTTAAGCCTGAATTAAAGCCTATAGTCAGAGAGATAATGTTGAATCCTTATGGGTTGAGTTAAATAGCAGAGCAGTAAAAAAATTTTTTTTTTTAACAATCTTTATTTATTGAGCATGGACAAAAAATGTTACATTATAAACCTTACGGAATTCTCATGATAATACAGAACCTTAGTCATACCGTACAAGCATATTAATACAGCTTTAGATTGGGACATGACAGTCCCCCCTCTGTTTTATGTGGAAACATTACTTTTTTTGATATGCAAGCGGGTCCCTGTCTACAAATAAATCTAAAAAATTTCCTCTGGAGGTTTGACAGCTCCCTTGCTCGTATCTGGATTGGTAACGTTCTAAGTATAGCAATCTGGGTAACACATTAATTTTAATCAAATTAATTCTTCCTAGCCAGGATTTTGGAAATGTTGTCCATCTCCCCAGGTCACTCAATAATGATTTATACAGTGGAACATAATTGGCTTTATATAAGTCCTCCATTCTGGGACTTAAAAATATTCCTAGATTTTTAATTTGTCTAGTCGCCCATTTAAAATTGTATAAGAAGCTGATAGCTTGTTTCTCTGATGCTGTAAGATCTATTGCTAGGGCCTCTGATTTTTTCTAAATTTATTTTGAGGCCTGAGAATAGTCCAAACTCCTGGATAGTCTGCATTAAAGCCGGTGTAGACCGGGCAGGGTTTGAGAGAATACAAAGCAGGTCGTCTGCAAAGAGACACATTTTGTACTGAAGGTCTCCTATCTCCTGCTTTGCTCTAATTGCCTGAGCCAAGGGCTCCATGGCAATAGCAAATAGAAGGGGAAACAGTGGACACCCCTGTCTGGTTCCTCGACGAATGTGGATAATGGGGTTCTTGCTTCCAGGAGGTTCACTAATGCCTTGGGAGACTTGTAGAAGTATTTTCTTAAATTTATAAAGTGACCCTTAAAGCCGAATTTCTCTAATATTGCATATAGATAGGGCCATTCCCGGGAGTCGAAGGCCTTCTCGATATCAAAAGCCAAAAGGCACGCCTGCTGTTTGGTTTGTTTAGAGTGACGTATCAAGTTCAATATCTTTCTAATGTTGTCCCCTGCCTGTCTATGTGAGACAAAACCCACCTGGTCCATATGTATTAGTTTTGGTAAAATGGCTGTCAACCTGTCGGCCATGATTTTGGATAAGATCTTTACATTACAATTTAGAAGGGGGATCGGCCTATTATTTTTGGTCTCTAACAGAATACGACCTTCCTTAGGGAGCAGCACTATTTCTGCTAAGTTCAATTCTGTAGGTGTTTGCTGACCTTCTAAAATGTTATTGAATAAGCTAACTAAATGTGGTCCCAATACCTCCACAAATTTCTGCAAATACAGACCAGGTGACTTACCTAATTTAAGCTTTTGAATTGTGTCTTGCTGATTTAGCCTATCCAGCTCTTACTATTTTGGGCAAATCCCTTTCATTCAAAAAGGTACACATGCTATGATGATCCAGCTGTTGTGTAGCTGTATATAGTTTGCTATAAAATTTTACAAATGCCTCCTGGATTTTCAGAGGACTTGCTGTAATTTGCCCTGAAGAAGTCTTAATTTGATGTATCTTAAGAGTGTATTTGGATTGAAGTTTCCTTGCTAGTAGGGCACCTGGCTTATTAGCCTTGTCAAATAATTTCTGCTGGGTCTACCTAAGTGCTTTCTCAGTTTGCTCTGATTGGATTAGGTCCAATTCCACTCTGTTTTTGTCAATCCGCTGTCTAATACCCTTGTCCGGGTTCACCTAATTTAGCAGTTCTAGCTTTTGCAACTCCCTAGTAAGCTCACTCTCCCTCATTTTTTGTTGTTTTTTATGTTGTGCCTTGTGGGTTACCCTTATTAGACCCGGCTGAAGCCCAGGGGTCATACTTGTCTTAAAGAAGTGGTCCAGCTCTTGTGAGATCCTATCTTTAATTAAGGGATTGGTGAGGAGCCCCTCATTAATCCTCCAGGAGTAGGATGGTCGACCTTCCAATCCCCACTCTAGTTTGATTTTCACACAAGAGTGGTCAGACCAGGCACAAGGGATTATCTCAGCCTTACTAGCTTTATCGATTAGTGTAGAGTCCAACAAAATGTAATCAATCCTGGAATAAGTCCCATGGACATGTGAATAGTATGAATATTGTCTATTGTTGGGATTTAACTCTCTCCACGAGTCTACCAGATTCAGTTTAAGCATGTATGCCTGTATTTGTTTTAGCACTTTAGCGTACCTGTTCTCCACCCTCCCCCCCAGTTCAATCCTCCTCCATGTTCAATGTTAAATTAAGGTCCCCCCGTAGAATTAGTTTTCCAAATCCTGGCTTATTTAGCACTTTAAATAGTCCCAATATAGCTCTGTGGGGATCCACTGTAGGGTCATAGACTGATACTAAGGTTGTTTTAACCTCCTGGACCGTGCCTGTAATAATAACGTAGTTTCCCAATGGGTCCACCAGCTTTTTTTCCAGTACAAAAGGGAAGTTTCTGTGGAGCAAAATGGCTGCCCCCCCCCCCCCCCCTTTTTTCGATTTCTGATCGGCATTATACATATACGGGTAATTCTTATGCATAAATTTAGTGTGTTTGTTTTGCTCAAAGTGCGTCTCCTGCATAAATATGACAGATGGGTTATGCTCTTTCTAAGTTCTAAATGCCTTGCTTCGCTTGAACTGAGAGTTAAATCCCTTGACATTATGTATAATAAACACTAAGTCTGAGCTACTCATTGTATCCTATTTTTGTGACTGCTAGTGTAGGCTCCATTTACCCCATGTCTTCTTACCGTTGACCGCTAGCTCCCGGATCTCCCATGGCTTTGAAGTGGAAGGCGACATGGTCAGCAACTGCGGTAATCCCCACCAAACTCTCTCAATAAAAGGAAAAAACACATGTACAGTATAACATTCGTATATGCTCTCAACTGTTCCTTTATGCTATCTATATGAAAGTATAGATTTTCCCATATTCAACAATAGATCTTTACTGTATCATAAACTTTTGTTAGAGTGACCTGATTATCTTAACATTCTTACATGCTCTCGGTTGATCAGTTTTGCTATTTTTTATAAGAGTATACAATGTCCCATATGCATTAATAGTTCTTTGGTTTCTCAGAAATGTTCTTTAGAATGACCTAGGGATCCTGGCCCGACTCTGGAACCATTAGAGCACCCCTTAAGGGTGGATCAAAGGCCTCCTTCCCTTGCTGGGCTTGCAAACCCGCGTGACCTCTCTGACGCTTCGGAAGTGGCACCTCCACCCACTGTTTTGTGGGCCTTTCTCTTTGTCTCAGCTCTCTAGATCCCGTAACCTCCCCGCCTACAGCGAGATTTAGATGTGCTAATATTTTCAAGCATTCATCTAAGGTTTGTGCTGAATGATTTGCTCCATTCCAATGAAAAAAGATCCAGAAGGGAAAGCCCCATCTATAGGGAATTCTATTCTTCAACATAACTTCCAGTGTCGGCCTCATTTCCCTATGTTTTGACAAAGTTGTAGGAGCAATGTCTGCAAAAATCTGGATTCAGGAACCATCAGGGCCCACTATATTGGAAACAGTTCTGGAAGCATTCAAGATTAGGTCCCTCGTTTTTTGACAGAGAAAACGAGCTATGATGTCCTTAGGTAGATTCTGATTGGCAGATGCCCCTAGAGCTCTATGTGCTATTTCAAGCTCACAATCCGGCACCTCCGGTAGCAGCTTGCAAAGGACCTCCATTAGATATGGCACTAGATTGGTAACTTGTTTTGAAATGCCACGGAATCGCACATTGTTCCCACGAGATCTATTTTCAGTGTCCTCCAGTTTGTTCTCCAGGGCGACCATCCTTGCTGTATTCGAAGCTATAGATAGCTTATCTTGTTCTTGAGTATCCAGTATCCGATCCGTTAAAGACTCAAGGGCATGCGTTCTCTGCCCTAAATCTTGCATTTCTTTCTTAAAGTCCTGGACTGCCTGTGATAGCTGCATCTTTAGTAATGACTCAAATCTCGTCATCATCTTCTCAACAATATCAGGGTCCTTCAATGTATCCCTTTGACCCCCTTCAATATCTGAAGTGTCTGATAGGCCCGATGTGGAGCCCTGTGGTGGTAACTGATGCTTGACAGGGCTTTGAAATGCTCTGGAATTCCCTTAGATGTAGTACTCTTGCGTGATCTCCCCATCACCTCCACCGGACCTCTCTGGAGGTATATAGGACCAAGTTGATCTTCAAGCTGGTGAACCAATGTTCTCGGTGCATATGGGAAATGCTATCGAGCTCCTCTACATTGCTTTATTTATGTACTGCATTCTTGAGCTTCGTGCTTTATATGCTTGTGAGTGTTTGGCCTGTCTCCACCGCTCTTATTTGAGCTGCATGCTGTGAAATGCCCAATGAACTATAAGCAACACAGAATACGTATATAACTTCGCTGTCAGTTTAGCATTAATATGTACTGTCCCTCTGATAGCTTGTGTGTCTCCCGCAGCAGCGACCTCTTTTATCTGTGTCTTTTGTTTACTCTCCTGTGCCTCCACAGCATGGGTAATGGCCTCCTCTAGTTAATACTGGCAGCCCAGCACCTTTACTTGCTGTATATCAATTTGTAAAGTACGGATTTTTGGCCACAAGATGTCGCCTCTTCTCCCCTTTTCTTGCCCAGTGTTGAACCCCTTTGCAGGCTACTTACTGCTCTATTGAGAACAAACGTTTCTGGGTTGTGTCAACTTTTTGAGATTAGTTGTGCAGTGTAGATTTTGATCATATATATACAATTATGTACAATATTGTAGTCTCTTGTGCTGACCCCTTAGGGAGTGATTGTTTGGGTAAAGGCTTTGTGATAAGGGTAGAAAAATAAATTGTCTTTAGGGCACACACGGGGCCCTTCAGCCTGTGGTATTATTTTGAATATGTAACACCTTATTTCTGCACCTTCTATGGTGTCCAGATCTTTTTGCCGGCCTTTCCAAGGTGGCGCCTGTTGTTGTTTCTCCCTCCTTATGGCTCTAATACAGTCCAAAAGCCTGCTGTTTGTTTGCTTGGGGAAAATATACTTCTGAGAGGAATTAGGCTCTAATGCACAGGCGGAGGTTTTATTTTTATTATAGACTGTGTTGAAGGGGGTTGGTGTACTGAGTATTATGAGGCTCACCGTATTATTTCTGCTCTGTTGCTGAGAGAGCGTTGCCTCATTCTCCATATAGTCCTTATTGTGTTAGGATCACCAGCATTGTGAGTTCCTGTGGGGGTGAGCTCACTGCTCCTTCTTTCTTCTACTGTACCTCCTGCTCTTGGGGTTCGGAGCGCAGCCTCGTGGTGCTCCTTGCACCTTCTCTGCTGCCTGCGTCTCTGCCCAGCACCTCCTCTACCTTGTTGTTTCTGCTGCTGATGCTCCAGTGGGGTAATTTACTACCGCTATGGCTTGACATGCCCTGTAGGCCGCAGCCTCAGGGACTGCATATGTTTTCAAAACCACCCACAAGTGGTAACAAAATACTTACGGAGGGCTTCTAAGGACACTATCAACTTTTTAAGTTGTTAAAAATAGGTATTCTGGTCTAGATGAGCGAATTGACCCTTTTCTGTAAGGAGCTACAGACACACACGTCTAGCTTGGTCCCTTGTTAGCCACGCCCCCATCAGAGCAGCAATTTTTTAAAGAATATTATTAGGAATATGCTATAAACCCCCAAATATATTTGGAAGTGAGGAAATGCAGTTTTTGTTACAGATTGGAAATGCAGCTAAGCATGGTCAAGTTTTATTAATGGGAGATTGTAATTACCACAAAATAAACTGGATGAATGAGTCCAGTAGTTCAGCTAGAGGGAGCAGGTTCTTGAGCACACTCAGGGATCATTATCTGGCCCAGGTTATACAAGAGCCTACTAGAAATGAAGCTATCTTAGATTTAGTCATCACAAATAATATTGATTATTACAATGTGACACAAGCGTTTGATAATCAGTGACCAGGAAAAGGCAGATTAACTTATTTAAAGTTATTTTCTTCGGTATATACAGGGGAGGTACCAGTGGTTGGAACACTGAAATATAATGGGGCTACACTACCGTCACAAAATAATTGATTAACGTAGGAAGAAATCCAAAAGTAATTTTTGTTTTTGTTTAATGAAGCCCTGGTCCTGATGGAATACATCCAAGGATACTGAGGGAGCTGGGATTTGTAATAACCAAACTATTATATTTAATTTTTCAAGATTCACTCAACACAGGGATGCTACCAGATGACAAGAGAAAAGCAGATGTGATACCTAAATTTAGAGCAAATCCAGGGAATTATAGACCTGTAACACTCACTTCTGTAGTGGGAACGTTTTTAGAAGGGTTGATAAGGGATAATATACAAGAATATGTCTATTTGAACAGGATTATAAGTAGGAGTCAAAATGGATTTATGAGAGTATTTTCTAAGAGGAGGTTAGCAGGAACTTGGATCTGAAGGGGACAAATGATGATTACACCAATTATATTTTCTGACCACCGGGGTGAACCTTTACTCATAAGCAAGACGTCTTGGGGATTCTGTATGGAAATGAGCACACATATACACACGCAAGCTTTCCACACAGAGTCTTGTTTATTTGGTTACATTTGGAGCTTATATAACAGATAGGATAATAATTCTTACATGTCAGGTTTCTCATTGGCTATTATCCAGTGCCAGGTACCAAACAGTCAGGTGTGGTGCGCGTGCCACAGAAAAGGTTCATGAGAGTAGTTCATGAGAATAGTGCATGAGAAAAGTGCACAGATCATCACGTACACATATTTCTAGAACATTCTCAAAGTTTATGCAATTAAAAATTGGCAAGAAATATGTTGTAGATAACAGGTTTCAGGATTACATATTTTAGCTGTGAGAGCAGTTTCTAGCAGTGTCTGGTACCTAAGACACCTGCTAAGCTGAGCAGAAACACAATTAACCCCTTCAGGATCAAGGCAACTCTTTTTGGATTTTGCAAAGGCGTTTGATACAGTGCAACATGGAAGACTATTGTGCAATCTAAGGGATGCAGTAATTGCACTACATACCTGCTCATGGATTCAGAGCTGATTAAAAGACAGGAAGCAAAGGGTTGTTGTAAATGGAACATACTCAGATTGGACTAATGTTGGTAAGTGGGGTTCCTCAATGTTCAGTATTAGGTCCTCTACTTTTTAGCATATGTATTAATGACTTAGGACTAAAAAGTAGTGTCTCCATTTTTGCTGATGACACTAAGTTGTGCAAGGTAGAATTAAATCAGAAAATGACGTACTGAGCCCCCAACGGGATTTACATACATTAGAGAAAAAGGGCAACTAAATGGCAGATGAGATTTAATATGAACAAATGTAAATTTATGCAAGACACTTACTGAAGGAGCATGGCATGCTTTAATGACAGTAGAAATTGTTTTTGTTCATAACAGGATTAGTCACTGTCAAGAGGGTGTTTGGGTATTGGTGGTGTTGGGACTGGACAAGGATAATACTGAGGCTGGGCATGAGGGAGACATATTACTGGACATATTACTGTTGCACCTAAGATGAATAACACGTCTCCTGCATACAGTTAAAGTTCTGTTTGCAACTGTCACTGTTACCATGGCTACCTGCAGCACCACAGCCCTGACATCTAGAATCCTGAGTGGCTGTCGTAACAATCAGTTCGACCTTCATTCAGCAGTTTATTCAAGACCCCAAATGGGGACTGGAGGTTTGAGGTGTCCTATTGCCTGAAGAGACCGTCTGCATTCTGATGAGCTCTACCCTGCCTGTACTGGATAGTAAAGATATGAGTCTGCAAAGCTAAGCCTCCTCTCAACAGGCAACCACTGTCCCTGGCCACCCTATTGAGGCAGCACAATGGATTGTGATAACCACAAACATTTTCCCAAAACGGTAGGCCTGTAGGTTCTTTAGGACCTTGATGACTGCCAGACACTCCTTCTCCATAACCATATAGTTGACCTTTCTGGGCAACAGTTTGCAGCTCGGGTGTGCAAGTGGGTGTTCCTTGCCCCCAGCATTCATTTGACTCAAAACAGCCCTGTTGCCATATGTGGATGCATCCGTCTGGACCAAGAAAGGGCTAGAGTAATCCAGGTTGATTAGGACATGGTGGGAAGAAAGGGCATCCATGAAGTCCTGGAACGCTTTCTGAAATTGAGGGTCCACCATACCAGCCGGGACATCCTCTTTTTAGTGAGATCTGGTAATACCCAGCATTACCCAGAAATGTTAACACCTGCCTCTTACTCACTGAAGTGGGCCACTGCTCTATTGAGGTTATCTTGGTTGGCTCTAGCCAGACCTTCACTACTCTGTGCCTTAGGTACTGCTACTCCCCCCTAGAAAACTGGCACTTGTTAGGGTGAATGGTCAACAATGGTTTCTGGTTCCTGACAAGTATGGCTGAATTTGGCAATGTCATCCAGGTATTCATGGTGAACTCCTGGCAACTATATATATATATATAAATATATATATATATATATATATATATATATATATATATATATATATATATATATAAACATATATATGGTATTGGATTATAAAAGTGAAGCCTTTGTGGGTAAATTTGCATATCCCTGCCCAGGTTTCCAGAATGCAGTGCAATAACTGTATTTCTCAGAATTCTGAGCAGGAAACAAGTTTTTTAAAGTTGTTTTAGTCACTCAAATTTGAACACAAATGTACTATTTTTTATTTATTTACTGTACTGTTGTATGGTGGAGGGCTTCTTTTGCTCTTTTGCCCATCATAAATTATACATATAATTACAAAATTAGTCCATATGTTGTGCTGGTTACCATTAATTAATTTAATTAATTAATAAAAAAAATGTGCATGTTATGTAAAAAATTGCATTTTCCTATTAAGATTACAATGAATTTGCCATTTTCATGTCAATCAACCTCAGTAATCATCCCACCAATGTATTTATCTTTGTACTAGTGTGAAATAATTGCTAATGATCTCTAAGTATGCACATGCGCAGGTTGTTTCTAGTAATTGCTTTTAAGTTGAGAATAATGTCCAGCATTTCAAATGCTATTACATTCAACCACAGAAAAGGAAAAGTATGGTTTTAAATAAAGCACCAAGTTGCAGAGAACCCATAACATGGAATGTCTCTGACTCCAGCCCTGCTACTCAGGACTGCCTGAGCAATAAAATGTATGTTTTAGTTATCTGTTTGTATATACAACAAGAAAAATGAGACACATTACTTGGCCTTTTTATGACTGTGATTGGCAGACAAAGTATGTATTTGAATATGACTAGTGATGTCGCGAACATCAAATGTTTGCGAACGGATGAACATCGGCGAACCGCCATAGACTTCAATGGGCAGGCGAATTTCAAAACCCACAGGGACTCTTTCTTGCCACAATAGTGATGGGAAAGTTGTTTCAAGGGGACTAACACCTGGACTGTGGCATGCCGGAGGGGGATCCATGGCAAAACTCCCACGGAAAATTACATAGTTGATGCAGAGTCTGGTTTTAAGCCATAAAGGACATAAATCACCTAACATTCCTAAATTGTTTGGAATAACATGCTTTAAAACATCAGGTATGATGTTGTATCGATCAGGTAGTGTAAGGGTTACACCCGCTTCACAGTAACAGACCAATCTCCCCGTTTAATGCACCGCAAACAACCGCAAACAGTCCCTTTGCACAACCGCAAACTTCCCATTTGCACAAGGTTGGATACCAAGCTAGCCATGTCCCGTTCCTTGTCCTCACTGATGTCATTGAAGGTCTCTTCCTCCACCCAGCCACCAAGGGTCCCCGAAAGGTGACAACAAGCCGCCTGGGACGCCTGCTGTGTTTGGTCTTCCACCTCCTCAAAACCACCTTTCTCCTCTGACTCCTCTTCTTCAGACTCCTCTCTCTGTGTTGCCTCTGTCTGCGTTATTATAAGGTGTGTACTGTTAAGTAGTACTATTCCTATCGGTTTAATCCCTGTTACGTCCACTATTAGGGGACGTGTATATGGCATGGATTTTTGGAACAGGGAGATGGAAAAAGATGCTTGGTCGGACCTCCTACTTCTTATTTGGGGCACTGCACGTGCAATCTAAGGTGCCACCAGATAGGAGTGGTGTATTAAGTTGTACTACTCATTCCTATCAGTTTAAAACCTGTTACGTTACCTATCAGGGGACGTGTATATGGCATGGATTTTTGGAACAGGGAGATGGAAAAAGATGCTTGGTCGGACCTCCTTCTTCGAATTTGGGGCACTGCACGTGCAATCTAAGGTGCCACCAGATAGCAGTAATGTATTAAGTTGTACTACTCATTCCTATCAGTGTAATACCTGTTACGTCACCTATCAGGGGACGTGTATATGGCATGGATTTTTGGAACAGGGCAATGGAAAAAGATGCTTGGTCGGACCTCCTACTTCTGATTTGGGGCACTGAACGTGCAATCTAAGGTGCCACCAGATAGGAGAGGTGTATTAAGTTGTACTACTCATTACTATCAGTGTAATACCTGTTACGTCACCTATCAGGGGACGTGTATATGGCATGGATTTTTGGAACAGGGAGATAGAAAAAGATGCTTGGTCGAACCTCCTACTTCTAATTTGGGGCACTGAACGTGCAATCTAAGGTGCCACCAGATAGGAGTGGTGTATTAAGTTGTACTACTCATTCCTATCAGTTTAATACCTGTTCCGTCACCTATCAGGGGACGTGTAAATCGCATGGATTTTTGGAGCAGGGAGATGGAAAAAGATGCTTGGTCGGACCTCCTACTTCTAATTTGGGGCACTGCACGTGAAATCTAAGGTGCCACCAGATAGGAGTGGTGTATTAAGTTGTACTACTCATTCCTATCAGTTTAATACCTGTTCCGTCACCTATCTTTCCTCCCAATAGCACATTCTATATGTCATCAACCGGCCTGTGTGTATTTAGAGAACCACACTTTAAGGCCCTTAACCTGGGACAAGGTGGCTTGGCTATCAGAATTGCCTCAGAGCCTTAAAAACTCGCCAAACCCCCTAATCAGACACTCACTATCATACTGGAAATGTGCCAAGAAACACATGGGTTTGTTGCCTGGATCCACCCAAATGACCCCAATTCTTGACCACCCTCAGGCCCCGAAACACATGAGCACAACATCACAACACTGGTGGAGGTCAAGGAAACTAGATAGACTGGGAGACTGGTTAGTAAAGGGCCAGATGATCACCTATGAGGAACTGAGGGACAAGCATGAGCTACCGCTGTCAGAACATTACAATTACTGTAGGCTGAGGCATTTCACACACACCCTGACCCAGAAACAGTGGACACCGGTCTTAAATTGGTTCTCCAAAATGTGTAAAGATAAACCTCTATCAAGGGGGATCATTGGGTCGCTTTACAAATATAAAACATTTGTTACTGGTTGAAGCGACACTGGGGGAAGGACCGGAGTGGGGGAGCCCTGGAGACCCTTCAGAAGCAACCGGCGGCAAAATCATCCCAGGAAAGGAGAGGTCGCTCACTGAAGCCTGCCCTTGGGTAACCCAAGGGTGATTGCCCAGGTTAGATATTGTAAATAATAAGCTAATACTGCTGGAGGGATGATAGCTAATAGGACTTTGGTGTTCCCTGCAGATATACTCTTTACTATTGTCTGTTTTACCATGTTTTTAGGTATCTCTTAAATTGCAATCACAGTAAAAAATAAGAAAAATTATTAACCTAAAAAGTAAAAATAAGAAGGAATAACCAGCTAACTTTCACAAAATGTCTTTATTGTAAATATGTATTTTTGCACAACTGTTATGCAAGACTGTTCAAAAATGCTTTATTTTTCATTACATGCTGTACGCCTTCTGACAATAAAAGAATTTAAATGCAAAAATTAGGTAATGTTGCAGCGACCAGAAAAAATTATGTTAGTTTGTGGACCCCGAAGGGCTGTGGCGATGCATAGGACTTAAAAAGCTCCACATGTCCCCCATCAACAACAAGTCTGTAAAGCGTGGTCGTGGGAGGAGGAGGATTATGTTCACCTCTTTCGCTGTTAGATTGCCTTTGTGCTGTGACATCACCCTGAAATGCTGTGTAAAACATACTATTTAATTTATTTTGGTAGTGCTGCATCCTTTCCGACTTGTGGTAATTCGGTAACATTTCAGGTACTTTCTGCTTATACCGGGGGTCTAGTAGCGTGGACACCCAGTACAGGTCGTTCTCCTTCATCCTTTTTATACGAGGGTCCCTCAACAGGCACGACAGCATGAAAGACCCCATTTGCACAAGGTTGGATGCCGAGCTAGTCATGTCCTGTTCCTCGTCCTCAGTGATCTCACTGAAGGTATGTTCTTCCCCCCAGCCCCGTACAACACCACTGGTACCAGATAGGTGACAACGAGCACCCTGGGATGCCTGTTGTGGTTGGTCTTCCTCCTCCTCCTCAAAGCCACATTCCTCCTCTGACTCCTCTTCCTCACAATCCTCTTCCAGCGTTGCCGCAGGTCCAGCAAGCGATGCTGATAAGGCTGTTTCTGGCGGTGATGGTGGCCATAACTCTTCCTTTTCCTCTTCACGCTCATCTACGGCCTGATCCAGCACTCTTCGCAGGGCACGCTCCAGGAAGAAAACAAATGGTATGATGTCGCTGATGGTGCCCTGGGTGCGACTGACCAGGTTTGTCACCTCCTCAAAAGGACGCATAAGCCTACAGGCATTGCGCATGAGCGTCCAGTAACGTGGCAAAAAAATCCCCAGCTCCGCAGAGGCTGTCCTAGCACCCAGGTCATACAAATACTCGTTAACGGCCTTTTCTTGTTGGAGCAGGCGGTCGAACATTAGGAGTTTTGAATTCCAACGTGTCGGGCTGTCTAAAATCAAGCGCCTCGCTGGCATGTTGTTTCGCCGCTGGATATCTGTAAAGTGCGCCATGGCCGTGTAGGAACGCCTGAAATGGGCACACACCTTCCTGGCCTGCTTCAGGACGTCCTGTAAGCCTGCGTGCTTATGCACAAAGCGTTGTACAATCAGATAACACACATGTGCCATGCACAGCACATGTGTCAACTTGCCCAAATTCAATGCCGCCAACAAATTTCTTCCGTTGTCACAAACCACTTTGCCGATCTCCAGTTGGTGCGGAGTCAGCCACTGATCCACCTGTGCGTTCAGGGCGGACAGGAGTGCTGGTCCGGTGGGACTCTCTGCTTTCAGGGACGTCAACCCCAAGACGGCGTGACACTGCCGTATCCGGGATGTGTAATAGTACCTGTGGAGCTGGGGGGGGTGCCGTTGATGTGGAGCAAGACATAGCAGCAGCAGAAGAGGACTCAGCCGAGGAGGTTATGGAAGAGGATGGAGTAGAGGAGATGGCAGCAGGCCTGCCTGCAAGTCGTGGCGGTGTCACCAACTCCTCTGCAGAGCCACGTATTCCATGCTTGGCAGCCGTCACCAGGTTTACACAATGCGCAGTGTAGGTGATATACCTGCCCTGACCATGCTTTGCAGACCAGGTATCCTTGGTCAGATGGACCCTTGCCCCAACACTGTGTGCCAGAGATGCCATTACTTCCTTTTGCACAATCGAGTACAGGTTTGGGATTGCCTTTTGTGCAAAGAAATTTCGGCCGGGTACCTTCCACTGCGGTGTCCCAATAGCTACAAATTTTTTGAACGCCTCAGACTCCACCAGCTTGTATGGTAAAAGCTGGCGGGCTAAGAGTTCAGACAAGCCAGCTGTCAGTTGCCGGGCAAGGGGGTGACTTTGTGACATTGGCTTCTTACACTCAAACATGTCCTTGACAGACACCTGACTGTGGGCAGATGAGCAGGGACTGCTCAGGGCGAGACACAGAGTGGCGGATGGATGAGAGGGGGGCAAGCAGGGCAGCAGTGGTTGACGTGGCTGAAGATGCTGGACCCGGAGGAGGATGGCGGCTTTGACTTTGTGTGCTGCGTGTACTGATGTGTTGATCCCATAGGCTTTTGTGATGTGACATCATGTGCCTTCACAAAGAAGTTGTACCTAGGTGGGTGTTGGACTTCCCACGACTCAGTTTCTTTTCACACAGGTTGCAAATGGCATCACTGTTGTCACAGGCAGACACACGAAAAAATTGCCACACTGCTGAGCTCTGCAATGACGGCATTCTGGTGGTGGCAAAAGCATGCGTTGACTGGCGTGCTGTCTGTCTGACCCCGGGTGCCGATGCATGCTGTCTGACTGTGCCACTAGCTACTTTCGACGACCTCCCGCTGCTTCCAACTCGTCTCCTCCTCCTCTCTGTCTCCCCATCTGAACTTTCCTCCCATTCTTCTTCTCTTATAGCGGGCACCCACGTGACATTCACGGATGCATCGTCATCGTCAACCGCTTCACTTGTATCTGACAACTCAACAAAGGAAGCAGTACCGGCTACAACATCATCATCATCATCAGACCGTACGTCCATGTGTGTAATGCTGCCTGACTGGGACATATCCCTGTTATCTACATCCTCTGGCACTAATGTTTGTGCATCACTCATTTCTTCCAACGGATGTGTAAATAACTCTGCTGACGGATCAAGTGAAGCGGCTGTGGTGCTAGTGTTGGTGGTGGCGGCAGGCAGGCGAGTGGTAACTGGAGAGGTCCCCGAAGCTAAGCTGGAGGAGGATGGTGCATCTAGGTTCCGAGCAGAAGCTGTAGAAGATTGGGTGTCCTGTGTTAGCCAGTCAACCATGTCCTCAGAACTGTTCAAGTTCAGGGTACGTTGCCTCTGAAAACTGGGCATTATTCTAGGGCCAAAGGGAATCACAGCCTGCGGGGTGGCCTGCCTCTGCCTGTCATTTTTTTTACGATTAGTGGTACTATGCGTGCAAGCTACTGTGACAATAGATATGAGTGTCACTGCGCACTGGCAAAAGTTGGCAGACTAGATGCAATAGGCCTCACACACACGCCTTTAGGCAGGCAACTGATATTAAATCAATTACAGTAAAAAAAGGGTTGGTTTATTTCACTGCACACTACGGTTGCACTAGATATGAGTGTCACTGTGCACTGGCAAAAGTTGGCAGACTAGATGCAATAGGCCTCACACACACGCCTTTAGGCAGGCAACTGATATTCAATCGATTACAGTAAAAAAAGATTGTTTTATTTCACTGCACACTACGGTTGCACTAGATATGAGTGTCACTGCACACTGGCAAAAGTTGGCAGACTAGATGCAATAGGCCTCACACACACGCCTGTAGGCAGGCAACTGATATTCAATCGATTACAGTAAAAAAAGGGTTGTTTTATTTCACTGCACTCTACGGTTGCACTAGATATGAGTGTCACTGTGCACTGGCAAAAGTTGGCAGACTAGATGCAATAGGCCTCACACACACGCCTTTAGGCAGGCAACTGATATTCAATCGATTACAGTAAAAAAAGGGTTGTTTTATTTTACTGCACGCTACGGTTGCACTAGATATGAGTGTCACTGCGCACTGGCAAAAGTTGGCAGACTAGATGCAATAGTCCTCACACACACGCCTTTAGGCAGGCAACTGATATTCAATCGATTACAGTAAAAAAAGGGTTGCTTTATTTCACTGCACACTACGGTTGCACTAGATATGAGTGTCACTGCGCACTGGCAAAAGTTGGCAGACTAGATGCAATAGTCCTCACACACACGCCTTTAGGCAGGCAACTGATATTCAATCGATTACCGTAAAAAAAGGGTTGTTTTATTTCACTGCACGCTACGGTTGCACTAGATATGAGTGTCACTGCGCACTGGCAAAAGTTGGCAGACTAGATACAATAGGCCTCACACACACGCCTGTAGGCAGGCAACTGATATTCAATCGATTACAGTAAAAAAAGGGTTGTTTTATTTCACTGCACGCTACGGTTGCACTAGATATGAGTGTCACTGCGCACTGGCAAAAGTTGGCAGACTAGAGGCAATAGGCCTCACACACACGCCTTTAGGCAGGCAACTGATATTCAATCGATTACAGTAAAAAAAGGGTTGTTTTAGTTCACTGCACACTACGGTTGCATTAGATATGAGTGCCACTGTGCACTGGCAAAAGTTGGCAGACTAGATGCAATAGGCCTCACACACACGCCTGTAGGCAGGCAACTGATATTCAATCGATTACAGTAAAAAAAGGGTTGTTTTATATCACTGCACACTACGGTTGCACTAGATATAAGTGTCACTGTGCACTGGCAAAGGTTGGCAGACTAGATGCAATAGGCCTCACACACACGCCTTTAGGCAGGCAACTGATATTCAATAGATTACAGTAAAAAAAGGGTTGTTTTATTTCACTGCACACTACGGTTGCACTAGATATGAGTGTCACAGTGCACTGGCAAAAGTTGGGAGACTAGATGCAATAAGCCTCACACACACGCCTTTAGGCAGGCAACTGATATTCAATCGATTACAGTAAAAAAAGGGTTGTTTTATTTCACTGCACACTACTGTGACACCAGATATGAGTGTCACTGTGCACTGGCAAAACTTGGCAGACTAGATGCAATAGGCCTCACACACACGCTAGCAGGCAGGCATATGCAATTAGATTACACAGAAAAAAATAATAAAATAAAATATAAACGGCTTTTTGGGTTGCTGTCCTTGCAGCAGATATCAAAGGAGTCCTTCAGGTGTGTAGTTAAAGCTAAATACACAGCCTGGCTATCTATTTCCCTATTAAATCAGCAGAAAAAAATAATAAAATAAAATAAATGATGTTCTAGCCCTAAAAATTGCTTTTTGGGTTGCTTTCCTTGCAGCAGATATCAGAGGAGTCCTTCAGGTGTGTAGTTAAAGCTAAATACACAGCCTGGCTATCTATGTGCCTATTAAATCAGCAGAAAAAAATAATAAAATAAAATAAATGATGTTCTAGCCCTAAAAAGGGCTTTTTGGGTTGCTGTCCTTGCAGCAGATATCAAATGAGTCCTTCAGGTGTGTAGTTAAAGCTAAATACACAGCCTGGCTATCTATTTCCCTATTAAATCAACAGCAGGTAGAATATATCTCCTCGCTCAACGAATGCAGCTACAGAATGATTCTAAAATGGAGGCTGTCATACAGATGGAAGGCTCTGGAAGGGAGTGTATGCTGCTGATTGGCTGGAATGTGTCTGCTGACTGTAAGGTGCAGGGTCAAAGTTTCCTCATTGATAAAGAATAGGGGGCGGACCGAAAAGCGCATATGTTCGCCGCTCATTGCGAATGCGAACATGCGAAAATCGTCGCGAATAGTTCTCCGGCAAACTGTTCGGGACATCACTAAATATGACCTATTTTTTTATACATACCATGATTTAGTGCTAGAGTAAATAGACATTCATTAAATAATGAAACATTTTTACATAATTCAGAAACAGAAATCAAAATGTTCAAACAATACTGTTAAAAGTTGCATTTGAACAAGGAATAAAGATTATTATTTTCATGCATAAACAGTTACCAACATTAGGACATGTAAAGTAATGTCACATCTTAGTGCATAAAATTAGGGAGGTTTTACAAGAGTTCTCCAACATACTACGCTTTAGTAGATCTGGCCCATAATAATTTGAATGTAGTGTCACTTTAATAGAACATGCTCTGTAGAAGAAGGAGCCTGTGTTTGCAATCCCATAAGCCTCCACAGCGAACATGCTCCTGGTAATTTGTCATAAGTAATGTATAATTAATGCAATTTCCAAAGACGCCATGGCGTTCAGGCCCGTAACCCGCAAATGGAGGCCAAAACATTACAGGCTCTAAATAGGACCCGCAAAAAGGGTTTACAGACAGCTTTTCAACACTGTATAGATCAGTATAAACACACCACTGGACTTTAAAACATGGAGAAAACATAGAAAGGCATTACAATTACTTGCACAACAATCCCCCAAGAAAAAAAATGCATTTAACATTTTTTTTCTTCATATGTTGTAATGGTCATGCAGATGCCAATATGAATAGTCATGCTGCAACATGCACAAAGTAATTAAAGACACACTACCTGATTAAATAGCAACACAAACTCATCCCATATTAACCCTTTCTCACCCACGGGGGCTCTATTGTGGACCCTAAAATATAAATATAATTGCATATACATCTCACTCATTACACCTAAATTTGGGAACACAAATAGTGGCCATATTTCCCCGCTACATCACATACATCAAGTACCATGGGAACATTTTAGTATTTAATGTTCAGTCATTCAGTCGTGTCTGACTCTCTGTGACCCTATGGACTGCAGCACATTTAGCTAGTTGTTCTACAAGGTTTGCCTGCCAAAGTTACTGGAGTGAGTTGCCAGTTCCTTCTCTAGTGGACTGGGATTTGTCTGAACTCTCTGCTATCACCTGCCCACCTACACTGGCCCTGCATGGTATAACTCACAGCTTCATTCAGATACACAAGCCCCTTCACCACCACCACTTAGCAATCCACACTAATGTAAATTGATAAATAGCAGAACAGAATGGGAGGTCACAAAATGGGAATGGCTAGACATCATGGCACACGGCCATCGGCAATGATGTGGGACTTACCAGGATGGGCGTAGCGGAGATTACCCCTGATGGAGATGAGCTGGCTGTTGCTCCACGTTCCTCTGCAAAGCCTCCATGTGTTTTTGCGGCCCCTCCTGATGGTTTAGAGTAGATTAGTGTGGTGTATGTTCCCCTGGTCCCCTTCAGCATTGCTAAGTGGTGGTAGGGAAGGGGCTTTTGTACTGCAATGAAGCTGTGAGTTACACCATGTAGAGTCACTCTAGGTGCTGTGGTGTACTGCCCCCCGGTTGATGGTGCAAGTCACGCAGTAGGGAGAAGATCTGCTCCAGGTAACTTGGAGTTAATCCCGTGGAGCTGGGCTAAGTGGAGCTGCAGGTATGAAATGCCTTTTTAAAAGACACACACACAGAGATGGAGGGCTGCTGATTAGGCTCTGGCCTCAGTGCTGTGAGGAGTCTGTGTGGAGCTGCAGTCTATGTGAGAAGTTGTGATGTGAGACAGTCAGGAAGACTGGATCCTGAGAGCTGAGATAAGCTCTGAAGTAAGGCAGCAGGGAAGACTGCTTAAAGTACAGAGAGACACTGACAAGTAAGTTAGATTGCCTGGAGAATACAGCCAGCAGCTTGAGAAGAGACACTGAGTGTTTCAGTGTGACCTGGGAGGAGAAAGAGACAGAGCTCCTGAACAGAACTGGCAGGATTTACTGAGCAGCACAGGAAGCTGCCAGTAAGAGGATCAGTCTGTGCGACTGCAACAATACTTACCTGAGAGACTGTTTGCTCTAAAAGTAGAGGACCTGCAGAGGATCCATTGCAGCTGGAAAAGCTGGGAGAGAGAGACTGGACTTAAAGGGACCACCCCTCTGTGTGAAAAGGTACTCTTTTTTTACCTGCAGACCGAGAAGCGGGCTCAGGGCTAGTGAGGGTGTTCCTGCAAATAAGTAAGCCCGTTTTATTTAGATTTTTATTTTCATGCTGAAATTAAGCTATTGTTTGTTTTGTATATTTTATTAAAAGCAAAGATAAAGTATATGGTGACTCAGTGGTTTATGTGGAAATCACAGGAGCAACCGGTAGCCAAAGGTCGGCCCTGTCATAGTGGGTACGTCATAGGAGAGAGGTCAGACAAATCACACTCCACTAGAGTAGGAACTGACAACCCACTCCAGTATCAGTACCTGTCATATTCATTTTAGGCCCTCATGGGAATGTTCATACTCCACAGTATCACTAATTGGACTTGGCCTGTGTATTAACCCTTTGTTATTATTATATATGATATTTAGTATTATATGAGATCTAATGACTACTATTCTTTTTATATGTATTTATCTATTGCATGTTAACTATGGCTCATTAATTTACATCTATAGGAATGTGACACATATGTGATGTATGTGGATGTCCCATAACCCCAACACACTGACACAGTTGGAACAGAATAACAAAGCTTTATTTTATACACAGACTACAATCAGAAATGGACAAGACTGTGCATTAATATCATGGGTGTGGTGTGGGCTGATCCAAGGAGAGCAAGAGGCTATGATTGGGGAAAAGCTCGATGAAACAGATGATTCAACCTCTGGACTTTGTAATCCAATCCAGTATCATACATACAGTGTGGTGAAAAAAAAAGAAGTGGTCAACTAAAAAAAGGCTGAGGAGGATAAAAAAACTATTCAACATGCATGTACAGTACAGTGCTAAATACTGTAACAATATACCAACTCACCTGATTCCCATCTGCAAGCATTGCTAACTATTAGCTAGGTCTCTAGATAATCATAATACATAGAGGCCACATAGGTCAGCAGCCAGATTCAATGTCACTTACATCAGACCCATGATCTGTTCTCAGACCGATATTGAGGTCAGGATCACATGCTGCCCTAGTGCTTATATCAATGCTGGCTGTCATTAACATGCCATTTTGAGACCTTTGCAAGTCCACCACCATAGCGATATTAGTCTACATTTAAGCTAACAACAGTCTGAGATATCTGACTATATGATAGCTTTAAGATTGTGGGAGCTACATGTTAAGGGGGGGCTGTCATTGAAAGAACGTCTACCTGAGAGGCACTGGGAAAACCTTACACCTCATACATTTCCTTCACAGTGCTTGCAGGTGCAGAAGAGGCAACTACACAATGTGTGACATGGACTATATTGTATATACTACATACCAGGGGCAAATCAGGGTAGTTATCAGTCCCCTAGCAGTGTGTTAATATGTCTGAAGAAGTGGGTATGAACTAAATATCTTAGCTGTGATATATTACTCATAATAATGGCATGACTTTGTGCTCAGTGCTTCCAGAGCTATTTGATCGAGTTTAAGTTTCCAAGATGTCTTCCCACTTCACAGATAAGCAGACATATATTACTGCTTTTTTTTACTTGATTCAACTGATCCCCCAACATACTAACAAGCTTTCTATAAGTCTCGGAAAAAAAGCACTGGCAATAAACACATTTCAGTGAAAGACGTTGAATGCTTCCGTACAGCAAGGATACATTTTCATTGGCAGAGGCATCAACCCCTCTTATGTTTATACATATGTATTGTAAGTGTTATACCAATAATGTTACATCATCCCTCCCTCCAGCAATAAAGTTACAATAGAGTTTCATGTTATCAGGGTGTAGAACTGGAAAAACGCCATTATATGTTCCATTCGCAATGCTATTAAATGCACTGTATAAACAAAATAAAAAAAAGAAATATTTTAGTTTATATCGTCACTCGGGTGCTACACACTAACCCAATGAACCGATTACACTGATATCACTGAAGTTTTTATAACAGCCATTCGGCATAACTCCTACACCAAGCAAGTAGTGTATTATACAATGATAGGTTTGATATCGGCCTTTTAAGAGATACACCCCTTCTCATTGGTCAAGTGGATTTTACTTTTTGCAAGTAAAGGCTGATAAATAGCAGAGTGCACTAATTGTGTACAGGTGAGTAGGCAGAAGTTAATATGAACAGGAGAAGGGGCGAACTTGTGAGCTTGCAAACACGTCTAGTATCAAGTGCAATTCTAGTAAAAGTGTAGGAGTTTAAAAAAAGGAGGGAGTTCAAAGAAAAGGGAGGGCAGATTTATAGTGCAAATGGGGAAGTATAAAAAAAAATATATATATATATATATATATATATATATATATATGTATATATATATATCTTTTTACAATACTTCATACAAATATATTATTTTATATTCTCTATTTTTCCCACTGAATTTTTGTAGACAATAATAATAATTATGAGTCAGTCCAGTGGCAACCTCACTAAGTATACATCCTGTCATATGTATGCAATACTGGAACAGCTGATCCATGGTCCATACTTCTGTGGCAGGTCTGAGCATGTTGCCTCTCTGGAAGCTCAAATTGTAGATCTGGAGAGTTGAATTGCAGCACTTGGTGATATTGCTCCACTGGAAAGGGTGTTGGTGCTCACTGAGCACAGTTTAGATGGCCCTAGCATGGAGGGTGGAGCTGGGGCTAGAGAGGATGTCCAGATAGGTACCTGGGTTACAGTTAGAAGGGGGGTCAGGGGGAACATGAGGAGGCAGGCCAGTTCTGAGTTGGCAAACACCAACAGATTTGCCAGATTGAGTGAAACTGTTGGGGATGTCCATTCAGGAATGGCAATGCCAGATAGAGCTGTTTCCTCTAACAGCCTGGAGAACAGTTCTACTGGAGGAGTGGGAGGGCAGAATAGGCAGAGCAACAGACAGGTTTTGGTGGTAGGGGACTCTATTATTAGGAAGGTAGACAGGGTTATTTCCCAGCAATTGAACAGTTTGCTGTCTTGCAGGTGCTTGGGTTCGTCATGTTGTGGATCGGTAGACAAATTATTGGGAGGGGCTGGAAATGAACCGGCGGTCTTGGTACATATTGGTACCAATGACAAAGTTAGTGGAAGATGGAGTGTCCTAAAGAATGATTTTAGAGAACTAGGTAATAAGCTAGTTTTTGTAGACAATAATAATAATTATAAGGGAAGTATTTTCTGAGATACTACCAGTGTCACGTGCTAGCCCAGGGAGGCAGAAGGAGCTTACAGAGGTTAATGCGTGGCTAAAGATGTGGTGCACTAAGGAGGGCTTTGGGTTTTTAGAGCACTGCGCTGACCTTACTTCGGTACAATCTCTACAGCAGGGATGGATTGCACCTTAATGATGAGGTTGTGTTTGTGCTAGGGAATAGGATGGTAGAAAGTATAGAAGAGTTTTTAAAATAGTAGGTGGGGGGAGGGACTAGATATAAGCAATGGGGTTTAAAGTGTAGAGGGTATAAGGGATGAATTAACAACTCATAGGGGAGAAGATGGGGGAGCGGTAGTATAGTCAATAGGAAGGTATTACTAAGTAACTCAAGTTTAGTTGCAGGCACCACCAAACTACAAACTCATAACATAATGTGTATTCTTGCTAATGCCAGAAGCTTGCCATGAAAAATGGGAGAGTTAGAATTATTAGCAATTAATGAAAAATTGGGATTTAATAGGCATTACCGAAATGTGGTGGGATGAATCTCATGACTGGACTGTTAATCTGGATGGTTATAACCTATTTAGGAAAAATAGGGGCAATGGTAAAGGAGAAGGAGGAATTTGTCTGTATGTTAAGCCTATAGTTAGAGAAGATATTTATGGGGGACCTAGTGATAACGTTGAATGTTTGTGGGTAGCGTTAAATAGCAAAGCAGCAAATTCCAAAAGAATATTAGTACGAGTATGCTATAAACCCCCAAATATAGCTGAGAGGAAATACAATTATTGTTACAGATTGGAAATGCAGCTAAGCATGAGCAAGTTCTAATAATGGGAGATTTTAATTACCCTGAAATAAACTGGATAACTGAGACCAGCAGTTCAGCTAAGCAGGTTCTTGAGTACACTCGGATCATTATCTGGCCCAGGTTATACAAGATCCTACTAGAAATGAGGCTATCTTGGATTTAGTCATCACAAATAATATTGATATAGTATCAAATGTTGGAATAGGGCAACCTTTGGGAAACAGTGATCACAACACAGTCTCATTTGAGATTAAATAAAAAAAAATTTTTTTAAGGGGACAACAAAAACTCTTAATTTTAAAAGGGCAGATTTTAATGATCTATGGGCAGCAATACAAAGTATAGACTGGGACAGAGAACTGATAGGTAAAAATACTGAACAGAAATGGACAACATTTAAATCCCTACTAAATATACATTCTTATAACCATATACCAAGTGTGAATAAAAGTAAAAAGAGTAAATCACATCCAATGTGGCTTAACAGGGAGTTAAAGATCAAGATACAGAGAAACGAAACAGGCATTTAAATTATACAAACAAGAGGGAACAGAGACTGCTTTATGGAAATACAAGGAAATCAACAAGGCTTGCAAAAGTGCTATTAGACTGGCTAAAATAGAAAACGAAAAAATATTTGCAAAAGAGAGTAAACCTAACCCTAAAATATTTTGTAATTATATTAATGGGAAGAAGGCGAGGAAGGAAACTATAGGAACATTACAATGTGACCATGAAAAGGAAGATGAGCTAAATAGGTTATTTTCTTCGGTATACACAAGGGAGGTACCAGTGGTTGGGACACTGCAACAAAATGGGGCTACACTACCTTTGCTGAATAATTGGTTAACGCAGGAAGTAATCCAAAAGAGGTTGGGAAAAATAAATTTTAATAAAGCCCTGTGTCCTGATGGAATACATCCAATGGTACTGATGGAACTGGGTTCTGTAATAGCCAAATCATTATATTTAATTTTTTAAGATTCACTCAACACAGGGTCTCTGCCAGATGACTGGAGAAAAGCAGAGGTGATACCTATATTTAAAAATGGAGCAAGAACAAATCTGGGGAATTATGTACCAGTGAGCTTCACTTCTGTAATGGGGAAGCTTTTAGAAGGGTTACTAAGGGATAATATACAAGAATATGTCTGTTTGAACAGGATAATAAGCAGGAGTCAACATGGATTTATGAGGGATAAGTGATGTCAAACAAATCTAATTAGTTTCTATGAGGAGGTTAGTCGGAACCTGGATCAAGGCCACTCAGTGGATGTAGTCTTTTTGGAGTTTGCAAAGGCTTTTGATACAGTGGCACATGGGAGACTATTGTGCAAACTAAGGGATACAGGAATTGCAGTAAATATCTACTCATGGGTTGAGAGCTGGCTAAAAGACAGGAAGCAAAGGGTTGTTGTTAATGTAACATACTCAGATTGGTCTAATGTGGTAAGTGGCGTCCCTCAGGGTTCAGAATTAGGTCCTCTCCTTTTTAACATATTTATTAATGACTTAGAGGTGGGACTGGAAAGTAGTGTCTCAATTTTCGCTGATGACACGAAGTTGTGCAAAGTAATTAAATTAGATAATGATGTACTTTCCCTCCAAAGGGATTTGCATAAAATTGAGGAATGGGCATCTAAATGGCAGATGAGATTTAATACGAATAAATGTAAAGTTATGCATCTGGGAAGGAAAAATAGCCATGCAATTTACAATCGTAATGGAGCAAATATAGGGGTATCAGATATTGAAAGGGATTTGGGAGTGCTTGTGGACAACCGCCTAGGTAACAGTGCTCAAAGCCAAGCAGCAGCTGCAAAGGCAAATAAAATATTAGCATGTATTAAGAAGGGTATAGAAGCAAGGGAAGCAAATATAATTCTGCAACTATACAAATCTCTAGTACGCCCTCATTTGGAATATGGAGTACAATTTTGGGCACCACTTCATAAAAAGGACACTTTAGAGCTGGAAAAGGTACAGAGAAGGGCAACAAAACTATTAAGGGAAATGGAGGAGTTCTGAAGAAAGACTAACCAAATTATGCGTATTTTCTCTAGAAAAAAGGCGTCTAAGAGGAGATGGGATTACCTTATATAAATACATCCAGGGGTCAGTATAAAGATTTGTCAAGGGTGCCAAGAGGTTTTCAACTGACAAGAGGACATCCCTTGAGGTTAGAAGTAAAAAGATTCCACCTTAAAGAAAGAAAAGGGTTATTCACAGTAAGGGTGGTTTAGTTGTGGAATTCTCTATCAGAGGAGGTTGTGACAGCAGATTTGATAGATATCTTTAAAAGGGGACTGGATTTATTACAAAATTATAAAGGGACTTCAGGGATATCCTGGATCCTTAGAGAGTATTGATCCAGAGATAAATCCGATCGCCAGTATCTGGGGTCAGGAAGGAATTCATTTTTTTCCCTTTGAGACGATTGACTTAGTTTCTCTAGCTTTTTTTTTCTGTTCGCCTTCTTCTTGATCAATTAATTATTAATAAAAAAAAATAATTGTTGATTAATAAATAATTAACAATTAATTAACAACTAATTATTTAATAACTAATCGGCATATTGCAGATCAGAAGAGATCTTAAAAAGTTGAACTTGATGGCCTGAAAGTCTTTTTTCAACCTCAGCTACTATGTAACTATGTAACTATGTAATGTGGACCCTAAATATATAAATATAATTGCATATACATCTCACTAATCACATCTACATTAGGAAAATAAATCACATACAGTATATCAAGTACTAGGGGAACATTTTATGATTTGTTGTTCAGTCCTTCAGTCGTGTCCGACTCTATGTGACCATATGTACTGCAGCACATATAGCTAGGTCTCTGCCTGTGCTGTTCCACAAGGTTTGCATGCCAAACATATTGCAGTGGGTTGCCAGTTCCTTCTCCAGGGGACTGTGATTTGTCTGACCTCTACGATCATCTGTCCATCTACAGTAACAATAATAATAAATAGACCAAATTAAAAAGATCAATAGAGATCTAAAAAGGTTGAACTTGATGGACTAACTCTTTATTCATTCTCCAATACTATACTATTAATAATTATTTAATCAATAATTTAATTAATAACTAATCCGCATATTGCAGATCAGAGGAGATCTTAACAGGTTGAACTTTATGGACTGAAAGTCTTTTTTCAACCTTAATTACTATGTAACTATGTAACTATGTAACTATGTACAGTGGCCCTACATGGTATAGCTCACAGTTTCATTCAGGTACACAAAGCCCCTCACCACCACCACTTAGCAATCCACAAGGAGAACATAAACCACACTAATGTACTCTAACACATTAGGAGGGGCTACAAAAATACATGGAGGCTGTGCAGAGGCACAGGGATCAACAGCCAACTCAGCTCCATCAGGCACAATCTCCGCTGCGCCCATCCTGGAAAGTCCCACTACTGGTGGCCATGTGCCAAGATGTATACCCATTATCATACGGTGACCTCCCATTAAGTGTTTTGCTGTCAATGGATTCACATTATCACTGTCATATTCCCATCAGGCTTCAGGGGAATGTTGATACTCCACAGTATCACAAATTGGACCTCTCATGTGTATTAATACTTTATTGTTATATATAGAGATGTCGCGAATAGTTCGCCGGCGAACTTTTTCCGGCGAACATAGCATGTTCGCGTTTGCGGCGAACTGCGAACATATGTGAGATTCGACCCGCCCCCAATACTTTATCATTGAGCAAACTTTGACCCTGCATGTCACAGTCAGCAGACACATTCCAGCCAATCAGCAGCATACACTCCCTTCCATACCCTTCTACCTCATGGACAGCAGCCATTTTGGAATCATAAGTAACTTGCAGTCTTACTGAGAGGAAGGACAGTTTGGATGATACTGCATCAATAGGGAAAACCATAGCTAGGCAAGTTTATTCAGTGTCCAGTGCAGTGCTGAAGGACTCTTGTGCATTATTATTATTATCATTACTACTATTTAATGTGCAGATGTACCAGCTGGGCATGCATTATTATTATTATTATTATTATTATTATTATTATTATTGTTATTATTATCATTATTATTATTATTATTATTATTATTATTATTATTATTATAAAATGTGTAGATGTACCAGCTGGGCATGCTCTTGTGCATTATTATTATTATTAGTAGTAAAATACTACTACTAATAATAATAATAATGCACAAGAGCATGCCCAGCCAGTACATCTACACATTATATAGTAATAATAATAATAATAATAATAATAATAATAATAATAATACTCAAGAGCATGCCCAGCCGGTACATCTACACATTATATAGTAATAATAATAATAATGTAGAAGAGCATGCCCAGCCGGTACATCTACACATTATATACTAATAATAATAATAATAATAATAATAATAATAACAATAATAATAATAATGCTCAAGAGCATGCCCAGCCGGTACATCTACACATTATATAGTAATAATAATAATAATAATAATAATAATAATAATATAGAACAGCATGGCCAGCCAGTACATCTACACATTATATAGTAATAATAATAATAATAATAATAATAATAATAATAATAATAATAATAATAATAATACACAAGAGCATGCCCAGCCGGTACATCTACACATTATATAGTAATATTAATAATAATGTAGAAGAGCATGCCCAGCCGGTACATCTACACATTATATACTAATAATAATAATAATAATAACAATAATAATAATAATGCTCAAGAGCATGCCCAGCCGGTACATCTACACATTATATAGTAGTAATAATAATAATAATAATAATATAGAACAGCATGGCCAGCCAGTACATCTACACATTATATAGTAGTAATAATAATAATAATAATAATAATAATAATAATAATAATGCAAAAGAGCATGCCCAGCTGGTACATCTACACATTATATAGTAATAATAATAAGAATCACAATAAAGCAGAAGACCTCCCCTGTGTCTCCCCCCCACTCCCTCCCATGTGTCTCTCTCCCCCCCTCTCCCCTGTGTCTCCCCCCCACTCCCTCCCATGTGTCTCTCTCCCCCCCCTCCCCTGTGTCTCTCCCACCCTTGCCTGTGTTTCTACCCCCTCTCCCTTCCCCAGTGTTTCTTTCCCCCCTCTCCTGTGTCTTTTCCCCTTTCCCTCTTCCCTGTGTCACTCCCCCCTCCCCTGTGTCTCTACCCCCCTCTCCCTTCCCGTGTTTCTTTCCCCCCTCCCCTGTGTCTTTCCCCCCTTCCCTCTCCCCTGTGTCTCTCCCCCCTCATCTGTGTCTCTTCCCCCTTCTCCCCTGTGTCTCTACCCCCTCTCCCCTGTGTCTCTACCCCCTCTCCCTTCCCCTGTGTTTCTTCCCCCCTCCTCTGTGTCTTTACCCCCTTTTCTCTCCCCGGTGTCTCCTCACCACTCCCTCCCATTAGTCTCTTCCCCCCTCTCCCCTGTGTCTCTACCCCCACTCTCTCCTGTGTCTCTCCCCCCTCCCCTTGTGTCTCTTCCCCTCACCTCTCCCTTACCCTGTTTCTCTTCCCCCCTCTGCCCTGTGTCTTCCTCCCCCTCTCCACTGTGTCTTCCTCCCCCTCTCCCCTCTCCTGTGTCTTCCTCTCCCTCTCCCCTGTGTTTCCTCCCCCTCTCTCCTCCCCTGTTAGCTTCTATACGCATACATACATACGATAAGAAATCTGGGGGGGGGTTACCCCTTACCCCCCCCCCCCAGTTCCAACACCCATGTGTACTGTATAATATTGTATTGCATTATGTTATATTATATCACTAGCGACTTGCCTGGCACAAATGATGGGGCAATAAAGTTTCAAGCCATGGCAATGCTGTTTGCCACACAATGTGATGCTTTTTGTACTCTGAGGACCTTCGGTGCTCATTGTGAGTCTCTTCCCTCGTGTCCTTCATGTTTCGTGCTTTGCAACGATCAATCTTCGGCGCTCATCGCAAAGACAGATATATAAGTACAGTGTTAAATATATAATTTTTTTTGTGCAGTGTAAATTAAAAAATGTATTCAGGTCTCAGAGCATAATAAAGTGATTTAGATTTGTAACTGCTTTGAGAGTGCTATCGCTGGCAGCCAATGAGCAGTAATCCAGATATATAACTGCAGAGTAAAAAGTAAAACATTTTAGTGTAGTGTAAAGTTTACATTTTTATTTTCCATTACTAATTAATACTTATTAAATGAATGCACGATAATAACTATTGTGAATAAACAAATGTATTAGGAAGTGCGAAGCGTTAATGTATGTAAAGTAACCGCAGTGTAAAATATGCTATTAAGCATATTTTTTTTATATATTATTTTTTTAATAATAATGAATTAATTAATTACTAAAATACTAAAATACCCCCTTCTCTGTGTCTTTACCCCCTTTTCTCTCCCCGGTGTCTCCTCACCACTCCCTCCCATTAGTCTCTTCCCCCCTCTCCCCTGTGTCTCTACCCCCACTCTCTCCTGTGTCTCTTCCTCCTCCCATGTGTCTCTTCCCCTCACCTCTCCCTTACCCTGTTTCTCTTCCCCCCTCTGCCCTGTGTCTTCCTCCCCCTCTCCACTGTGTCTTCCTCCACCTCTCCTCTCTCCTGTGTCTTCCTCTCCCTCTCCCCTGTGTTTCCTCCCCCTCTCTCCTCCCCTGTTAGCTTCTATACGCATACATACATACGATAAGAAATCTGGGGGGGGTTACCCCTTACCCCCCCCCCCCCAGTTCCAACACCCATGTGTACTGTATAATATTGTATTGCATTATGTTATATTATATCACTAGCGAATTGCCTGGCACAAATGATGGGGCAATAAAGTTTCAAGCCATGGCAATGCTGTTTGCCACACAATGTGATGCTTTTTGTACTCTGAGGACCTTCGGTGCTCATTGTGAGTCTCTTCCCTCGTGTCCTTCATGTTTCGTGCTTTGCAACGATCAATCTTCGGCGCTCATCGCAAAGACAGATATATAAGTACAGTGTTAAATATATAATTTTTTTTGTGCAGTGTAAATTAAAAAATGTATTCAGGTCTCAGAGCATAATAAAGTGATTTAGATTTGTAACTGCTTTGAGAGTGCTATCGCTGGCAGCCAATGAGCAGTAATCCAGATATATAACTGCAGAGTAAAAAGTAAAACATTTTAGTGTAGTGTAAAGTCTACATTTTAATTTTCCATTACTAATTAATACTTATTAAATGAATGCACGATAATAACTATTGTGAATGAACAAATGTATTAGGAAGTGCGAATCGTTAATGTATGTAAAGTAACCACAGTGTAAAATATGCTATTAAGCGTATTTTTTTTATATATATATTTTTTTTAATAATAATGAATTAATTAATTACTAAAATACTTTACCTATTTGTAATTAATATATCCAGTGATCAATAACCTGAAGAGCTAACAATCAGTTTTGATTTTCCTGCAGCTTACAGTGTACATTTGGACTGTTGGTGACCCGAGGTGTAAGTGTCAGCAATGTGCGCAGTGCACGAGGGGAAACCGCTTGTATAGTCGTGTAACGCGCCATTTTAGATTTGTAATGTTATTAGTTGCAAGTTAGTGTTGTAAAATGGCGGTGATTGTGTATGTGTTACACGGCTCGCCAGCAGTTTCAATTATTTATAATAGTGTATTTTGTACCTCGTCTGTTCCTAGGTAAAAGTCGTACATGGCTGGCGATGTTTTGCGCGGTTTGGGGTCGTGTAGCCTCGTTTTCATTTTTTCCGGAAGCCATTTTTTTTGTCGCTTAGCCGATTTACAAGTGTCAACTGGGGAAGACGTTACAGATATCAAATAGATAGTTGTGAGCAGGCGGGTTGTTGCTAACGCTGCGGGCTTGCGAAGCGAGGGCCAGAGTTGCTGGCAAGGAGCGCCGAAGGCTCCCACGTCGGCTGCAATGAGCCGCAGGCGGGACTTACACCATCAAATTTACGGACTTACCATCCAAAAATACGGGACTTAGAAAAAAAAACATTACGAGCTCACAAAAATACGACCTTAACACCCGAACCGCACGCACTTAAAAACATTAAAAACACAATAAATACACACAACAAACACATAAAAAGCTTACCCACAGCAAGGCGGGCACCGAGGACCTCTGCAAGTGAAGTTACACCTCCATTTAAGTCCAAATTCATGAGTTTAGACACCCGAAAATCACCTAAGTGAGAGAAAAAATGGCCCTTGAAAAACAGAAAACGAGGCTACAGGACCCTAAACACGCAAAACACATACGGATTTTCCTAAAAAGCCGTACGAGGTAAAGATACACTATTAACAAGGACGCTAAATCATCCACACCTGCGTGCCACATACACATTCCCCGCCATTTTACAACACTAACTTACACAATGCGGAAGTACCCAGCTACCCTAACGGCTTCCCCTCGCGCACGCAGCCTATTTACACTACACACTGCACACATTGCTGACACTTACACAGCAGCTCCACAGCACTGAAAACCTAAATTGTATGCTGCAGGAACATGAAAACAGATTGTCAGCTCTTCAGCACAATGCTTCCTGCATATATTACTTACAAATAGGTAAAGTATATTCATTTAGTAATTATTTCATTAGCATACAAAAATACATATACACAAAAAAAACATTATCACATTAAACATAAAAGCCATTCACTGCGCGCCTCACAACGAGCGCCAACGCTGCTCATAGCATACAAAGCCTTGCAATAAGCGCAAAAAACACATCACCGCCGACCAAAGAATAACAGCAAAAGCGCCTATCAGAAAAAAAATACAACCAACAGCCTCGCAATGAGCGCCGAAGGATCTCCGACCGCCAACAAAATGAATGTCTCGTCCAAACCATTACCTGCCTTACAATCTTATTGCCGCCATTTTTTGATGGGCAAGTCGCTAGTAAATATATAAAGATCAAGATAATAAAAGTATCAGGAAATGTAACACAAAGATGCACGCGCGTCTGAATAATACGACAAATACGGATTTTTGTCATAAGTGATATGATCGCAGTATTGGGTCATAAACCCTAAACACTGGAATCTGTTACATACAATTTACTGATGATGTCATTAATGGGCTTCAAGGGGGGGGGATCTCTTTTCATAATTTTTGAGCGGTGCAAATCCAACATACGCAGAGCGGAAACGCCACATCTGTGGGACACACACAAAGGGGTTCACTTTGGGAGAAAAAAACAAACAAATATGAAATATTTAATAATCATATTTTGATGTTACCAACAGATAAGGAAACGAAACTGAGGTTATTATATCTAATAGTAGCAAGCCTGGGAGTACTGGGAGTAATAATACTGCAGCAAGAGGTCAGGACTCATGTCACCTATAGACCCCCAGACAGATAAAGGTCAGTACTAATGTCCCTCTATAGACACCCAGTCAGATAAAGGTCAGTACTAATGTCCCTCTATAGACCCCCAGTCAGATAAAGGTCAGTACTAATGTCCCTCTATAGACCCCCAGTCATATAAAGGTCATTATTAATGTCCCTCTATAGACCCCCAGTCATATAAAGGTCAGTACTAATGTCACTCTATAGACACCCAGTCAGATAAAGGTCAGTACTAATGTCCCTCTATAGACCCCCAGTCATATAAAGGTCATTATTAATGTCCCTCTATAGACACCCAGTCAGATAAAGGTCAGTACTAATGTCACCTATAGACCCCCAGTCATATAAAGGTCAGTACTAATGTCACTCTATAGACACCCAGTCAGATAAAGGTCAGTACTAATGTCCCTCTATAGACACCCAGTCAGCTAAAGGTCAGTACTAATGTCCCTCTATAGACACCCAGTCAGATAAAGGTCATATTACTAATGTCCCTCTATAGACAGCCAGTCATATAAAGGTCAGTACTAATGTCCCTCTATAGACCCCCAGTCATATAAAGGTCATTACTAATGTCCCTCTATAGACACCCAGTCAGATAAAGGTCAGTACTAATGTCACCTATAGACCCCCAGTCATATAAAGGTCAGTACTAATGTCACTCTATAGACACCCAGTCAGATAAAGGTCAGTACTAATGTCCCTCTATAGACACCCAGTCAGCTAAAGGTCAGTACTAATGTCCCTCTATAGACACCCAGTCAGATAAAGGTCATTACTAATGTTCCTCTATAGACAGCCAGTCAGATAAAGGTCAGTACTAATGTCCCTCTATAGACCCCCAGTCAGATAAAGGTCATTACTAATGTCCCTCTATAGACACCCAGTCAGATAAAGGTCAGTACTAATGTCACCTATAGACCCCCAGTCATATAAAGGTCAGTACTAATGTCACTCTATAGACACCCAGTCAGATAAAGGTCAGTACTAATGTCACCTATAGACCCCCAGTCATGTAAGGTGTAACCCTTACACTACCTGATCAATACAACATCATACCTGATGTTTTAAAGCACGTTATTCCAAACAATTTAGGAATGTTAGGTAATTTATGCCCTTTATGGCTTAAAACCAGACTCTGCATCAACTATGTAATTTTCTGTGGTAATTTTGCCATGGATCCCCCTCCGGCATGCCACAGTCCAGTTGTTAGATCCCTTGAAACAACTTTCCCATCACTATTGTGGCCAGAAAGAGTCCCTGTGGGTTTTAAAATTTGCCTGCCCATTGAAGTCTATGGCGGCTCGCCGATGTTCGCCGGTTCGCGAACATTTGCGGAGGTTCGCAGATCGCGAACCGAAAATTTTAGGTTCGCGACATCACTAGTTATATATTATATATATTATAATATGATATCTTATGATATTATTATTATTATTATTATTATTATATGTATCAATCTATTGCATAGTAACTAGAGCTCATTAGTTTACAGATATAGGAATGTGACACAAATGGGATGTATGTGAATGTGCCATAACCACAACCATTAAAAAGACACTGACACTGTGAGAAAGGTAAACAAACCTTTATTTCATACACAAAGCACAATCAGCAATGGACATGACTGTGCATTAATATAATGGGTGTGGGTGGATACTGGAAGGGCAAGAGGCTGTGGGCATTCAAAGGAAACCTTAAGGGTTAACTGTTAGACAACATCAAGCGGATAAAGCATAGCATCTACTGGGGTCAAATGTGGTCAGGACACCACAGTAGCCATAGTCAGGTGTGACATAGGAACATCATATAACACTACATTTGCGAATACAGTAACCATATGGTCTCCATCTGCTAGATTAAACAGATGCTAGAAATAATGGATCATGTGATACTAATCAATTCCACGCACAGTGTGTTTTCATACATTAATGATGATTCCAAAATAGATGATGGGAATCTGGAAAACATAAACAGGATGTGTTAGAACAATCATAAGCAGTTATTATAGTACATTGTTTTTGCTATGGACACTACAATAAACCAATTAACATGAACGTCAGCTACAAAAAACGCAAATGAAATGCAACAAAAAACGCATATATAACTACTGATTTGGATTAGCAGATACTGATGGGACCGTGCAACCTTAAAGCCTGGACACTATTCATTAAAATTGAAACTCACACCATTCATGTTCATTAGTGAAGAGATATGCAGTCATATATTGCATTTCAGGTCCATCTGCAGTGGTGAATGACACATGCCTTCATGGTAGTAAGATTTGGCTATTAACACCAGCAAAGGCAATAACAACATATCAATCATAACAATACTCTGATTAACTACAACAACACATTGAACATCCATTGTTGAAATGTTAAACATAACCAGACACGTACACACTCTGTAGCCAGCCAATAGTATGTCAACATCTATAACAATCAGTATTTAGTGAGGAATGATCAAGAGGAGGACTTTCTGGATGGTCCTAAGACCTCCTCTTCCGCAGCACTGGGCCCCCACCTACCATGCCCGTGCCCTGTCTCACTCTTACACGCCTTGGGGGTGTAGGAGCGTGGGGTGCCGCTATGTTAGGTGGCTGGAGATCTGGTTGAGATGGTGGTGAGGTCTGAGATGAGGAGGGCCTGAGGTGTCGGCAGGAGGGCTGGGGTGTTGGGCCAGGTTGGGGAAGCCCATTGTTTGGGTGGGGACGTTGGGGGAGTCTATTGTGTGGGAGGCCACATTGGGGGACCCCATTGTGTGGGAGTGGTTGTGGACTGCCATGGCTGCAATGTTTTTGGAGCAGGTGGTAGCTGTGAGGATGGCATGATCCACTAATATTTTAGTATGAAGTGGCTTACATACAGAGATAATAAAGGGCGGTGCAGATATGTATAAATAAAAGCCACATAATAATAGAACATTATTATCGAGTAGTGTATGATTGATAATATAGGTCTTAGAATAGATATAAGGCCATCATGTAAAGCTCAAGAATTTGCTATGTTAGCATGAAATAATTTGGACCTTGTGGGTAAGGAACAAAATAGACAATATATTATCTTACCTCTCAATATCACATTTACCAAATTTAGAAAAATGTTTCCCAGCAAGTAGGAATCCCTTTGCAACCCATAGCAGGAGGATCATTACAAGAGGAGTCCCCACTGCCAGTGAGATTACTGTCAATGGAGAGTATGTTCTAAACCTGTCATTTGTTATAATAATTGTGATCACTTGTACACCAAACATTATTTCAGAAATCCACAGGACTACATTTCATACCTTCTATTGTCTCACCCACAAGAACCAGATATTCTGCACTAAAGATGCTTTTTTTTTTTAGTGACTGATCACCATCTTGTGTCTTTTTCACTAAACATCTAAATACTATAGAATCATGATCTTTTTTAGAGATTAGAAGTAAATATTTATCTATGTACTTCCCAGAAGTTGGACCTGAAAGTTTGTATAAGGAACAGCCAGGCTCTCAAGATCATCTGACCACCATTAAGAGGGAGACAGATCCTTGTTCTATAGATGGTAAGTACTTTACATTTTAATAATCTGATTTTCCATATTCCTGACAATATTATCAATATTAGTAACTTTTCACCTCCCAGTCTTTATCGGGTCTTATTTCTGGAATAATCAATTAAAATATCAACCTCTCTATTACAAACAGTATATAAAAGGTATTAAAGCTACATGGAACTGCTTTGCACGATCAGATAGATGGGTGACAACATCAATGAGATGTTTATTGTGATCAGTAAAACAAGTGAATGGAGCAGTATTGATAGCCCCTAGGAGAGAAGAGCAGTCCAGCAATCTGTGCTCTCCACATATCTACTTTCTCCACTTGTAGCTGATGGAAGACAAGACATCCCCCATCAACATAACCATTCATAGATATCAAGAGTATATCAAAATCTTTTACAGCATAAAGCCTGATTTCTGTGCTAAGCTCTATGTGATCACTTATACTGCTGTTCTTTTGTTTATCCACAATATCAATACAATGGCCCCAACAGCTTCTACCAGTTGGACAAAATATAGGAAGCCCCCATTCTCCCAAAACTCCCAAAATAACAAACATAACATGACTAATCAGTAAAATACAGTCAGTCTATCATAATTACCATACAGACTGTGTACCACAACCCCGGACCAATTCTCTAGACTCCACCAGGCTCCAGGTCCTTGGTGTCTGTGAGTTGATCCAAGTCTTGATGGCGGGAAAGGCACAGTGCATGGACAAAAGCCCAGATTGGGACATCTAGGACAGGCTATCCCAGATAGCAGCTTCCTGCAGATGACTGGCTGGGCCAACAGTAACACCTCCATTTTCTTCCACATTCCACTGTTTTATTTATCTTTTCAAAGAGCCACTCGTCATATTTACACTATGTTTATTTGAAGAACTAGACTTTACAATGGGCATAATGTCTGGATTTGTATTGGAAGCCCTTCAAATAGAACTAAATGGAAACATTTTCTTAATCTAAAGTTGTGTCCCAAGTGACAAGCCATGTTAAAAAGCAAAGCAATGGGCACCCATTTACATCATAACTACATATAATAGTTACGGTAATAAAATAAGGTTTGTATTTATTTGTTTATATTTTCTTAAAATATTTTGGCCCTTATCAAGTTCGTACAAAGATAGTGGGACTAATAAAGACAAAATGAATATAAATTATATTTGTATATAACAGCGACGAATAAAATGGGTTAAAAATACCAAAAGGGGACAAAGGGAAATAAAATAAAAAGGCAATTGTATGGAATGAATTAATCCTATTATCACATAAATTGTGTAGTATATATACTCCTATTGAGGGCATATTCTTATTCCAACCTTCAGTCGAATTGTAGACTATAGTAATAGTGAATCCATATATTACGAGTGTATAAACACCTCCTAGTTAGAATTCTCTACATGCACCTATATGTCAAGCACTAGTATATGAAAAATATAAAGAGTCAAGCTCTTTTAATATATCAGCTTTGCACAATGTATTTTGAGCATCTGCCCACAATCTGAAAAAGTGCTCCTAACATGGAGAATATTCACATATCTGTGCAAAGGGACATCTCTTTGTGTTCCTTTAAATATCGATCCCAGCTAGTACCGTTTAGAAATGGAGACAAGCTATATTAGTGAATAGGCTATATTTGTCATTAATAGGAGCTAGGATCACATTTCAGAAGCTTTTAAAAAAAGAACCAGCTTTGGTGTTTAAAAGCTAAATACAGGTTCCAAAAGCTTGTTCTCATATAGCTGGCTTGATAGTTACTTAGATAATATCAATCGCTTTAGTAAGCATATAGCGGGGGTGCATGGGGCATTAAGCTAGGCCATATAGCTAAGAGATTTGCGGGCTCACTACAACTCCACCTCCGGATCTGCAACGCGTATGCTCACGCCTTGCGTAATGACGTACGCTGCGTCGTTGCTAGAGCCTGACGCGTTTCGACGTAGGACGTCTTTTTCAAAGGTAAAATTGGATAGCGCTGTAACGGTGGACTACTTATAGGGATCAGTTGCCTAGGCAACATATAATAGAGATAGGGAATCTTGTGTATCTCTACAAAGGCCTTAAAATGTATGAGATCGCCAACACCTGGGGGCATTGGGTAATGCATGTCAAAGGCTGAAGGAGAGGATATTATCATACATATTAGTATAATGATCATTGTATGCTATGTAAATAGATGTAGATCACAGATTTATTACAGATATTCAATTATCATGGACTTAAGGAGTATAAACAAGATAGGAATATGTGAGAGTAAGAGACACATTGGATGCCCCTAGATTCTTAATATATAAAACAGTGAATATTATATATTAGGAAATAGAGTCCCTATTAGAGAGGGGGAACTAACTGTGAATAATAATATCTCCATAGGTCCACCTTAAGAGAGTTATACCTCTATGGAGTACAAAAAGGATTTTATAAATATATAATAATAAAGGTGAAAGGTGAAATTTGTTTTGCTGTCCAGCAGCAGTTAAATGCTAATAGCACATGATTGATAGTGGGTATATATAAACCATATGGGTGATATAAATCACCAGTGAATCAATGATGATATGAGGCCTTAATTGGCCTAAAAAGCTCAGGGTATTATTAAAGGATATGTTGGTATATGTGAATAGAAAGTGATATGTGTATCTAAAAGTTCGTATCTATAGAATGATATGAAATAATATATATATAATGGAATTTAATATAGACATTAGATGAAGGGTGTAAAAGTAAACCCTTAATTTAGGCCATTAGGGGCTTGGGCATTAAGCTTGTAAATCCAGCGTGCCTCACATTGTAGTAATTTATTTTCAAGATCTCTGTGTCTAGGTCCTATATGGATTTGGTCTATTGCACAGAAAGAAAGAACCTCACTTTTATTGTCATGGTAATATCTTACATGGTGGGCAATTGGTGTATCCAGTGTATTCTTGATACTATATATGTGTTCACCCACTCTACGGCGTAGCTGGTGCCTTGTTTTGCCTACATAGATCTTTCTGCAAATACAGGTGGCCACATAAATCACCGCTGTGGAACAACAATTCGAAAAATCTTTAATTGTGAATTTTTCACCAGTTATAGGATGTTCATATATTTTTGTAGGTGTAATATATTTGCAGAATTTGCATTTACTGCATTTAAAACATCCTGCTAATGGCTTTAGCCAGGTTCTAGGTTTCTGTTCTTTAAATGAACTATGAACCAATCTGTCCCTCAGATTTTTGCCTCTGCGATAAGTGATAGAGGCCTTGGGTGTCAAAACGTCTATTAGATCCTCATCACTCCTTAAGAGGTGCCAGTGCCGTGATAGGATATCCCTGATTACATCAGAGTCATAACCAAAGGTCATTATACATCGTGATAGTCTGCTTTCTTTGTCTGTTTGGTTATACTTATTTAGGCCATTAAGCAATTCTGTTCTACTGCAGTCTGATGCATATTTGAAAGCAGATTTGAGGCATTTGTTAGAATAACCTCTATCTCGAAATCTAGTTCGTAGTTTATCTGCTTCTAATTTAAATTCATCATCAGAACTGCAGTTCCTTCTTATTCGAAGATATTGGCCCCTGGGAAACCCCCTCTTTAGGGGTTCAAAATGTTGGCTATCCCAGGTCAGTAAGGAATTGGTGGCCATATCCTTCCTATAAGTGGTAGTTGATAATCTTCCATCTCTATCTTTTGCTATCAGCAAGTCTAAAAATGTAATAGAGGAGAAGCACAACTCATAGGTGAATTTCAAGCCCAGGTCATTGGTGTTCAATTCAACCATACATTTCTAAAATTCTACTCTGGTGCCTGCCCAGACTACCAGGATGTCATCTATAAAGCGCCGCCATACTATTGCATGTTCAGAGAGAGAGTGGAACCAGAATCCTGGAAAACAAATGTTTCCTCCCACCATCCTAGAAATAAATTGGCATATCCTGGGGCACATGGTGTACCTATGGCTGTGCCCTTTTGCTGAAAATACCATTTATCATTGTATGTGAAATAATTGTGTTTTAACCCATATTCCAGTAGATCTAATTGGAATTTGTTGAACTTGGTATGGGTGGTACCCTTCATGCTTAAAAAATAACTCAATGCTTCTTTCCCATATTGGTGGGGTATACTACTGTATAGAGCCTCTACATCAATAGAGGCTAACCAAGATGTATTAAGTATACAGAGTTCTTCCAATTGTTTGAGGATATCATTAGTGTCCTTAAAATATGATGGTAGACTTTCTACCATCTCCCTCAGATGATAGTCAATAAATACACTGGCATTATGAGATAGATTGTCAGTACCAGATACAATGGGCCTGCCTGGAATGTGTACTTTCTTCTTGTGTATCTTTGGGAGGGAATACAAAATAGAGATGGTTGGATATTTAGGGTATAGAAAGCAATAAGTTTGATCAACAATGAGATCCTCCTTTTTGGCATTTTCCAAAATAGCTTTCAAAAGTATTCTATACTCATTAGTTGGATTTTTTAGGATGACCTTGTATGTACTAGGGTCTCCCAAAATTTTATTACACATATCTCTATATTCATTGTTGTTCATTATAACAATGTTCCCACCTTTATCGGCAGGTTTGATTTGTATCTCCTTGCATTGTTCCAGCTCATTCAGTGCTGCAAATTCATTTTTAGTTAAATTAAATTCCCCCTTAAGTTTATGATATTCAATATTTTCAATCTCAATAGTAGTTTGTTGCAAAAAACTTATCAAGTCCTCAGTAGACCTTACTGTAAGTATGGGAGTTTGGTTCTTGAAGCCACTTCCAGTCGATAACCTTGTCTGCCCCATTCTGCTTTCTTTTCCTTTTATTGTTTGCAAATTCATTCATTTAAATTACACACAGAATTTTACACTCTGTTCAACTAACTTCTGAGGATCTTATGTACATTTGACTTACTTACTTATTAATAATAAGACTTGCCTTAGAAATTACACCAATACTCCTTCCATTTATGACAGAAGATCTGACACATGTTGTGCCTATTTACCTTTATCTATCACCCAATGAATGTGTTATAATTTCTCTTGTACCCAACTGCATCTAGATTGTAAGCTCTATTTTGCAAACTTGACTATATGTTGAATTACAGGGTGGAACATTTGACAAGTTCCATTTTAATCAACTGTTTTTTAAGACCTCACGAACAGTTGACTTCCATACTTATTCCTAATAGGAAGCAACTTTGAAAATACCCCAATAGTCTTTCTATAATGAACGGATATGGAAACATGATGAGTTTATTTACAGTTATCTATCACCCAATGAATGTGTTATCATTTCTCATGTTCCCATCTGCATATAGATTATAAATTCAATTATATGGTGAATTATAAGGTGGAATATATCTAATTGTGTTTAGCAGAATGCTGAACACGGCTAAACTCATCACACGCTCCTCTACATCTTGAGGATTCCTCACTGACTACATTTCATTACAATAACCATTTAAGTGGCACATTACATTTCAAAAACCCACTAATAATAATTTGTTTTGAAATGTATGAAGTAATTTGTGGCTGGCATACAGAGATAAACAGTGGAGCCTTATATGTATAAATAAAAGCCACCTAGTAATGGAACCCTGGGCAATTAATAATAATGAATCCCACATGATTGATTGTTTGTGCAGGTCTAGATGAGATATTCTGAACATAAGTAAGTGATTTACATGATGGGTTTTCTATTCCAGGTTTTCCAGTTGTACCAGAGAGTCTAAAGGTGAAGTCAGAGAGAGAAGAACCGGACAATAAGCGTGATCTGACCACAATAAAGAGTGAGATTGTACCATCTAATGTTGGAGGTGAGTATCCTGCAATTCTCTTTCATACCCAAAATAATTGCCTGTTAATTAGTCCTGGGGTCATGAGTGACATGTGAATAAGGAGGGAAGAACAGAAAAGTGGTATTCATCTTTATGACGTAATACTTTTGGCTATTTTTTCTATTTACTTTGGTGGAGTCCTTGCAGAGTTAAACACATCTGAAAATTGAATTAGGGGAGTCACATTTCTGAAATAGGTCTGGGATAAAAAGTAAAAATTTTGAGAATCAAGAATAACCGGTAACATTCATCATATAGGTGATATACAAGGTGACCAGGATCTCCATAAGGTTACATTGCAGCTATCTTAGAGTCCTGAGTTTATATCACAGAAGAACGTCCTTGTTAGAGCTGTTTTTGATCATTGATATTCATACTCAATATTTGTGTTAATTTTGGCTTTTTCAAGGGAATATTGTGTGGGTTATCAGACTGATACAAGACTGTCTAAAGGGTCATGTGGCACTCTTGGCTGTTTGAAGTATTCTCTTTACACTGAAACTCTAGGCTAAGGAATTCACTGTATTGGTGTTGCTCATATATTCAATATACAATGTTTTTGTTGATTAGTTGTTCAGACTTCAGCAAATCTGTACGCAAATCTGCCATCCACTACCCCTGAAGCTCATGTTCATTGCTGGAATGACCTCATCAAAGACCTCCATCTCAGCCTCAGTCTCCCCCTTCTTCATGTGCCTTCAATGGTTCCAAACATCAGAGTCTTCCCTAGGGAATCCTGTCTTCTCATGATATGGTCAAAATATTTCAGATTTAGTTTCACAATCCTACATTCAGTGAATAGTTTGGTTGGATTTTGTGTAGTACTGATTTATTGGATCTTCTTTGGAGTCCAAAGGGACACTAAGCAGTTTTCTTCAACATCACTATTCAAAGGCATCAATTCTAGGGTGCTAAGCCTTCTTAATGGTCCATCTTGTTTTTTTTACTTTACTGTAATACTATACACCCTGCCCCTGGGTCTGTCTTTGTAGGTCTCTGGGTCACTCTGAGAGATATTAATGTGGAGGACCTTGCACTGGTCACACCCTGTCCCTGGGAATTAGGGTCTAGGGTTAGGGTTAGTGTTTAGGGTTAGGGTTAAGTTTAGAGTAAGGGGTTAAGCTTTATAGTTAGTGTTTTGGGTTAGGGTTTATGGTTAGGGATAAGGGTTTGGCTAGTGACATATAAAACATAGTAAAATACTGGTGCTTGCATCACTATTTTAATATGTGTTATCTGCCGCTACCCTAACCTCTAATCACTATTTGCCACTATCTGTTATCTGCCACTTCCCTCACTCTAAACCCAAACTCTAACCCTAATACCTAACCTTAAACACAAACCCTAACAAAATCCCCAGTGCATGGCAGTGCGCCACTTGCTGGTCGCTGCCAGCTGCTGTGCTGGTGGCAGATAACAGGAAAGGTCCCTCAACTGTTATCAATTAGTAATGTCAGCGCCATCCCAATTATTTCACTGGTCAGGACAATTGTGAAATTTTTGCTGCCTTATAATGTTTGTATGGTTCCATTATAATCATTAAAGCATCTTTCTGGACTTGCCCAAAACAAACATGGCATCTATCTATTCATCCAGTGGCGGAGCTACAGAATGGAGGGCCCTGATGCATAAAAAATGTTTTTTGTGTATTGGGCCCCATGTCATTATATATATCAGAGCTAGGGAATGAAGAGCAATTTGGGGCCCTAGGTTGCTAGGTGTAGGCCATATGTGTATTGTGTGTGTGGGAAATATTTTACCAAAAGTTAACAGCCTCATTAAATTCCAGCCTCGTAAGTCCAACAAGTAGCATATAAGGGCTGCGTGCTTGAAATTTGGCTGTTTTACGTCGCTATTAAATTAGAATGGGCTGCGAGCTAAGAGCGAAAGACGCTATTTCGTAAACCAGTTCCCGGCCGTTGGGATGATCCCGGGCCATCAGACCCACATTCCGGATATAATGCAATATTATTAAAGCCGTAAATATGATATTCTATTAAACGCCGGTTACAGTATATGTTGTAACACATTGACTGCAGAGATCGATATAACACAAAATGTAAACATAAAAAAGTACTTTTCTGGGCCGATTTGCGGGCTTGAGAATGTTGTGCTATTAATTCTAGGACCTAATATCCTTTCCCTTTTAATAAAAATACAGTAGTGAGTTTTTATTTGATTTACAAGTGCTAAATATAGGACTTTACCCACCTCCGTTTGCGTGTTACGTGCTTGCTCGCGAGTGACTACGTTGCAATTTAATAGCTGAATTGAACAAGTAGCAGTTACGGACTTGCCAGATCAAAGGATTTACGTGCCTGAAGTCCAACATTGCTCAGCACAAAGCCTATTCCTGGCCGTCCTGAGTGGTAACACGGAAGTCCGCTGCAAGCGACGTTACAGGGCTAATTTAATACCCGTAACCCGTACATGTACGTTTTAAAACGCAACCTCACATTAATGAGGCTGTAAATTCTTATAAAACATCAGAAAACTCATACAAATTAGAAACCTTTTGTGCATTTTAGGATAGTAAGCAGGTTCCTGGGAAACATACATGAGAGAAGTTATCTTATATGACAGTTAAGTTTAATGAACCTGTTTAGCAGACAGTTAGAGGGCTGTGTGTACCTAGCTGACCTCTTGTTAGGTTAATAAATACCGTATTTATCGGCGTATAACACACACTTTTTCTCCCTGAAAATAGGGAGCAAATAATAGGTGAGTGTTATACGCCGATATTCCCTCCCCCTCCTCATCCTCAACCTCCCTCCTCATTCTAACCCCCCCGCCTTAACCTAACCCCCCCTCCTCAACCTAAACCCCCCTCCTCAACCTAAACCCCCCTAAATAACTCCCCCTCACTTACCTGCTTCTGTTCTGGCCTCCGCTCCGCTCCCTGACCCGGCGCGCATGTGACGTCACGTGTGCGCCACGTCATTAGCATATACCGGGTGCACCCCGTATATGCTAATGACGTGGCGCACATGTGACGTCACATGTGCGCCGGGTCAAGGAGCGGAGTGGAGCGGAGGCCGGAACAGAAGCAGGTAAGTGAGGGGGAGGTGAGGGTTTAGAATGAGGAGGTGGGTTGAGGTTGAGGAGGGGGGTTGAGGAGGGGGTTGAAGAGGAAGGAGGATGAGGAGGGGGTTTGAGGATGAGGAGGGGGTTTGAGGATGGGGGTTGAGGAGGGGGTTTGAGGAGGGGGTTTGAGGAGGGGGGTTGAGGGGGGAGGTTGAGGGGGGAGTTTGAGGAGGTGGTTTGAGGAAGGGAGGTTGAGGAGTGGGTTTGAGGATGGGGGGTTGAGGAGGGGGTTTGAGGAGGGGGTTTGAGGAGGCAGGTTGAGGAGTGGGTTTGAAGAGGGGGTTGAGGATAGGGGGGTTGAGGAAGGAGGATGAGGAGGGTTGAGGGGGTTTGATGATGGGGGGTTGAGGAGGGAGGTTGAGGAGGGGGTTGAGGATGGGGGGGTTGAGGAGGGAGGATGAGGAGGGAGGTTGAGGAGGGGGTTGAGGAGGGGGTTGAGGATTAGGAGCGAGGTTGAGGATGAGGAGGGGGGTTGAGGATGAGGAGGGGGGTTGAGGATGAGGAGGGGGGTTCAGGAGGGGGGTTGAGGTTGAGGAGGGGGGTTGAGGAAGGAGGATGAGGATGGGGGGGTTGAGGAGGGGGTTGAGGAGGGAGGATGAGGAACGAGGTTGAGGTTGAAGATTTTGCTTCAAAGTTCTTTATTTGAATTTTTTTCCCCCCTGAAATTTCCTTCTTAAAATGAGGTGCGTGTTATATGCCGGTGCGTGTTATATGCAGATAAATACGGTATGTGTTTATAAAGTCAACAATAAAACAATCTATAAATAAAATGGTTTAAAAATGTACTGACACTACACACAGCATCCTTATACACACACAGTGTGAGCACTACTATTCCTGTACTGACACTACACACAGCATCCTGACATTACACCCTCATACACACAGTGTGAGCTCTGCTACTCCTGTACTGACACTACACACAGCATCCTGACACTGCACCCTCATACACACAGTGTGAGCCATGCTATTCCTGTACTGACACAACACAAAGCACCCTGATACTTCACCTTCGTACACAGTGTGAGCTCTGCTATTCCTGTACTGACACTACACCTGCATAACACACAGTGTGAGCTTTGCTATTCCTGTACTGACATAACACACAGCACTTTGATACTGCACCTTCATACACACACTATGAACACTGCTATTCCTCTACTGACATTAGACACAGCACTCTGGTACTGAACCCTGAGACACTACACATAGTACTCTGATACTGTGCACTCATACACACTGTGAGCTCTGCTATTCCTGTATTAACATAACACATAGCACTCTGACACTGCACCTTCATACAGTGTGAACTCTGTTATTCTCCTATTCCACTTCACTGTGTCTGAAATCCTTGCATTTGTGAAATCAGTTAGAGGTAATTGTGGCAAATTTGGGTATTACATTATGGTAAAAGCCAACAATTCCAATAAATAGTTGAACTTGTTTCTTCCTAAGGGGTCTTGGCCAAGCTTGAATAGCTTCAATATTATTTAACTGGCAATTGACTAAGCCACACCCTACAACATATCCCCGATATCTAAGATCACCTTAGTGTTTCTTAAACTATTTCTACCTTGATCAAGTGAGAATCCAATGCAGTAGAGTATATTACAATGTCATCCAAATAAGCAGATGCATATTCTCTGTGGAGGTATAGGAACTTGTCTGTAAGCTACTGAATTTTTGCTATGGCCCCATGCACACAAAAGGGTAACAGCTATAATGATAAAGGTGCAGAAATCTGTTTATTCTTTTGCAGCTTTCATCTGTAGAATTTTTCAGTGCCCTTTGGTCAGATCTAATGTGGACGGGAACCTGGCTTTTCTCAATTGGTCAATCAACTCTCTTGGGAAGTGCGGCAAATTGAGACACAGTGTTCAACTTTCTGAAGTCATGACAGAAACATGTTGTCCATCAGGCTTGGGAATCAGGACAATCAGACTGCACCACTCACTGTTGAATGCTTCTATTTTTCCTGAATTTGCTCAATGAGATGATTATAAACTGTGCTCTACTGTCTGAGTTTTAGATCCAAGCCCAACTCATTTTATCAGAGGTTGTTATGATATGATTGGACCTGCATTAACAAAACTAGCAAACTGAATAGTGGGATCTTTTCTGAACATCTAAATGAAGCAACTATCAGAAAGCTTCTAAAAATATATTTAGATCTAGAACGCATGACAAGCTTCAAGCTTGTTTCAAATTTTCTCTTTTTTAGGAAAAGTTTTTAAAAAAGTAGTTGCAGTACAGCTTGAAATCCATCTGCAAAAACACTACTTCTATTATCCATTACAGTTAGGGTTAATCTAAAAGCATAGTAAAGGAGGGGTAAGGAGAGATGTCTATTTATTTTAGAAGTGCAGGAGCTCTATAATCATTCTCTTTTTATGACAAACCATTTAATAAGTTGTCTGGCACTCTCACAGTGACTAATCTGCATGTTTTATGCTGCTCCATTGTGATGTCTCCATTATCCCTCCTTAGCTAATTATAGTGATCCAGTCTTTTCCCTTTGCTCAGAACAGGTCCCTGCTCATGTCTCTAACTCTTACTTTTTGTTTGCCCGTCAATAAAAGATGAAAACTAGATGTTTGAGGCTCTGCTTCTATGAGATAAGTGTTTGGTACCTGAAGGCATCACATATACATACATATCAGGGAATGAGAAGGTTAATGTTTCTGGTCTGTCTGTCACAGAAAAGGGCCTTTGGATTTAGATTAGATCTGTAATCACTTATATTAAAACATCCTCTTCAAATAATCAATATAAACCAGAACTCATTTGCAAAAAAATTCCGCATAAGATATCCACCCACTCAAGCTACAGGCAGACTAGAAGTCTAAGATGAAAACTGTTCTCAGTCAAGAATGACACAGGTCTTGTCCAATGAAGCAGAAGGTATTTTTATTAGTACATGTAAATAGAAGCCTTTTTGCATCTATGGTGTTTCGAGAAAGACTCTAATTCTATCCTTCTGTTACAATCTTTTATAGTAACAAAAGTAATATATAAGTCTCTTATACAGTATGCCATCACAGTCCAACAATTTTGATTGTAAGATCAAAACAATAGTAAGACAAAGTTATGGATAAGTAGCAAAAGGGTTAATAAATAACAAAAATAGCCTAATAATATGCATATGAATGAATCACTTGTATGGTGTTACAAGCATAGCATATTAAACCGTATGATCTTATATCCTATACTCTTATAGATTATGCAGGTAATAAAAAAATAAAAGAAAACATGGAAGCTTCAATCAATGTCTTCATACAGGCAGTTATCCTCCTGAAGAGGCAGAGAATCAATAGGAAACCTCAATTCAAAAGAGAGGTAAAAGGATCTTGGGAGTGGGGAGAAGAACAGGCTTGGAGGAAGAGGGCTGCAAAAGCGATAGTTTGGGAAGTGATTGGAGTGGGTGCAGGAACAGGGTTATAAAGCTCATGGTAATGTGGAAGGCGCTAAAGTAGGTCAGCAGTGGCAGTGGACAGGGAGGTGGGAAGAGGAGGAGTGGCGGTAGAGTGGATTAATCAAAAAGGAATAGCCTTGATATAGGAAATGGCAAGCCAAAGAAGGACAGAGAAGCAAATAAATACTTTTACATAAAACAATATTTTCTAACATTGTTCACCTTGCCATGTGAGGAACACAGAGGTATGGGCTGTATGGAGGTGCTGGTGGATATCAGCTACCTCCTCTAGGTCATGTTGTATGTCATCATGGTTGTCAACATACCTCTCTTTGCAGCCAACATATAATACAGGGCCATACAATTCTGCAATGCTACAAAATATGTTCTTGGGCCAATTTGTCAATGGCCTGGGTGGTGTGATTAAGGGTTTCATCTATAATAAATTTGAGAAATCCATTTAGTATGCTGAGTCTCAGTGGAAATACTGAAGAGCTATAGTAGAGTTGTAGAACCAAAGTGCTCTTGTTAGATGGGGCTATCAGAGTCCAACAATACTGCCAATAGGTTTAGGCTTTAGTATTGCCATGAATCTGCCACAGTTTTTTGTTTTAAGTGGAGCAGAATTCAGGTATTAAGAGGTTTGCTGCTTTCTCGTTGTAAACTGTCCACAAAGGGTGCAGATCATTCGGATACCAATAATTAGAGTGAACAAGAACAAGAATTGGTTTGATTTGGCACTCACGTGAGGTAAGTACAACTCCCTTGGATAGCTCCCGATGGGTGTTTGCTTGTTCAGGAAGAATGGAGCCAACTCCATCTTTTGTGATCACTCCACATATCGGGAGTTTTTGCCGGTTTTACCTTAAATGTCATGTGGGGTATTTCCAGGCTTTTTGATCATTGATAAACCTGCACAGTAAGCAGTGAAACGCAACTGATCATTGTGTTTACTTACTATCATTTGTGATTGGTTTATATTACATTTTTCAACTGGATTATCAATTATTTTTTTTATTATATCCATCCACTTATTGGACGTTATTTGTGATTATTGATAAAGTAATTTAATTTCCATAAATATACCAGATTAACTGGTGGTGGTCACAGCCAATGGTACACGCATATTGACTTAACTTGACAAGTGGGTATAGGAACATAGGCAAATTAGTCTATCAACATCATATCAGGAAAGTGAACATGAACAACAGAGTTGGCTCCACTCCTCCTGAGGGAACAAACACCCACAGGGACCTATAGATGCAAGATGGCCAACTGGCTGTCTAGTTATGCTTTGAAAGTAGCACCGAAAAGAAGGAAAGTGAACGGTAGTGGGGATAGGCAAAGATTTGTCCAAATGAATGCAACATTCTATAAGTGAAAATGATCCATTCTATAATGAGTGATATAAAGAAATAGAAGATAATCAAATGGGTAAGTTAAGAGATTTCTTCTAGAAAATTGGGGATCTCAAAGGAACCTTTCATGCAAAAGTGAGATGATAAAAGATAAAAATGGTAGGTAATTAACAGAAGCGGATTATATAATAAAAGAGGTGTCAGGCATACACAGATCTATACAACTGGTCTTTATTCTGTGTGCGTTTTCTCATTTGAATGACTGAAAAGGGTTTTTCCTCTTGTGTAAGTTTTAGAACATACAAATGCTGTTTATCCTGTGTGAGTTCTCATATGTCTCTTGAGATTTGAGGCCTGACTGAAATATTTCCCACATTCAGAACATGCAAAAGGTTTCTCTCCTGTGTGAGTCATCTTATGTTTATTAAGAACTGAAAGATGACCAAAACATTTTGTACATTCAGAACATGGAAAAGGTTTTTCTCTTGTATGAGTTATTTTATGTTTATGAAGATTTGAGAGATGACTAAAACATTTCCCACATTCAGAACATGCAAAAGGTTTTTCTCCTGTATGAGTCATCTTATGGCTATTAAGATGTGAGAGATAACTAAAACATTTCTCACATTCAGAACATGCAAAAGGTTTTTCTCCTGTATGAATCATTTTATGTTTATTAAGATTTGAGAGATGACTAAAACATTTCCCACATTCAGAACATGCAAATGTTTTTTCTCCTGTATGAGTTCTTATATGTTGTTTAAGAGCCGGGGCCCGACTGAAACATTTCCCACATTCAGAACACGCAAATGGTTTTTCTCCTGTATGAGTTCTCTTATGTTGATTGAGATGTGAGGTGCGATTGAAACATTTCCCGCATTCAGAACATGCAAATGGTTTTTCTACTGTGTGAGAAATCTGGTCTTCTCCAAGGGTATTCCAAATCTTGGATCCATCTGTTGGAAACAAAAGCACCAGGAGTAAATTCTGACAGCTTTAACATACTTCTAAATGGAAATGATCAGTTAGAATATACCTATTATAGTAACTATAATTATAGTGCACTGAGACAAATTTGCAGCTAATAAAAGGTCAATTTGGTTGAAAAATTATTAATTTAGTGGAAGTTTTTTTACTCATTATGAACATACAACATGTTTTGTATGTAAAAATTTAACAAAATATGTCTAAATGTCTATAGAGTGGTCCAGTGTATACCAATTATTGTCAATTATGGTCTTTTGTTTAACTAAATATGATGGTATGCAAAATGTTATTACAAAGCAAATATAAACATAAATGTTGCAACTATTGCTTGCTGTAGGCTTTCATTTTTTGCCTGCTGCTGCCTGTTACTTCCTGAGGTGGGTGTTTTTGTAAACTAACAATCTACATATTAGTGCTGCTGAGAGCACCGACTGTAATTACTGACACTTTCCCACTGTGCAGATACAAACTTCCTGTGTATTGGAAGTCTTCTATCAGGAAGTTGTGCTATTGAAAATAAAATGGCAGATTGGGGTCATTACATCAGCAAATACGAAAGGTCCCCTTGTGCTTATGAGGATTACATTTAGGACATTTTAATCAATTGGGTGATACCAACCAATATCTACATAAGTTTGAATAATGATACCACGCTGGAATAGTAAATATGCTGATAAAAATACGCTTTTAAATGCTTTATCGTTTCATTGAGTATCTTTAAAAAAAATGGTTACCTTACTCAGATGTTGAGTGCATGGCCATCACATATATAGTTGTGAGCAGCAGAAAATGTTGCTAACGCTGACATCATAAAGGGGGCGTGGCTATGATGTAAGTGGGGGTGGGCCTAACAACTGATTTTAACAGAAGCGTGGCGGCCATTTGCATTTCAGAGAAAGACAGCAAAGTGAGAGAGGGAGACAGGTACAGAGAGAGAGGGAGACAGCTACAGAGAGAGAAGAAGACAGGTACAGAGAGAGAAGGAGACAGGTACAGAGAGAGAGGGAGACAGGTACAGAGAGAGAGGGAGACAGCTACAGAGAGAGAAGGAGACAGGTACAGAGAGAGAGGGAGACAGGTACAGAGATGGAGACAGGTACAGAGAGGGACAGAGACAGGTACAGAGAGAGAGGGAGACAGGTACAGAGAGAGAGGGAGACAGGTACAGAGAGAGAGGGAGACAGGTACAGAGAGAGAGGGAGTCAGGTACAGAGAGAGAGGGAGTCAGGTACAGAGAGAGAGGGAGACAGGTACAGAGAGAGAGGGAGACATAAAGAGAATTACAGAGCAAGAGCACACACAGACAGTGAGGGAGCACAAAGACAGCGCAGAGAGAGTTCACAGATAGAGCGCACAGAGAGTGCAGAGAGATTGCCAAAGAGAGTGAGGGGTACAGAGACAGAGATTGCACACAGACAGCAGTGCACATAGGGTGCAGATAGAGAAAGCGTACACGCAGAGAGCATGCCCAGCCGGTACATCTACACATTGTATAGTAATAATAATAATAATAATGCACAAGAGCATGCCCAGCCGGTACATCTACACATTATATAGTAATAATAATAATAATGCACAAGAGCATGCCCAGCCGGTACATCTACACATTATATAGTAATCACATATATAGTTGTGAGCGTACGAGTTGTTGCTAACGCTGCGGGCTCGCGTAGCGAGCCAAGGCCCTCGCAAAGCGAGGGCCGCGGGCTCGCTACGCGAGTCGCGGCCCTTGGGTAGCGAGGGCCTTGGCTCGCGCAGCGAGCCAAGGCCCTCGCAAAGCGAGAGCACTGGGCGAGGGTCTCAGTTGCTGGCATGGAGCGCCGAAGGCGCTCCATGCCAGCAACTGAGACCCTCGCCCAGTGCCCTCGCAAAGCGAGGGCTCGCTACGCGAGTCACGGCCTTCGCATAGCGAGGGCCTTGGCTCGCACAGCGAGCCAAGGCCCTCGCAAAGCGAGGGCACTGGGCGAGGGTCTCAGTTACTGGCATGGTGCACCGAAGGTGCTCCTTGCCAGCAACTGAGGACCCTCGCGAAGCGAGGGCCTCAGTTGCTGGCATGGAGTGCCGTAGGCGCTCCTTGCCAGCACCTGAGGACCTCGCAAAGCGAGGGCCGCAGTTGCTGGCATGGAGCGCCGAAGGCGCTCCATGCCAGCAACTGCGACCCTCGCAAAGTTCACGTCGCAACCCAAAGAGCACGACACACACATTACGGCCGCGCAACACTCGGACGCAACTCGCGAACATTACAAAATGTAAAACCCAATACATACACACAGCACATACATAAAAACCTTACCTACACCAAGAGGGAGCACCAAGGACCTCAAAAATGCCACTTAGACCTTCATTTTACTCGAAATAAAAGAGTTTAGAGACTAAAAAAAACTGTAAGCGAGAGAAAAAATGGCCGCCGAACAAAACGAAAACGAGGCTACAGCACTCTAAACTCGCAAAACAACACAAGAAACTCGCAAAACGCCACAAACGACCTACAGATATTCATACCACACAGTGCACACATTCATCACGCTTACACAGCAGCTCCACACCACTAATGCTCCAGCAACATCAAAACAGATTGCCAGCTCTTCAACACAATGCTTCAAAATAGGTAAAGTATATTCATTTAGTAATCTATTACATATTTCAGTATTATACACCAAACAGCATTAGCTACCTTACAATTTCATTGCCGTCATTTTTTGACGGGCAATATTCTAGTTAAATAATAATAGGAATAAAATAGTAGATGCTATTGGGCACTACATTTTCTGAGATAGTTCAATTTCTTACTACTATAACCTAAGTGTTCAGAGGGTTCTTGGAATGCCCCACCCACCAGTGACAAAATACCCCAATGGTTACTGAATTGAATACAATGTCTTTGTCAGTGGCAAAAGTAGTGAAGTCCAATTTTTTTTATTTTTACGTAGTGAATCTAATGTGTTATCAAAGGGGAAGAGATTTGAGGTACTGGTTGGTAAAAATAAAAATAAAATATAGACAAAAAAACATCAGCACTGAAAGATGAAAATGTGAGTGCTTCGGGTATGGGAATTCTACTATGTGAAGTTACTTGTCTTCATTTTATCATCCTCATTCAGGCAATAGATACATATTAATAATTATATATCCTGTAATACCATAGATATGGGGTACATTATTATTTGCCCATTTGGACTGGTGTAAATTGGCATATCTGAGAGACCTTTCAAAGAAAGAATAACGTTGCATCGTTCTGACATCAGGATGCATTGGAGAAAGGAAATAGTGATCAAATAGTTACCAAGCATATCGCGAGAAGTGCTCAAACTCTACCTGCTCTAAGATATACAGCAATAGACTATATACACTAACTGGATGCTATAACCCTTAGGGAACTAAATAATTATTTTCAATTGGTGAGGTTGTACCTCATACTTTAGCTGTGCTTCGGAGATAGTGACAAACCAACTGAGCTGAGGTAGGTGTGGAGACTGACCTGAGACAGCCGGAACTGGAATCAAACTGCATAAACTGGGTATAGAATAGATGACAAGAATACAAACAGAATACAGGAACTAATAGGCTCTGACAGGTGGGAACACAGTGAAAGACCACCTCCTAGAGACACTGAACTAACTACCCTCAAGTGTTTCCTGATTAGTCCTGTAATTTAGGGCTATTTCCCCAGACATACTTCTGGTGGAAGAAGCCTCCAGCTTGAAATTTGAAGGCTACATTATTATGGTGCGCCACGTTGTTTGGCTACACCATGTCATTTATGGAGGGGCCATAATATGGGGTTAATCAGAATGATTGTTTTATTGTGTGACTATATTGATGTAACTGTGGTAACCAGTCATGTTTGGTATTGAAATGCTGCTTTTCCCCCCAGGAGTTTAATAAAGTGAATTAGCGGGGACCCTGGGGGAAGAGGGGGTCCAGATGCAGGCTTACCTGTTTGGGGGGCTAAAATGATTCTGCAGAGTAAAGGGGGAAGGGTGGCCTGGTAAAAGAAAGATGCTTATCAAACAAAGGAGGTTTACAATTTTGGCAATTACCATTTGGCTTCCTGCCAGTAGGAAAAACTAGCTCATGAAACCGACTTGTGAATTCCCCTCTTCTCATGCAAGGACTGGGATCAAAAGACCTAGCAATTTGGAGATATTCATGAAGCAATGGGGGAAAGGAGCTAGTTTAATCTTATTAATCATATTTTAATAAAACTGGAGTTGTGGCGTAATGTATAACCCCCTTTTTATTTAGATACCAGGATAAGTATGGGTGCCATGCTAATATCTGCAAAGTAAGAATTTCCTAGGAGTAAAAATGTTTTAATGTGCTCATCCTGCTGAGTAATTTGCCCCTTGGACGAGAACTCCCCTGGAGGTTCTAATAAACTATGTTGTGTGAGACTTCCAGCTAAAGAGGACACAAGTAAGTGGTATAAGAAAATGAGGAATTAGCCACCATCCTAAAGGGACATCTGCCATCCAGACCCCCCTACCAAGTTTAAAGAGCAGAAAAGAAATTCCTGATACAGGCCTGGGACGGATCCCCTCCCTATAGTTTGCAGTGTTCAATCCCCAGCTATGTTAATGGTACTGTGCCTATAAACGTGTTGTGTGTTTATCAATAAAGGAGTTGTCAGTTTGAACTACATAATTGATGTGCATGTCTCATTCTGAGGAAATCATTATTATTGTGATTATTACCGCTGAATATGCATTGTGCTTTGTTATAGACATTTGCTGGGTTGCTCTACTGGTTCCTGTGGTTGGCTGGACTCTTTGATGAATGCAAGATGGGTTTGTTTGTTATCCTGCTGTGCAGGATATACAATGAACCAGATGGTCCTACTAGGTAGGCTTGAACTAGGTTCTTATCAAGCCCAAGAGAAATAGTAGGTAGTCCAACCTCCAGTGGACGATGGGAGCACACAGGAGTCTGCTGCTTACAGTTGATGTTTTTACCAATATAGACAGTGAGGTAAGTGGGTGAATGTACGTGCAAAGTCCATAGCGAGCATCAATGGATAATGGGAGCACAAAGGAGGCTGTCAATTACAGTTAATTATGGAGTTATGTAAGTGGGTGAATGTATGTATAGAGCCCATAGAGTACATGGTGCGCAGGAGGTGCTGAACTCACAGTTTAATAGGAAATGATAATAAATGATTCCATGCATTTAGGGCATATAGTGATATTAATACAGATTTGAATTCCATATCACTATATAAATAAACATAATATTCCTATATCACTAATTCAGAGCATGAATACAGTATTATTTATGCATTATTATTTATTATCACTCACCTGTACAGGGATCTGAATGGATTTCCATCTGATGAATAGACTTCTCATCTCTCTCATATTCTCCCTCCTTATTAATCAAGTCAGGATATAGATTTCCATCTTTGAGCCCTGTTAGTCACAAGAGAGAAGACTCTGGATTTGAACAGATTTATAACTCTCTGACTATTAAATATACATTATTAAATATATACAAAAACAGGGTGTAAATATAGGTTTCATATATTTGATAATTATCAGTGTATGACCTGAGTATCTCTGTATATATAAAAAAAACAATAAACAGATTTTAATAAATTCATCAATTTTAAGACATGAATCCTGTACATTTGCTGTGTGTATGTGTGAAATTAAGAGCTTGTTATAAACTGATATTGGTAATGATTGACAAGTATTAAATTCTAGACCCCTTATCAAGCTCTTTGAGCACAAACAATGCTGTATATCTCAGTAATTATTTACTATAGAGATAAACAGCTATTAAAATGTATATACAGTTTTTAATCCTCTTTAAGATAAAATCAACATATTGTTAGGGTGACAGTGTGAGGTTACAGAATGTATTATTACTGTTCTTATTATGTATTAATTCCTCACCTTCCCTGATATTTACAGGACTCTCCTCCTCCTTCATCTGCTGCTGACCTCTTATATTTTGCTCTTCTTCTTCAACCTTGGAGACAATTGGAGGCTTCACATCTAAATAACCTAAACATACATAGATAAACTGCTTATAGACTTTCCCCATTGTAATTATTTAATATAAATCTAGTGTTTGTGTCTTATTTTTTTTTTTAAATCCTTTAGTTGAAAGATGATCAAAGACAGAAAAAACCAAATGCTGTTACTTTGTATGGACAGAAAATCATATATTATATCATTGTGTATAAAAGCACCTTTATCATGAACCGAAGGATAAATACTCCTTAGTTAAGACTGAAGTAAGGGATAATTGTCCATAAGATATTACTCACCTACACTGATATTTACAGGAATTTCCTCCTCTTTAATCTCCCGGGGACTCCTCATATTTGTCTCTTCTTCGGTCAAACACTGGGATTTGTTACATGTGTGGTGTGGCAATGGTTCACTGGGAGGGAGAGAGAAAGGAAGAAAGGAAGGAAGAGAGAGAGAGAGAGAGAGAGAGAGAGAGAGAGAGAGAGAGAGAGAAGGCGGAGAGGAAGGGAGAGAGAGAGAGAGAGAGAGAGAGAGAGAGAGAGAGAGAGAGAGAGAGAGAGAGAGAGAGAGAGAGAGAAGGTGGAGAGGAAGGGGGAGAGAGAGAGAGAAGGCGGAGAGAGAGAGAGAGAGAGAGAGAGAGAGAGAGAGAAGGCGCAGAGGAAGGGGGGGAGAGAGAGAGAGAGAGAGAGAGAGAAGGGGAGAGAGAGAGATGGAGGAGGAGAGGGAGAGAAGAAGGAGGAGAGAGGGAGAGAAGGAGGTGAGAGAAGAAGGGGGATAGAGGGAGACAAGAAGGGGTTGAGAGGAGGAGGAGGAGAAGGGGGAGAGAGAGGGAGAAGAAGGGGGAGATAGGGAGAGAAGAAGGGGGAGAGAGGGAGAGAAGAAGGAGAGAGAGGGGAGAGAAAGTAAAAAAGAGTGTGAGCCAGAAGCTTCCACATCACACATTAAAAAAGTTTATATTTCTGCTAATGTTCAGTTTGTGTTGGCGTTATATTTGCTGTTTGCTTGAAGTTCATATAAAAACAAACAAAGTTTAAATTTCATTTTCAATTGTGTATTTTGTTTTTCATGAGTTCCTCTATCCCTATCTTAGCCATGTTAAACTGCCCCGTTTAAAGCGGTGTTGCTTAACACTCCTATGGCACCTTGGAACCTATCTACATATTTAAAACGAGGTATAGCTATCTCTCTCTCTCTCTCTCTCTCTCTCTCTCTCTATACAGGATGTTAGAATCGCTAAAACCGTAAATCGCTATTCAATTGCTACAATACCGCAGTCTCAAGCACGCAAATCAGCACCATTAACTTGCAATTGCGCAAATCAGCAGTAATTTTACGTTCGCAAATATAAGCCGCACACGTAACGCGCAAGCTCGCAAATCGGAGAAAAAGGTGCGGCTTATATTCGGACCAATACGGTAGATATATATATATGGATATAGATGACATAGAAATGATATTTAGGATATCCCTGGGGAGCGGGTTCTTAAGGGAGATGGCAGTTGGATGTATCCTCTCACTAGCTGACTTCCTCCTGGGTAGTAATACCTTTATTGAGTGGGAGGGTTGTTGGCTAGGAGAGTTGAGGTAGATGCAGGTGTAGCTCACATGAAATTACCGATAAGGACATCCATAATATTTCTAGTAATTTGGGCTCCATATTAGATTGAATGGGGGGGGTCAGGAACAGTGGCTAATGTCAAATATTTCCTAATTTAGGGTTAACCGCAAGACAAAGGATCAAAGGGTTATCACTTGCAAAGCACTTGATATCACTTGATCTCAGTCTTTTGACTTAATCAGATCCATGAATCTTCCATAAAGGAGCCTGATTTACCACATTCCCCGAGTTTGATTCCAGCAAGGAGCCTAGCACGACCCTATGACTGGGAGAAAACATGGTACCACGGTTGGCTACTTGAAGTGCTTGCAGATCACCCTTAAAGAAGTACTACCATAAAAAATATTTTTATTGGCTCAATCTAATAGTTATACCCTGAAACACGTGTTACACATAGAATGAGTGCACCCAAAAATGTAAAATTGACCCAGAGCACTCTACGCTTGGGTGACCCAGTGGAAATGGTTCTTGAAGTAATTAAAAGTTAATTCTTCAAGAAATGTTTTGAGACAATGATGACATAGAAGCAGCAAAGCCTTACAGAAATGTGGGAGAGCCCTGGAGGATGGGTGTGTGGGCCTGATGTTGGATAGAGGCATTTGCCCAGTCCATCACTGCAGGTGTCACAAAGGCTCCCTTACATCACAACGTGCTACATCTGTGAACAGGCTGGGACAATCTGGTGAAAGTCAGTTGTAGCCCAGAGTCGAGGGGAGAAGAGTTGCAGCCAGAGCCCCGAGAGGGAAAGTTACACTGCAGAGCCCTGAGAGAGTGTCGCAGCGTTGGAGCTGATAGCCAACCGCTGAGCCAAGTAAAGTATCTTGAGAACAAAATAAAGTCAAGCAGACGGCAGCATAGTCTCTAAATAAGCAAATAAAGTATTTGCAAACTGTAGTGTTTGTACAGTGATGAAAAGACAGTAAATCTGCAGCGTGGACCTGAAGGTCATCTGCTGCTGAAATGAACATGTGGACATATGGAATATACAGGCCAGTGACTCAAAGGAAAGGCTTGGACTAATTATACTGTTTTTGCTACATTGAGGCTTAGTTGGATGAAAGCCCTGGTTAGTAAGGGAACAAGATAAACAGTACAGTTAGAACTCTGACAGAGCTAGGTCTGTTTATTATATGATTTTGTTTTGGGAGTATTACATGTGTAGCACTAACAATAAGTAAAAGTAAAAGTTGAAAAAGAAGTGCATTAAAGCCTCCTATGTGATTGTGTTTACAATACGTGTCAAAAACACGGCCACAACAAGAGGAGAGAAGGGCACTTTGACACAATATATATATATATATATATATATATATATACATATATATATATAAATATATATATTACATACACATATATTACATACACATATATTACATATACACACATACTGCGAGACGTTGTCAAATTTTGCGTGGTGCGTACGACTTAGCCGATGAGCGCCAAAAAAAAAAATACGAGGCGCAAAAAATTACGAGATTAACGGCTGAACAACGAAAATGAAAAAACAATAAAAACACATTAAATACACCACGAAAATGTACAAAAACATCACAGACAGCACAGGGCAACAGCCAGGGCGTTTGGGAGTGAGGTGGAATGCAAATGTAACTAGATTTAGACAATTTTAGCCACTCAAAAGGCAAGAAAAAAATGTCAGCCGAAAAATTGTAATCGAGGCTACACAACAACAGACTGCGCAAAACACTTCAAAACGTGTAGCACTTTACACATCACACTACGACCTACAAAATACACTATTACAAAAGCCGGAAAATGCTCACGAGACGCGTACCACATTAATAACATTACGAGTATACAATGCCGCTTTACACAATAAACCAACAGCTTTACCTCGCGCACGCAGACTATTTAGAATGTTCACTTGAAACATTCATTACACTTTATAAGCAGGGCACCAACACTCAAAATGTATATTCTATGCAGACGGAAAATACAAACAGATTGTTAGCTCTTCAGCCTATTGCTCGCTGCATACATCAATTATAAATAAAGTATATTAATCTATTTAATAAATCATTCATTATAACTTAACTAATTATACATAGAAATATATATCTCTCTTTATCATGATTCATTAAGGTGCTCAGAGGACCAAAAGTACACGACAGGAGAGGCTCGCAATGAGCGCCGAAGGTCCTCACAGTACAAAACGGTTTACATTCTGTGTAAAACAGCATTCCCATGGCTTTAAATTTTATTGCCCCGTCATTTTTGACGGGCAAGTTGCTAATATATATATATATATGTATATATATGTATATATATATATATATATATATATATATATATATATATATATATATATATATATATATACACACACACACACATACATTGGATTAAAAAGTCTACACACCCCTGTTAAAATGTCAGGTTTCTGTGCTGTAAAAATAAGACAAAGATAAATCATTTCAGAACTTTTTCCACCTTTAATGTGACCTATAAACTGCACAACTCAAAAACAAACTGAAATATTTTAGGTAGAGGGAAGAAAAAAATATAAAAATAAAAAAATGTAGTTGCATAAGTATGCACACCCTTAAACTAATACTTTGTTGAAGCACCTTTTGATTTTATTACAGCACTCAGTCTTTTGGGGTATGAGTCTATCAGCATGGCACATTTTGACTTGGCAAGATTTTCCCACTCTTCTATGCAAAAACACTCCAAATCTGTCAGATTGCGAGGGCATCTCCTGTGCACAGCCCTCTTCAGATCACCCCACAGATTTTCAATTGGATTCAGGTCTGGGCTCTGGCTGGGCCATTCCAATGCTTTAATCTTCTTCTGGTGAAGCCATTCCTTTGTTGATTTGGATGTATGCTTTGGGTCGTGTCATGCTGAAAGATGAAGTTCCTCTTCATGTTCAGCTTTCTATCAGAAGCCTGAAGGTTTTGTGCCAACATTGACTGGTATTTGGAACTGTTCATAATTCCCTCTATCTTAACTAAGGCCCCAGTTACAGCTGAAGAAAAACAGCCCCAAAGCATGATGCTGCCACCACCATGGTAATGTGCAGTGTTGTTTTTGCGCCAAACATATATTTTGGAATTATGGCCAAAAAGGTCAACCTTGGTTTCATCAGACCATAACACCTTTTCCCACATGCTTTTGGGAGACTTCAGATGTGTTTTTGCAAAATGTGGCCTGGCTTGGATGTTTTTCTTTGTAAGAAAAGGCTTTCGTCACTCTACCCCATAGCCCAGACATATGAAGAATATGGGAGATTGTTGTCACATGTACCACACAGCCAGTACTTGCCAGATATTCCAGCAGTTCCTTTAATGTTGCTGTAGGCCTCTGGGTAGCCTGCCAGACCAGTTTTCTTTTCGTCTTTTCATCAATTTTGGAGGGAGCTCCAGTTCTTGGTAATGTCACTGTTGTGCCGTATGTTCTCCATTTGATGGTGACTGTCTTCACTGTGTTCCATGGTATATCTAATGCCTTGGAAATTATTTTGTACCCTTCTCCTGACTGATACCTTAACAATGAGATCCCTCTGATGCTTTGGAAGCTCTCTGTGGACCATGGCTTGTGCTGTGGGATGCGACTAAGAAAATGTCAGGAAAGACCAACTAGAGCAGCTGAACTTTATTTGGGGTTAATCAGAGGCACTTTAAATGATGGCAGGTGTATGCTGACTCCTATTTAACACGATTTGGAATGTGATTGCTTAATTCTGAACACAGCCCCATCCCCAGTTATAAGAGGGTGTGCAGACTTATGCAACCACATTATTTTTTTCCTTCCCTCCACCTAAAATATTTCAGTTTGTTTTTCAATTGAGTTGTACAGTTTATAGGTCACATTAAAGGTGGAAAACGTTCTGAAATGATTTATCTTTGTCTCATTTTTTTACAGCACAGAAGCCTGACATTTTAACAAGGGTGTGTAGACTTTTTATATCCACTGTATAAACATATACACACTCATCCATATGGAATTGTTTTTATGTAACAATAGATAAAGACATGTTTATTTTGTGTTTAAATGTTATATATTTCTACCCTTTGTCCTCCATATATTATAATTGTCGAACTACGAGACGTCGTCATGCTTTGATTGGTGCATACGATTTAGGCGTCCTCGCATAGCGAGGCAAGCCGTTAAGGCACTAAAACTCCCAGCACTTGGGCGATGAGCGCAGAAGGTGCTCATTGCCTGCGAGCCTCGCAAAGTGAGGCGAGTAGTGGAGGCAATGAAATATGCAGACTTACCCTCCAAACACTTAGGAAATGCAGGATCTCCTTAGGCTGCAAGCAGTTGACAAACTAAGAAAAAAAGAAAAATTCCGAGACGCAGGAAAAAAAAAAAACGAGATAGGAAAAATACGAAGTTAACGGCCGAACTGCGCGAAGCAAAAAACACGAAACACAGGGGAACAGCCAGGACATCTGGGAGTGAAGGGGAACGTGAATTTAAGTAGATTTTGCAGATTTTTGACGAGAATCGACTAAGCGAGAAAAATAATGGCGGCCCCAAAAAATGAAAGCGAGGCTACACGACCCTGGACCACGCAAAACACTGCCAACCGCATACCACTTTCACCCAGGAACATAAGAGGTACAAATTACACTATTACAAAAGACGGCAAATGCTCATGAACCACATAACACATAGACAATACACACTATTTTACAATCCTAACTTGCCACTTACGTAAAGTAGCGCTTTACACAAATAAACCAACAATTTGCCCCCACGCACACAGCCTATTTCTAATGCACAGATGGGACATTCATGACACTATCTCCTCAGGCCAGCAACAGTCCAACTGGACATTATATGCTGCAGGACAATAAAAAGACATTGTTACCTCTTCAGGCTATTGATTGTTACATATATTAATTAGATAAATGTAAACTATATTAATTTATTATTCAATTACTTAATTAATATTTAAAAAAATATAGAGAGGAGCCAAAGGACACGCGAGGAGGGGCTCTGCAATGAGTGCCAAAGGCGCTCAGCACAAGGCTCACAATGAGCGCCAAAGGACCTTAGAGTATAAAAAGCTTAACATTGTGTGCCAAACAGCATTGCCATGGCTTAAAATTTTATTGACTGTCATTTTTTGACGGGCAATTCGCTAGTATACATATAAGGTGACGCCTTTTTTCTAGAGAAAATATGTTTAATTTGTTTAGTCTTTCTTCATAACCTAGCCTCTCCATTCCCCTTATTAGTTTTGTAGCCCTCCTCTTTACTTTTTCCAGCTCCAAAATGTCCTTTTTGTGAAGTGGTGCCCAAAATTGTACTCCATATTCCAAATGTGTTTGTGTTTTAAAAACTAATTAAATGTTTTAGTTGAAAGATACACAAAGACAGAAACAACCAATTGCTGTTACTTTGTCTGGACAGAGGACCATGTATTGTAGAGTTATAAAATCACCTATGTCTACGTTGCTTGTATAACTTACTTTTTGAGTGATGAAGGATAAATAAGCCTCAATAAAGACTGAATTAAGTGATAACTGCACATAAGATATTACTCACCTTTACTGATATTTACAGAAACTTCCTCCTCTTTAATCTGCCGGGACTAAACATATTTGTCTTTTCTTCTTGATCAGAATCCAACCAGACTCCAGATATCAGACCCCAGGACTCTAATGGGTCAGAGACACAAACAACAGACACTTATTAAACGGACAATCTCTGTCTCCAGACACTGAGAATATCTCTCCTCTAGGTCTGACATAAATGTATCTTAGTGGGAGGATCCATGTAATAGGGCGTGTTCTGCTTGAAGTGTAATGTAATGACTTGATATATATACATAGGGGGGACAAAAATACCTCATAGTGATGATAATAGTTTGGGAAAAACATATAGGAGCCAGCAGTACAAGATTTTCACGCTTTGTTTGTGTTTGTGATGGACAATTCCTAATAAAATTATACAGTGATTTATCTTAAGAATCTCACTGGAAAAAAATCTTTGAAAGGTCTTATTTCCTGCATGTTTTCCTCCCTCTCTTTCTCACTTTCTTTCTCTACCTCCCTCTCTCGCCCTCTACCTCCCTCTCCCCCATTTACCCCTCTCCCTCTTTCCCTCGCGCTCCCTATCCCTCACTCTCTCCCTCTCCAACTCCTTGCGCTCCCTACTCTCCTCTCTACACAGCTCTCCTTCTCCCTCTCTCTCATTATCTCTCTCTCTTGCCCACTCTTCCTCTCTCTTGCCCACTCTTCCTCTCTCTTGCCCACTCTTCCTCTCTCTCTTGCCCACTCTTCCTCTCTCTCTTGCCCACTCTTCCTCTCTCTCTCTTGCCCACTCTTCCTCTCTCTCTCTTGCCCTCTCTCTCTCGCCCACTCTTCCTCTCTCTCGCCCACTCTTCCTCTCTCTCCCTCCCCCTCTCCTTTTCCCTCTCTCATACTATCCCTATCTCGCTCTCACCCTATCCCTATCTCGCTCTCATCCTATCCCTATCTCGCTCTCATCCTATCCCTATCTCGCTCTCACCCTATCCCTATCTCTCACCCTTTTCCTATCTCTCTCTCTCACCCTATCCCTCACCCTTTTCCTATCTCTCTCACCCTATCCCTCACCCTTTTCCTATCTCTCTCTCTCACCCTATCCCTCACCCTTTCTCTCTCTCTCACCCTATCCCTCACCCTTTTCCTATCTCTCTCGCTCACCCTATCCCTCACCCTTTTCCTATCTCTCTCTCTCACCCTATGCCTCACCCTTTTCCTATCTCTCTCTCTCACCCTATCCCTCACCCTTTTCCTATCTCTCTCTCTCACCCAATCCCTCACCCTTTTCCTTTCTCTCTCTCACCCTATCCCTCACCCTTTTCCTTTCTCTCTCTCTCTCTCTCACCCTATCCCTCACCCTTTTCCTATCTCTCTCTCTCACCCTATCCCTCACCCTTTTGGCTATCGGGAATAAAAAAAAGAAAAGAAAGAAAAAATGTATTTACAGTCAGTAAAACATTAAATGCTGACAAGTAAGGAAATAAGAACTAGCAAGAAAAATATTCCTAAAAATTGAGTATTATATACAAACTAGGAAATTGCCCGGCAAAAATGACGGGAATAAAACTGTAAGGCTGGCAATGCTATTTGCCACACAATGTGAGGCTTTTGCTCCTCTGAGCACCTTCGCCTTCCATTGCGAGCCTCTCCCCCCATGTATTTCAACTTTCCTTCTATGCAGCCCCTCCTGCTCGTGGTGCTCATCGCGAGCCTTTCCTCCAGCCTACTATACGGGATGCTCATTGCACGGTTTGTTAACCTGTAATTTTTGTCCTTGGGAATGACATGTGTCTTTTTCCACCATCACCCCCCTGTCCCTTCCCTGTGTGTTTCTCCTCTGTGTGTCTGCTGAATGTTTGCATGTTAGGCGCTGAATGCCGTTTGTTTTATTTTCGAAGTCTCGCGTGCCTGGCAGTGTTTGTGTAAGTGTTATTGTCTTTGCCATTTTTTATGTTTTTAGTCCTTTTTTTCCCTCGCTTAGCCGATTTTCGATTGACAAAAAACAGCAAATATAGCTCAAAATCGCTTGCAACCTCATTTCCAGGCTTCCTGGCTTTTCCCCTGTGCTGTCTGGAAGTGTGATTTTTTTATTATTTTGCTTGTTTTGGGGGGTTTTGGAGTTACGTGCTTCAACTAAGTTTGGCTGTTAAATTAGCAAACTGCGTTCCTCGCAGTCAGCGGCAAAGTCCTGCGTACTTCAACAGCTCCCCTCGCTTTGCGGGGGTTGCAAGTGCGTTACCAACATCGCAAACATCACAAGATCCACAACTATATATGTGATATGAGTACATCAAATTAGGCTTAAATTATTAAAAAATATATTATTTATTTCAGAAATATAAAAAATATTAGATATTTTAAAATGTTTTCTTAGATTGCAGTTCATATGCTAGTTGTGTATGATATTATTCAGCGTGTGGATGAATCATGGATAGCTGAAGTTGGGTGATGCAATGCAGATGAGTCAGAATGCAACAGCATTGGTGGAACTACAAAATGTCTAGCCAGAAAAAGAGTCTTCAGAGACCCCTTGACAAGCAGATTACTACTCAAAAAACATTTTATGATTTCTGTGACAAAAAAATTGAAAAGGTCAAATTCTATTATATTGCAAGGGAAGACATAGACATAATCCGCTCATCCCTCGAAACCCGTTTCAGAGACGTGCAAACACTCCTTGGAACTCACAATTTCCACAACTTTAAACTACTCAATTCTACAGCTTCTAAAGCAAGAAGAATGAGCATTGATAAAGAACCCTCCCTCACTTTCATGCTGTTGATCTGTATCCTGGATGTTTTGTTGCTTGCAAGTATGATCATTTGTGGTACTTTGGAATGATATTGGAGATTAATCCAGATGAGGGAGATGCTTTTGTAAAATTTCTTCACCCAAATGGACTTTCATCTTCATTCTGCTGGCCTACCCGTTATGATTCTTGTGCAATACCATTTCCTCATATGCTTGGTATTGTACGACCCCCACAGACAATAACTGGCAGAAGATACTTCTTTCCCAACTAGTGTATGGCGCTGATGGAAGAAAAAATTTAAAACTTTCAGGTGATACTGAAGCTACAGCAAAGAAACTGAGGACCATTAAACTTGTAAGGTAATCAACTGTGATAATAGCATACATAGTCTGTTATGGTCATTTTTTACTTTAGTTTAATTGTTGTCCTTATTGTTATTAATGTATCTGCTGTCATAAAACTGCCTCATTGTGAATTACGACTCAATATATTTACCATATATGTTAAAAAGTCTCCATGCATCCATTATTTCAAGATGGCATGCAAACATCCTTGTATGCAACAATATTCTGAAAAACTAATTGGGGATCATGTAATGTTGCATGATTTAATATAATGCATCATTTTAAATTTTTTTAATCTTTTTCTCGCTAGGTCTTATTACCTTACTTGTCAGCATTTAAAGTTTCTGACCAAGAGACAATTTTCATAATTTTAAATACCCCAAAACTAAGTCTGCACTTTCGAAAAAATTATTATAACCAATATTATGCTACATTTTAAGATGAACAACTTTGTTTCATTCATTTTTTCTATTACAGCTACGGATTGTAGGAAAGTTGTACAAAATGGCTACCCAGTATCCATTTTGTTCCTCTGATGTAAAAAAAAAAGTAAAGATTTTGTTACAAGGAATAAAAAATCCACACATTTCGTTCTTTGTCAAGAAAGGGGAATGTCTTTGCAATCATTTTCAACATCAAAACATTTTGGTTCCATCGTGCCCACACGCTGAAAATTCAGGATTTATAAACCTAGTTTTTCCATCCAAAAAACTATGCTACAAGTACATTTATACATTATTTTAGGCATTTATAAAATCTTTTGAATGTTGTTTTTTTTTCTGAAATCCTCAATTTTATTGAGCTCTGTGTAAAATTTCAAAGCGATCTGATAAATAAAATGTACGCAAGGGTATCTTGTGCCGAGGATCAAGAGGAACAGACAACGCAGATTTAATGAAACTTTGAAGTGCAATAAAATTAATACCGTTTGAGATAGAGGGGAAAAAATTAAGGGGGTTCCTTTCAACCATAATGAAATGGTGTACACCAAGTATTAACAAAATCCCAGACGGTGGGTGGAATGACCAGCTATGCCTCACTCTCACCCTATCCCTCCCCCTCTCCTTCTCTCTCCCCTCTCTTTCTCCCCTCTCTTTCTCCTTCACTCACCCTTTCCTTCTCTCTCCCTCGCTCTCCGTCTCTCCCTCGCTCTCCGTCTCTCCCTCGCTCTCCGTCTCTCCCTTTCCATCTCCCTACCTCTCTCCCTCCGCCTCTCCCTCCGACCTCTCCCTCCGACCTCTCCCTCCGTCTCTCTCCCTTTCCATCTCCCTCTCTCTCTCTCTTTCCATTCTCCCTCTCTCTCTCCCTTTCCATTCTCCCTCTCTCTCTCCCTTTCCATTCTCCCGCTCTCTCTCCCTTTCCATTCTCCCTCTCTCTCTCCCTTTCCATCTCCCTCTCTCCCTTTCCATCTCCCTCTCTCCCTTTCCATCTCCCTCTCTCCCTTTCCATCTCCCTCTCGCTCTCTCCCCATCTCCCTTTCCATCTCCCTCTCTCCCCATCTCCCTTTCCATCTCCCTCTCTCCCCATCTCCCTTTCCATCTCCCTCTCTCCCCATCTCCCTCTCTCTCTCCCCATCTCCCTCTCTCTCTCCACATCTCCCTCTCTCTCTCCCCATCTCCCTCTCTCTCTCCCCATCTCCCTCTCTCTCTCCCCATCTCCCTTTCCATCTCCCTCTCTCCCCATCTCCCTTTCCATCTCCCTCTCCCCCATCTCCCTCGCTCTCTCCCCCCCCACCTCTCTCTCTCCTCCCCAT